>JAINUG010000002.1:7443959-7946459 GCA_029706075.1 Aldrovandia affinis | reverse complement strand
CAAACACGTTTTATGTGCAAAATGTTGACTCAAAAAGCAAGCTGTTGCTTGGGCATTAAAAATCGTAACGCCAGTTCAAAGAACTATCCTTTTAAAAGAAAAATTCTTTTTTCGAATACCTAGAAAGAGGCAAAGCCTGGTTAACTTAATCGAAATGAACCGAGAAAAAATATTTTAAAACCTAAATGTGCTTTTGAGATCATGAAAATGTGTCCAATTAAGCATTGAACTTTTCATATTGTGGCAGCCCGATGGGCTGCACTAGGAAATGGCTGCCTGGCCTACAACACATGGCAGCCATTTTCACTACATTTCCCAGCATGCCACCGCAACACCTGAACGAAGTCAGGCATGGGGAGCTAACGACCAGCTGAAGGCCATTGCAAGGCCTATTTAAAGGACTCGCTCCCAGCACCTGAGGAGAGGAGTCGGAACGTGCGTGGGAAGGAGTGGTGTGAAGAGAGAGAGAGTTTGAGAGAGTTTTTTGAGAGAGTTTTTGAGAGCGAGAGAGAGTTTTTGAGAGAGAGAGAGTTTTGAAAGAGTGTTTGTGGGATTGTTTTGTGTTTGAAATAGGATTGCTGCTTTGGATTTTGACAACGGACTGGATTACGGAACTTGGACTTGGATTTGGATTGGAACGGACATTGACAAAGAGATAAGGATTGCGGACTGTGTGTTTGTATTCCCCTGAAGACCCCACCCTTTGTTTTGTGTTTGTGCATTTAATAAAGCATCATTTTGCTTATATTACTGCCTCCTCCATGTTCTTACACTTGCCTACGCCCCCTGCAAGGTCCGTGAGTGTCGCCCAACCCCTGGGGACACCACAATATTTTATCTAACAATGTCTATTAAAGCACAGGTTGTTGGAGGACCATAGCTCACAGCTACAGCTTGAACAGAATACAGCTGGATACTTCATGAACGAGGAGGGGTATCAGTTTCATCACTCAAGGTGGGTTGGTTGCACAGCACAAAGCTACTGTAATTGCCAGCTTATACAAATGCTGAGCTCAGACCTGTATAGATCAGACCAGACATCTTTACAAAGTCGGAGGATACGATGGCTTTTGTTGTTGCTCTGCACTTAACTCACCTCACCAGGTTTACCGGGTCTGAATTGGTCGCTGGTGTTTGGGCGAAATGAACCGGCCGATGCCGTGGCTCTCCCAGGGCAAGGTTGGCACCCCTGCGCTGAAATTCACCCCCAAAACAGAACCATTTGGACAGAAGGACAGAAACCCTCACCGTCAACCAAACTGATGTAAAAACAAAAAAGAGCATTCAAAAATAAAAGTGACATAATACGCAGTGAGGGGTTTGTTCAGTGTCTCCTCCCAATGAGAAGTGTTGCATCTACAGAACACGGTGGTAAAAAGGTATGTGTGCTCAATGTCCAATGCTGGTTTGTCTAATTCTTCGGTTGCATGTGGTAACGCACTGCTTTTTGTGGAACGCCAGACCTGGATTCGTCGATGCGGTTTCTATTATGAAAGCATTTCCACACGATGCCTCTGTTGCACGGGACGTCGCGTTCAAAGAGTCCGGTGAATGAAAGCGTTGTTAAGGTTTCACGCCCCAGAACTTTCTTAAGTCTCTGCAGGCGGCTTGTAAAATCAGAGGCGCTCCTCATTAAAGCGCTGTGTCGCAGATCGTACGACGACACAACATTTTTAAGTGAATGTTTATTTCAATGGATGGTTCAAAGAAGATCTTTCATTTGCTGACCTGCTTAAATAACATGTTTCCAGCAGTCAAGCAGAGTTTTTAATGCTGGATATGCATCTTATTTTGAGTACTGAGTACTCCCACTCACTCCTACTGATAGTGATCACTGAAACCACACAAGTCTCTATGTGTGTGTGTGTGTGCATATATAGATATATATATAGGGAATTATAAACTTTAAAACGTTGCTAATGAAAAGCAAGCCTTCAAATACTGACATACAAACCAGTATGCACAGACACTTCTTCTCTCTTTGAGACATGCGCGCACGCGCACATGCGCGCACTCACACACACACACACACACACAGCTACAAATACTTTACAATGCCATATGGGAGAATGTAATATACGCACCAAAGCTCTCAGTACAGAAAGAGAAATGAGAAGTCCCCCCAATGACGACGCTCGTGGCGTGGAGAGTAAATCACATTGGTAACACAACTCACTTTAAGCTTTCATGCCCAACGTGCGGCCCTTAAACGCAGAACCAATACCACAAATTAAAAGCGTCATCACAAACTAGGGAGGGCACGGGGGGAAGAAGAACAGGAACATTCTGTCAGAGGAAAACAGCGAACTGCAGGGTATTCCAAGCGTGGCAGCCATACTTCTAGGAAACCTAAGAGGTTCGGGGCCTCTGAACAGGAAGAGGCCAAACGCTTGAGAAGAGGGGATCAAGCAGTCAAAGTGCACACAGAGTTCACCAGGCAGAGGGAGGGAGGGAGCGTGTGTGTGTGGGGACAACAGGAAAGAACACACAAAGGGTCAAAGGATTTCTTTTTTCCTTTGTATATGATAAGCATCAGTTGTGAAAAATGGACTGACGGAGCCTTTTGTTTTAAATGGTTTTACTCGTACCTGTATGGTAGGTGGTCCAGAAAGAAATATTTCGCCGTTAGTCAGAACAACATAACACTTTCCACGGCCTTTGGACCTAATGTGGCTGTGCTGTGTTCACGTTTAATCCTCTGAAAGACGGCGCTTTCGGTTTACCGCGCATTGCGCCGGAGAGCTCAGGCAGCGCACATTATAACGGCGTGGAAAACCTCGGGAAGGTCGCGGGGAGAACAGAGGGAGTGTCCGGTACCATGAATCATGCCACTTTAATATGATTGCTTTTTAGTAGCGTGCAACTGTAATCTGTCTTCTCGAGGTCGTTCAACAATGATAATACAAAAAAATACATAATAATTCTACATTTGTCAAAGCCCACTTTAAAGTTTCTCATGATTAGACTGAAGCTAAAGAACCATCGGCGCTTTATTCATTGCAGCTCAATGGTGTCTGACTATAACGGACGACATGGTTTTAGGGGGATTAGACACTGCACGTAAGCCACGTGTGTTCACTGAAAGGTGAATGCTGATACTATCGCTGAATAACTTTTAATCAAAATATAATTATTCCTGCCAAACGACTGAGACGAATGAATCATCTACATATCCATATATTAATGTAGGTATGCCACATAGAAATAAAGTGAAATTAAATTGGTACTAAAACACAAGTATATCCCAAACCTTCCTAAAGTGTTGACTGCCCCAAAGAACCATAACTATGCGTCTGTATTCCCCATTAATTAAAAAAAAAAAAAACATGCATACATTTCATCTTATGATTACAGCTTCTCAGCACAGAAAAGGCAAACTAAAAGTCTTTTAACAAAATAAAAGTCTGGATCTTTAAAATGTACAGATGCTACGCAGAGAAAAATAACATTAATTTATTGCGGGGCCCCCACAAATCCTTTTGATTCTAAATGAAATGTTTTCTTAAATGGAATAGAGCAGGAAACAAACGACCCTCTACGGGCCTCTCTATGTAATTCACGTGAGCCCAAGTGATGCTTATCACTGCTACGGAAAAATGCAGTGAACGCTGGGGTTGAGGCTGACGGTTTGGGAGAACGCAGTGGTGTTCAGTTCCCGGAGCATTGTTTAAGTTCCTGAGAGCTCAGCTGTCAAGAGTCAAGTCACGTCAAGTCACATTTACGAAGGTAAAAAACACAAAACAGCTGACTGCTACTTAATTCATAAGATCGCTAAAATGTCACTAATGTCTCTTCTGATGTTGAGGGTGATCAACCTTTTAAAATTCTAAGTGTCTCTTAGTTATGCCATTAAGCAAATGGTTCCAAAATGAAAAGCTTTTGTTGTATGCAACAGCTTCTGCATCATTTGACATCTCCTGCATATTTACCAGACTGACAAATTCAAAAAAACAAACAAATAATTAATATCAAAGTACTCAAAATTGTGAATAGCAAAAAAAGTAACTGAGCAACAATACAGTGTGATGCAAAACTAAATTGGAAAGAAAAAAGTGCATTTAAAAATAAACATTTCCCCCCTACCTTATTCAAATGAATACACCAACCTAAAGTGTAATTAACATTGTTCTGGCAAACCATAAATTGCTCATTAGCAAACATTCTAACTACACACTGCTATGGTTGCAAGCAAGAACTAAATTCCACAGGAGCAGGAGAGGCTTATACTGCCAACCAAAGGCTATGTTCAGACTCCAATAGTCAAATATAAACTTCATAAGATTGTCAGAGGGGATTTGGATCTCCGGTTTGCGCTAGACCTCATTAGCTGAGCCAAGCGAATGTGACCTGAGAAACTGTCCCGATTGTATTTTCTGGGAAATGATTATCTTTATTGGGATGTCCTGATGCTGCAGCATTGTCATTGTAATGCATGTAAACGCAGGCAGTCAGCATGCAAATTCCCCTTTCTACGGCTGTGCACAGGGCCTACTTATGAAAGTCATTGTTTGGCGACAGTGTTTTCTTACGGTGCGAGTCTTTACATCGCATGGGGCAGTGGAAATCTCTGAAGTCAGGCGTCTGCGATAGACCTCCCGCTGTGTGGCCGTCTGCTTTAGCGTGGCGATCAATCAGTCGACAGTAAACAGGCGTTGTTCATCAGAACATCAAATGTGCTCGTAGGAACCCTGCCCGTTCCACAGAGGTTAAGAGAATGGTCAAATGGGATGTGTAAATAGAGGACGTTTGCACTTTAAACAGATTGTTTCTGTCTGTGACTTGCAGCGTACGTACTACAACAAAGTGTACACTAAAAGTGCAAAAAGTGTCCAGTGAACACAGTGTTCACTTTAGCATCTTATATCTTATCTTATATCTTATTTTAGTTCTATGTGTTCTATGTGTGCACTTTTGATGTACTGTATGTCGCGTGTCCTCGTTTACTGTTTTTAGCCTCTGTGTTTTATGTACTTTTGAAGCTCTGCCAAATGAATTTCCCACTTGTGGGATAATAAGGTTTACTTGACTTGACTTGACTTGACTTGAGTATGGTAAAATTTCAAACATTTGAGCCACTGGCTGTACTGGGATCAGGGTTTAAACATGACGCTTAGTGGTCAGTTACTTAGTAAGTAAGTAAGTTACTTACTACTTCCTTAAGTGACAACACTTGTGTTGTGTGGTAAACCTCTCTACTCCACTCACGGTGCATTAAAATGCACATTTTAAATGCCGGTAGATAGTTGTCTGTATAAACCATCATGAATAAATAGAGTGTATGTGTGTGTATGTGTAAATAAATCAATAAAAACTTTGACCTTTGAGCAGACATCAGTGGAAATGTCTGTATTTCTGAAGCCTGCCAGTTCGAAATGTGATCCTGCCCAAGAGTCGACCGCTGGCCGTGTAAAAGCGAGGGCCCTAGCACCTGCAGGCCCCACTCAGGCCCATGCTCTACCGCAGACAAACGCTGGCTCCTCAATGCTTTTTGTTCCTTTACATTAAGGGTGGTGGGCGGGGGGTCGGAAGTTCACACACCCACATTTCAACTACTGAGGCTGGGAATTGAACTCCTGACCTCCTGGTGTGAGGGGGGGTCAGCACTTCAATGCATGGTAGCCAAATTTACAACTGCATGCGGTCTGCATGCACACCCAGCCCACAAGCCCTGATAGCATCTGCTTTCAGGGTGGGATGCTAGAGTCCCTTTGTAGTTGAAATCTGTGGCCATGCCAAGCCATAAATCATGCTAATTGGTCGACTGATAAAAGAAACCAGAAAGGTCTTGCGAGATTCTACTTTCGCGGTAAATTTCTGCTCAAAAAGAACTGTTTGTCATCTGAGAGTCACTGTTTAATCTAGCCTTTCCAAGCCGTCTTCACGATGGAAGACAGGGTAGTTTTCATGTCGTTAGCTAGCATTTGTATAGCATTTTGTCTATGGGTTGTCTAAAGTTTAGGAATTGTAAAAGGTCAAATCAGAATAAATAGTAACACACATTTCTCACAAATGCAGTTTCGAAATGCAGGCAAAATATTTATTAAATAGCGGTTTATTTGGTATAGTTTCATACATTAGTAAAGTAGCACAATCTGGGGATAGCTTCAGCAGAGGCAGAAATGTGTTGGTGTGGATAGGCCTTCACATCAAGCCACTTCAAGCAGAGCAGGATAGTCCATACTAATATCATATCTCGCATACTCCTATGACTTGATATCGGCTGTCAGAACAACAAGTGCTGTGCTGATGCTGAAAAAAAGCGTGCCAAGTGTGTACCAAAGATGTAATAAGTCACTTTGCACACAAGAAAAATTCATTGCAAAGTACACGGCCTTCTCTGTAATTACAGCTCTTTCGCTGGAGTGTTTTTGTGTTGCGCTTGATTTGTCCCTTCTCAAAGGGAACAGCCCGCCCTAATTCACCGGTTGCATTTCCAGTGGCGCGAGTTACATTTGAGAGTGACAGCCCTCAAAAGAAATGGGGGCGGGCGGCCTTCCCCTGTAGATTAGGCACAAAGTCGGGGGTTGGCCTCCAGGCAAAGCGTCTCACGGCTTGTTGACTTGCTGGTAAGGCCATTCTTATCTGGCCACATGCAAGGTCCCACAAACAGCCAGGCCACACACAGCCTCTCAACTGCCTGTCAAATTCCTTTGAGGCAATGATTCACCTCCAGGTATATTTATGATGACAAACGCAGAGCAATTAAATGTGGTGGGCGATGTTTACCGGCAGGGCAGGGGCTTAATGTTTCACCACGGAGAGTGGAGGTCGGCAGGTCGCGCTTTTCCAAGACCAGGGCGCTGGGCTGCACTCGGAACTGCACTGAAAATCTGGTTTACTTCAGTATCTGGGTAAAACCGCAGGCTGAAATATGCTTTTTCCTAGCACCACGCACAGAGACAAACACACAGAGGGCACCATCGTCTGAACCCAACTGAACCCATCTTTACTTTAAGGCTCAAACCCGAGCACTTTTTTTTAATGCCTTACTTTTGGTTGCTTCTCGGAGGTCATAAAAAATAAACACATAAATAATTCTGAAGGTGCAATAAATAACCGGGCACGTGGTCTGGGTCTGGTTACCGACTTCACACCTGTCTCTGTGGCAATAAAACATTCTCTGACCCGCTCTAGACTGCAGTAGGTTTTGTTCTTCACCTTCCCCAGGCCTAAGAAGCAGCATTAAACAGCTTAACAGTATATCACAGCCGCGGCTAATGGAATTTCAGAATTTATCCTTGTGGTCTTATCTATCTATCTATCTATCGATCTATCCGCTTGCTCATTTGGGAAGCAAATTCCGTCTTTGAGTAGATGACTCTGTGTCGCGCTTACAATGTCTGTGTCACGGTCGTCTTTGAAATCGACACATTGTGCGTGTGCATTCCTTTTACACAACTCGATGCGCTCGGTGACTGCATGCAAAACAAACTCCTGAAAAGGAGATAAGGCTCATAAGGTAACAGGCGTGCAAATGGGGAGTGACCGCACGCCAGGACACCGTGTGCTGGCCAAGGATGCCACAGCGTTGAGGGGAACAGGAATGTGACACTCATACAGTTGTCCTATATAATGCCATATTAGTAAATCTATAAAATTTCATTAGCGGAGGGGAGGGGGGTTAAATTTACACCGGAGTTACATCAAAGCATTCGGAGTCATGCGCTGGCTTGAGTCGCCTCTCGGAAAGGTGGTGAAATGACAGTTTGATTGGTACAAACAAAAAAAGGCATTGTGAAAGCAGACTGCATTCAAAGAGCAGTGTGTCTTACTCAACAAGGTGTGACTACTTCAAAAGATCAGTACCTGAGCTTGGATGCTTTGAATGTAAACATTAACGCAGAAAGGCCAGCTCCCTGGAGACCTGTGGGAAAGGTCACCTCGGTCTGGCTTGGGGCATCAGGGGCGAGGTACAATGTTATTTAAGAGCCTTTTCTTTTAAAGAGCCAAAACAATACATTGTTTCTTGTTGATCTAGTACCTTTCAAGTAGCTTTTAACATGGTGGTAATGTAAAGCATGCCTTTTATAATGCTTAATGGCTCACTGGCACACTGAGTTGGCACACTGCATGTTCAATGAGGGACAATCACATTAATACAGTCTGGCACAACAGACTGTCTGAATCATCACCCTGTAAAGTACAACAAACATTATATGTGTGTGTAAATATATATATATATATATATATCTATAGGGGGCTAGACAAAATAATAAAAACATCAAATGAAAAAGGACTCACATTTTTTAATAAATCACAATTAAAAAGTAGTGTACAAATGTATATTATATTATATTATTATTATTATATTATATATTATAACATTATATTATTATTATATTATATGTGTTTCATCAAAGCTAATTACCTATATGTTTCTGCTATAAAAGATATTTTAAAATCAACACGGAAACCACTTGTAACCTAACGCTTGATTCTCGGTCTGATTATTAGGGAGTTATTGGGTCTGCATTATTATTCTCTGCATGCAAGAATTATGGCCAAGAAATATGCAGCCATTTTATGAAACCAGGTGCTATTTTGACAACATTGTTTCCCTAAGTCATTCCCATATTCCAAGACAAAAAACGTGCCCATACACACTGAAAAATGGATTCAAGAGTGGTTTCATGAACAGCAGAATAAAGTGAAACACCTTCAATCGCCTCCCCAATCACTAGATTTAAACATCATTGAACCTTTATGGGAAGTTCAGGAAAATAGAGTGCAGAGTAGATTTCCACTGCCTTCATCTCTCAAAGAACTGGAGGTTTTCCTTCTTGAAGAATTGTCCAATATCCCACTGGAAACAGTTCAAAACTCATATAACAGCATTCCAAGAAGGACTGAAGCTGCTCTGAAGGAAAATGGGAAGCCCAACCTCCTATTAGTTAATAAATATTCATATATCGTTTGGTGTTTTCAAAATTAATTTGTCTACCCCTTGCATGCCTCATATCTATATAATACATCTCTTTGCAGGAGACAATGGCTCACTGATAGCATGGCAAAGAGTTAGATGCGTACTTAAGATGCAAATTCCATTTCTGTACTGCAACATTACTGAACCATAGCGCTCAAGCCACTTCAATAATTCTTAACAGAATCCACTTACACCGGGTCTAGTAATATCGCCAACTAACTGTAGATAATACACATTATTTAAGGGTTTGATGTGTACATCTTGCACAAATGTCTTTATAAAGGGCTGCACTTAATCATCCATATCACACTCCTGAGACTGAAGCAAGACAACCAATCAGGGATGTAGGAGCTTAGCCGCTACAAGACATTTTCACCAGGGAGGCCCTAAAGGAGCGAGGGAAACAAATTCTCATGAAGATGGTTCTCAGGAACTGAGAACTGTAAAACGAAGAAGCCCATTTATGAAGGTTTTTCACTCCTCCTCTTTTCCGGATGAAAATACAGACATATCCCTAAGCGCCATAACTGTTCGTACAGTGAACTATTAAGTAGAAAAATGATAATAATTGGAAAGCACGAGAAAGCCACAGGAAAATGTCATAGTAGAATTAAACATACTATTGCCTTGTACGTATATTATTACCTCTTGCTGATTTTATTCCAGTAATACTTCTCAAAGTAGTGATTGCTGTATAAGTATGGAATTTTCCTCACTTAGGCAATAGGCAGCACAAACAAATAGCACTTGTCCTGTTTTGTATGGTCTGAAGGGGCTCAGTGTACAAATACGGAACAACAGTCGCAGGGCACCGAGCTGCAAACCACCGCTTTTCATTCAGAGTGCTTCACAGGGTGTTACTGTGTAGGATTGGAACCCCAAACATTCCAGGATCAAGGTCGAAAGTCTCATCACGAACACTGAAGTCTCAGTCCAGCAGCGACACTGAAGCTGTAACAGTCCAGCAAATACAGAAAAATATACGAAAGGCTGTGATCGAAAATAATTCTTGCGATTGTCTTGAAGACCCAGTTCGTTTATTTCGAGTTTTCAATCATGGCAATGGCATCACCAGTGTTCCCTTCAAACACATAATCTCAATGCAGCTGGTCAATTTAGTCTTTCTAATGCATTGAAATGATGTATGACCTGCCACAATAAAAGTATATTGTATTATTTATGACGTTCAATTGGTGCAGTTCCTTCTGCACTTTTAAGATCTAGAGATGCAAGTGTGCCAGAACTATCCGGAAACCCCATTAAAAGTTCTCCAGCAAACACGAGAGAAACACAAGAGAGCTGTACTTTCGTCAATTAAAAACAATTAAACATTTATGTCAGGACAATATGTGGTCAGTCAATAAACGATTATACGACTTTGAAGTCACATTCCAATTGTTTTATTTTTGCATAATGTAAAGTGTAGTGTTATGAAGACAGAGCAAATTATCCCTGTTGAGGCAAATTTCAAACAATCCCTAGGATACATCAAGCCAAAATGACAGAAGGAAAACAAAGTGTTCTAGAGGGTTAAGGGTTGTTATAACTCAATATGAAAAAAAAATTGGTGTTTTTTTTCTAAGCACAAAAAATGTAAGATGATAATAATTTCAGCGTATATAAAATGAATGCTTCTATTCCTACTTTTCTGATCATGATTCTACAGTCCGCTTTGTCAGAATAAGTGAATTCCCTGCCATGGACTGAAGGAAGGGCCTTCCTTGACGGAGAAATGATATATTAAGCCTTCGCTCAGTGCGTGGAGTCAGATATGTCAGTTGCCTGCTATACTGGAACCTCCACTTGTCAATCCGCCATCCCGCGGGTCTAAACAATATCTGTAGCGTTGCAGCTCGACCACGCTACACCTTCCGTCCGTTAGCGGAGTTTATTTATCCCCCTATGAGTCACGCGTAAAGGTTACAGGCTGTCAGATTTTCACACCACCCACCAAAATACGTTCGCTGCGTCCTCAGATGTTTAACGGTCTTTCACGTGTGGCTTCAAGGCAACAAGGTAGGACGTTAATAAAAAAATAGCTTACATTGGCACATTGAGATGTGTGCGTCTTTCTGTATTTTATTTATATGTTGCATTGAATGTGTAAAATCTAAAAAGCTATAGATTCCCTGTGGAATCTATACATTCCCTGTCACGCAGGGAAGTCTGTAGATTCACCGGTGCGACAGGGAATCATCAAATTCCCCGGTAAATGAGTAGAAAGCTTGTTGAAGCATGGAGGGCTATAACGTGAGCTGAGGTCCACCAGCTCTCTGCCCCATGGTCAGTTGCGCATACCCTGTTGTAAGTCAGACCAAACAGAAAGCAATGAGCAAAACAGTTTCAAGACTATTAAACCTAATTATAACAATGTCCATTTGATAGGCGAACAAGCCTGATATCTTTCAATAAAATAAAAATAATAAAGCTAATAATTTTAGACTACTTTTAGATAAGAAAAATAATGGTTGAACAGCTTATGATTATCACACCTATCTTCATTTGGCCTATCATATGTCTTGCATATTCTGCAGTGCCTAAGGTGACACTAATGTTTGTGGATGATTTATCTTCAAAGACAATGGATGTGCTGTCCTATCATTAGAACAGTCATGTATTTTTGAAATCATCAGTGCTGCTACATAAATCATGCCCATTCGTTTGCGGATGTCTTCATCACTGAAGCTCCTGCCAAACGTGAACACATTACCTATGTCTGCTGGGGTGTTAATTGCTTAATTAACTCAAGAAACATACCTGTGTGGAAGCACCTGCTTCCATTACGCATTACTTTGTGTGCCTCTTTACCCAAGTGTTTCCACACTTTTGGCCACTACATGTCTATGTATATATATATATACACAATTTATATATCCATATTTATACACACTGTGTATACACATACATAGACATATATAATTATGCACATTAATAGACATATAATGTATTTCTGTACTTCCATATGCCATACCTGTATGTTATAAAATAGTACTGCAACTATAAATGTCTCTTATATATCAAAATAGCTGTTTGTGGCTAGCTGTAAAGAAAGAAAGGACCGTTTGAGAGCGGAAAGCCATGCCTGGCCAGCAGCCTGACCGGCTTCGCATGAGGTATAGACGAGACAGAAATATGCAGCCGGCTTGCGTTACACTTTTTTTTCTGCACGCACGCATTATGACTTGTGCATGTGTGAGTCATTAATTAAGACACGCCCGAGCGCTGGCACCCTAATCGGGGCCGGGTACGTGTCCGCCCAGGGCCTCCGCGCGCAGAGGGCTCCGGGTTAGGCCTTCTCCGTAGCTTCGCCCCGTTGGCGTTGATTGCGTATGATTAATGGTTTAAAGGAATCGAGAGGGAAAGGTCAACTCCCGAGTTCGAGACGGAGCAGCTACACGGGGAGTAATTAAGACACTGGTGTAAGCATGATTAATAAGCTCAAGCTGGCACCGCGTACTGTAAACAAGATGCGACCAGATGGTTTCCATGAAAGGCAGGGTGTTTCGGGGGGGTTTTCTCTTTTTTTTTTTTTGCTTGTTTTCAAAAAACGGGCGATGAATTTACACTTTTCGCAATCAGCCCCGGTTCCTTGCAAGTTCCACGTGCTCTGAGACGGACGACAGCGTTGCCTCCTCTTGTCCCCCGTCTCTCTCTGTCCAAATGCGTAACCCAGGCCCGGGCCCGTTTTCCCAGGCGATCAAAATTTGGGATTATTCAAATATTTCCATTTTTAGATTTTGTGTGTTTGTTTAGGAAAATGTTGATGTCAGGATTACAGAGGATTGCAGGATATCATTTTAACACTACTATTTTTACTACAATACATCAAATGTCAACAAAAGTAAACAAATCAGTAATTTCCTGATTGGCCATATTAGTTCTATATGAACTCGATTTTGCATTCATTAAGTCTGGCACATCACACAGTCAATACAACTGTGACACACATGGTACTGGTTTCAGAGGTACTGTAATAATCGCACTGACATACCTGTTAGGTGCCAATTGTCAACATCACACAGGGGCCGCCATGTGGAAGAAAGAAACAAATGATCAGAAACATGTTTAAAACAAATCAACTTGGCTTTGAAATGTCTGAATTATTATTGCGCTACATAATTTAGCTACACAACTATTACAATATCATTATTGTCTTTATTTATTTACTTATTCGGCAGCCATTCGTATACACAGCAACTGACAAGACCAAAAAGCACAACATATTAAACACACATCACAGGAGCAACAACAATGACAACAGGTATAGAACAACCATAATTAGATGAAATATGAATCAAGCTTACATTACATTTCAAAGACATACTGTAACAGTAAAAATACAGTTGCTAACAATTATCCTTAAGAGCACCAGACTGACAGTGATTAAAAGTAAACACAGAATGTACACGCATTACTAGGATCCTACTGCATGTATATAAAGGGATTGGCTTTCAGGGAATAAGCATATCTGTATTATTATTATTGTTACTGAAGAGAAGAAGAAGAAGAAGAAAAGAAGAAGAAGAAGAAGAAGAAGAAGAAGAAGAAGAAGAAGAAGAAGAAGAAGAAGAAGAAGAAGAAGAAGAAGAAGAAGAAGAAGAAGAAGAAGAAGAAGGGTGTTAGAGGAATGAATGAGGTGAATTAGACACTTTAAACCCTGTACATTGTTGGCATGTAAATATAATTCCAGAAAATTGAGTGAAATAGTTATATATCCGTAATTTGATATAGCTAGCTAACAAAGGATAGTGCTAACACACATGAGGTCAACTGACTGGTTCAGAAACAAGCTAGCTAGCTACTATTATTATATTAAATATTTGAGGTCCTAATTATTTCCTAATTAATAGAGATAAGTAATTGCTACGCAGATTAAACCAGATAAAGCCCCGTTTTTAAGATACCTACATAAAATAATTCTCATCTTAGAAACTGGAAAAGAGCAAAAACAACTTCACTGGAGACCACATTGTCAACACTAATTTAATTCCTTCCACACAATATAAAACTACCTGCAAGCTCAGATGTCAAATAAAGTTAAATGATTATTACACAGTACAACAGTAATGCAGAGTCCCTTGTGCCCCTTGTCTTCCCTCTATGTGGAGTTGTGTGATTGGTCCAGACTGACAAGGTTAACCTTCAATGTCTTTCCTCTCCCACCTCCCTGCTGGCAGACCGAGTGACTGGCGGTACTGGAGGATCGGCTCTGGCATTTGGAGGGAGCGCCGAGAGACGGGTGTCAAACCGACGCAGCGAGCGAACTCAACAAGCACTAATCAGCTCTGCTGTTCTTTCACGATACGCGTTTGATTCACAAATTTAATTCAGTACTGAACACAATTACTTGGCTTTCCGAAGTATGGCGTGCACTTACTCAGCCGTCCCTTCACATGAATGCAAGGTTGTAACCGCGGAGAAAGCAAGTCAGCGGGGGAGGGGGTACGGGACACGTCTGAAGAAGTCGTCTAAACACTCTTACAAAATGGTTCTTGAAAGGTTCTTTGTAGTTGATAATGGTTTTAGCAGGAACCTTACATTTTTCAAGAATGTTTTCTCAAGTGTAAACATGTTTAATATTTCAAAGAGGGTTTCTTAAAGTTTTTCTTTTCTTTTCTTCAACGAGGGCTCTGTTTGTAAAGGTTTTTATGCAGGATTAAATGGTTCTATGAAAACTTTTGCCCATCTACAAAAGGGATATTATCTAGAACGTCTCTGAGAGGGTTCTATATATATATAGAACTAACAAGGGTTCACTCCTCCCTATTAATAAATCAAAGAACCCTTTTTAGTTCTATACAGAACTCCTATTTATATGTATGTGGCAGGCAGGCCAGCTAACCCATCGCCATGCTAACCCACACGGTCACACACATAAGGGAGAACCACAAATGGGTCGTTAAAAAGGCAAAGCTCGCAGTGTGGGGTCGTGGTTTGGGAGCTGGTCTTGCAAATGGAAGTCTTCTCTCCTGCTGTACCCTTGAGGGAGGCTTTTAACCTGAGGCACTATGAATATCGGGTAACCTGTAAAACGTAAGCCACGTACGTTGCCTTGGATAAGGGCTCCTGCCAAGCAAATAAACACTGTAAGACGAGTTGCATTGAAATATAAATACTTTAGGCATTAGGTGTCGAGGCTAAAAAGAACTAGAGGGTCGATAGCACCCACATAACTGTAATGCATGATAGGCATATCCATGTGTCTAGAATAATGCGCCATATGACGGGCCATAAGTGCAAATAAAGAAACACTTGTTTTCAATGGGTTGGCAGATATAATTGGGATTGGCCTCGAAGGCAAATTACAACACAAGTTTGTTTTCACCCCGCATTTAGGATTTCAACGAGGGAATATGCACGCCAGATGTGCCGAAGGCTTCCGCTCACGAGCAGCGTGTAGGTGTCGACTGCCGTGTTAGGCACTGACTCAGAGAGCCTCAACCCAAAGACTACAATGCACATCAGCCCCCACGTTCATACCACATTTTAACCAATTTGGTCGTGGCTGCAATATTAATTTGGCACGCGGGAAAACAGAAACACAAATAAAAATTGCCCAACGCCCACCTCCATTCATCCTGGAAAAATTGCGACATTGGCTGGTCTTCTACAAGGGGCCGTTTAAGCATTGGGAACTGCTTGAAATCCAGTGTGCGTTCATCAATGCCTCAAGCCAAAAAGTGAAGAAAAAAAACAGCAGTTAAGGAAGGGAAATAGGCCCTTCTACTCAGTGAGAATGATGACCCTAACCCTAATCGTAACCCTAGCTAGCAGAAAGGGATAGAAACATAATAATTGCGTCAAGAAACAATATCTGACAAAGATCCTCAGCATGCATCTCACTCTCATGATCGGGGGGCAGAGAAGTGGTTTGGGTGCCAACATTCTAATTAAATGAATAACGATGTGGCTGGGGGATTGGATATCCGGGGCTTGCTGGTGTAATCTGCGGTAACTGTGGAGGCTGTTGCTTGACAAGAGGCGGGGGAGGGAGCTGGAGCTTCGGAATCAATTAAAATTCAAGGTGAGTCGGGGGCAAGTGCACAGCTGTCCTACCCGCTTCTCCCAGCAGGAGGCGGTGGTGAGCAGACGACTTGGCGGTAAGCTCGGAGTGGCATCTGCGTGCAGCTCCCTTGCCTGTAGTCAGGAGATCAAATAAGGCAGCCTTTACATATGGATTTAAGATTTGTGCTCGTAATGGTGGTAATCTGTTCCAAAAACATGAAAGGATCAATCTGAAACAGGTGTCCGGTGCTGGATATAAGCTCATTAAATGGCTCACTTGCTGGCACTGAATGAAAGGAGTATTAAAAATGTAGCTATAAAATCTACTGTACTGCATGGTACCCTCAAAATTAGCAAGTGTTATTCTAATACTATTTACGAGTGGATTAACAGCATTTCTACAGTATTGGTAAATAATATTGCTTTAGTTAATCTGGGTATTAGATTTTCAAAATTTTCAAAACATTTATGATTACTTTGTAACACTCCCTTTATGATCCCTTTGTAAAATGTTCATTTTTTTAAAACATTCAAGACATCTACTTTTCAGTTGGTTTGAAATATCAGTTCACTAATTGTTTGACATTCAAACTGCAAACTTCCTATGGCAAAACAAGCAATGCCTGGTGTCTATGTCTTCCATCTGCTTTGAAGCCAAACCTGAACTGGGAGCTTGTTAATTGTAAGTGGATTCTGACAGCAGACCGATGCTATCCCGTCCACCGCCAACACAGTGAACTGACAGGTGGGCTACCGACAATGACAGTCACAGAGCAGCAGCTATGCTACGTTCGCCTTTCCTTTCCAGCCCCTGGGGCACAGGCTCTGGTGCTTGGCCTACGATAAAGACATGTGGATGGGCTCCATATGGCCAGGAACCGTAGCTTTCAAACGAGAGGCCACATAACCCTGAAAAGAAGCCACAAGCCAGCGCCAGGAAGAAAGGAAACTCCATGAATTTTAGCCGACAGGCAGCTCTAAGCATTTACAAACCCACCAACGGTAGACAGAGAAACAATTGTAAAATGGCCTCAAATCAAAGGCCTGCATTCTGTATATTCATGAAGATCCCCCCACAGATGAGGAATTCAATGCTCAGAGCCCACACTATCTCACCATATCTCCATCAGTTTTCACCTCTGAGATCCAAACCTTAGGCCAGTGCCGTTCAACATGTTTCAGTGCAGTTGATTTAAGTTTCCACATTCCCATGTGGAGTTCTCATGCAGAACACATGGTTTGAAAAGTTGCATTGAGATGTGCAATGCTTATTAGAAGCAGAGTTAGGCACAGTGCAGGCTTAGTTGCCCCTGCGTTGTGGAGTTAGATTTTTTTAAAACCAGGACATTCTACTTCCTAAGACAAACCACACACCAATGTTGCCAGATCCTTCATGTTGAAAATACTGCCTTCTCTTGTCCTGTCTGAGTTTATTAAACTGCAACGGTTTCAAGCGGACTCTAGTGCTGAAATTATGAGCCATCCATCAACACCAGGATGGATGGTGATGGAAAACCTATGAACTACCTAATGAAAAGTGTACTTCCCTGGTGTAGTTCAACTTCTTCGGTTGAACTTCAGTTCAGCAATCAACTTCTTCGACCAAGCCAAACCGCATTAAAACACAAAGGTACTGTTAAGTGTGATTCTTACATTTGACTAATACACCTTCTGGACTAAGAGACACCCTTTAAAGTGTGTATGGCTTCAGTATGCAGGTGGGAACCTTCTGAATGAAATTTGGATCCTATATGATCACTGGTGTTTGACCAAACTGTGGAAAGGTGTTTGGTATCTTTGAGCAAAGCACAGTTCAACACAGTTGCAGCCATGGCCCATATTCAGTCTAACCACAATAATCCTTGTTGAATGACAAAAATGTGTTTCTTACAGAACACTAAGGTTGGCTAGAAAAATGTTGCGTGTCAAATGAGGAGATACATTTCTTAAATCTGTTATTCAAAATTATAGAAAAGTTAATATTCAAATGTATATTACAGAACATCTATATTCGATCAGGGCCTTGCAACTGTGTCAACAGATGAGAAGTCGTTTAGTTTTTCCAGTACGTCATAGTAAAAAAGTCTAGTGCTGGAGAGGTAGCTGTATCTCAATAATTAGTCTTGAGAGTGACAGACTTAATTATGCCATTTATAGAGGCTTTTCAATACAGTTTCTTCAAGATATCAAGTTTAAAAAATGAGCTGAATCATCTGCTTAGGAAGAAATAATGCAATCATTATTCAAGTTAATTGAGTGCAATTAAGACATACCAGAAATGAGCGAAGATGTTACAAACTAAAATTACAAACAAGTCATGGCATTGCAGGGACTTCTTATTGTTTGTACCTCATTTTTAAAAGAATAAATTAAATTCAAACCATTTCTACACCGCACGCTAATGTTACAAATCTTAGCATACAGTTATCGTATGGAAATAGTAAATAATTGTACTGTAAATTTGGATCATTTCAAGAGCAATTGAGACAAAGTGATTAAGTTACAAAGAATGGTAAGCTCTGTGGCTCTAAAATCCACATTAGACAAAGTTCACTGAAAAGCCAGGGAAGTCACGTGATCACACTCCTACCCAGAGCACTCCTCTGCAGTCACATGATCACACTCATACCCAGAGCACTCCTCTGCAATCACATGATCACACTCCTAAATATAAATATCTGACTTTGCTTACGTTACTTAGACAGCTAGTTAGCTTGTTGTGGTGGTTTGTGGAGGCCTGCCAATTATGATACAGGAGTCACACTTGAGTTGCTTGTGCTAATGTGAAATAAAACTAGGCATAGACAAAGTGTACAAAAGAGGAGACAGACATGACTTGTTCAAAAAATACACAAGAACTAAAAAAAAACACATTTATTATAGAGTATATTATTTTCAATAGTGTTGCACCATTTTTCTAACACAGTATATGACCTTATATTATTTCAACACTCTATAGAAATATAGAATCCTTCATAGAAATCGAAAAGGCATATTGGTATTACATTGTTGTTGTTGTCAGTTAGTTATTACTATTATTATTATTCCCTGATCAACACAACAAAGAATCATTTAAAATCAATATTAAATCAAGAGAATTCCAATAACAACTGATAATTGCAAAGAATCATTAACAATGGCTAAACTCTCACAATGTCCAATCATAAAACAAGCAACACCTCAATTCCAGAGGTTATGAGACAGAAGTGTCCTTATTAATACTTAAATAAAGGTAAAAACAGGAAGCAAAACTAAAAAAAGATAAAGTATGCAAATGAAACATGCTGGTTCTTTGCTTCAAATACATATAATATGAACAATGCCATCAACACATAATATGAAATGCTAAATTAGCAGAGGCGGGGAATAGATTAACCACCACACATTGGAAAAAGCCACCACTTCCAGGCCAGGCTTCGCAACTGTCCAGGGTCACTGCCTCTCAAAATAACGAGCCCCGCACATGTAGCGGCGGCTTCCTCCATGTCCCTAAAAAAGCTCAGATTCATTTATCAATCTGCAGGCTCTGTCAGGGCGCGTTTCTCTCTCCGCACCCCTCGGTAGCAGCAGCTAGAGTCCTCCATTACCAGCCCAGGACCTGGTCTTTCCCGGCAGCCTCAGCCACTCTGTAATTACACTTCCTCCTGTGACAACTTGCATGATTGTGTTCCTAACAGTATATTACTTCGTTAGTACTCTCCAATATACGTTATTTTTAAACTGTCACTTTCGCCCCGACTCATCCCGATTCAGGCTCGTCTGTTTATCATAACAATCATTAATAACTGTCACTCCCCTGTCATCAATTTAACAAACTCATTCCCTCATTAGCATGTTCCAGCATTTGTTCCGTGGAAAGGCTGATTATTTTCTACAACAGGCCAAGCCAATTACTCCGGCGAAATGGAATCGCATTAATCAAAACTTAACAAGGTGGCAAATTTAAAGATATCAGATTGCAAAAGACAGCATAACTAATATGTCACTGTCAGGGAGTGCTATGTCGGTATGTGGCGGGCCCCCACTAAATATATCCCCTCACGCCATCCGTGTGAATTTTGACATTTCATACGATCTGACAACTATCAAAGGGAGAGGGGGGCCAAGAGGCAGGGCGGGGTCTGTTTCGGGGCTTTTCTCGGACTCTGGCAAGGACGGTGGAAAGAGAGGGGCGATGGGAAACGTTGACCGTGTCGGCCGGGGCCAGCAGGCGGCAGTTCATCATGTCTCCCTTTACAGAGACGTTTTCTCTTACACTTGAAATGATGGCGCTCATCAGTCACTCGCTGACAGCTGCATCAAACCAGCTGCAAACATGCAAAGCCCAGCAGTCCTGAAAACATGCTGACACCACTCGGCCGAGGAATAAGAAAGTCTCGTTCAGCCGGGCTGCGCGCACAGTGTGGGGCTTTTCTGTCTTTCTTATTCTGTTTGGGGTTTTTTACATGGCAGACCTTTTTCTGCTATGCTAAAATGAAACAACATTCCGTTTCAGAGAGCCGTGTGAAAAGGGTTTGGCACCCCGCACATATTAAACATTTCAATTACACTACCACCAATGAACCATGTTTGTTTGCAAGTTATGAGTCAATTTCACAACATAACAACCATCTGGACATTAGCTATAGCTCTCTATTATGCTCCTCTTGACAATTTTCCAAAGTGTTTTTTCTTTCCCCGGGTAATATAAAAAAATGTGGCAGCCAGAAATAAATATGGGGACAAAAGAGGAAGAGGAATATGTCTTTATTACATGGCCCAGTCTAGTATTATCTCAACAAAAATATTTTTTTTCCAACATAAAAATGTATTCACAAAGCATATCCTCTCTGTACATCTATAAAATACAATTCCTACATTTGGTCTGCATACCAAATTATTGATATCAAAATGATGCCAAGTTAAAACTAAACTTTCATCAATATTTTTCACATAAACTAAACAAGCACTGTTCCAAAGCAATGCTTCCCATATTTTCCTACATTCATTTAAGTAACTCGGTCCTGTGTTTCTTCATCTTGCCATCTCAAGAGAATGTAGTCTTTATGTATATGATCCATTTTTTTGCCTGTGTCCTGAAATTGGCAAGTATGAACAATGTTGTTATTGGTTATTGGTATGTTTTACCACTAGGGGCACTCGAGAGCGAAGAAGCCACCAGAGCCATCAAAGCTAACATGAGCAGTACCCAACCAAGTCTTGTTTTTAATGATGACATAAAGTCGGGTTTTGGAGCTTAACACATTTTGGTGTTTGCTTCTGTACTACATCAATATCAGAACCACCTTCATGAGTGGTTTCAGGTTTTTATGGAAGCATTTGGAGTCATCACTTGGGTGTATCACTGCACTAGAACAAGTCTCAGCCTAGGAAGCCTTGTGTAGCTTTATTAAGATTTAAGATTAAATTTATAAACAGTTTTTAATTTGAAATTCATTAAGACTCTTCCACTTCAATGACATGCACTATGATGTATATACCATGATGTGAAATGTGAGCATTTTTGATTCCGAACAACCTCCATTACTTAATACATTCACATTTCAGAGGTTCAACTGTACATATATATATATATATATACAGTTAATAGTTATATGAAAGGTGACATGCAATTTTACATGACAGTAAATAAAACAGTCATGTGACTTGACAAATGTGTTGACTATTAGCTGTGTCCCCTTACATCTTATCAAATACCACATACATGTGCATGTATACTTATGCAGTCTTTTCAAAATGCACCTTCATATGCATGCTTGGACCTTTTCTCAAAGAATAATTGAAAGCAAAGAGCATAATCTTGCATATGGACCTGAACGTAGTGACAAAGTAGCAACAAATATACTGGGAAATATGGTGGTAGCCATTAATAGTGTCTTTTAACCAGGTGGGACCCTACTGTTGGACCCTTCAACAAGGAACCGCTTCAGTAAATATCCAGCTACATGAATCAACTGAAAATAGAAACTTAAAATGTATAGCCATGTAAACTATATTACATTTATACATACAGTTTGCAAATATGATGGAAATATATAATATACACAAATTGCTGCTCTCTCCTACATTTACTGTATAATATTTTCTATTTAAATTGTCACGTACATTCCTGTTATGAATAATACATTCAATTTGAAAAGAAGATAAATAATCTGCAAACAGTGATCAGTGCTAAAGGTTTAAAGGTTCATTTTCCACACACTCCTCTTTATCTCAGATTAATTGCACCAGTGCCCCCCCTCCCCCCCCCCCTGCCCCCCACATACACACACACACACACACACACATTTTTCCCATTCTTTTTTTAATCCCACCTATTGCTCACTTTTAAGCAAAAAATCTCTGAGCAGATGGATGTGAATACAAAGTTTCCTGATCTTTAGCAGAAGTTATGGAGGGTTATCTTTGGCCATATATCTCGGCGCTGGCAGTGCTCCCCTGGTGATGAAGGATTAACCGGCGCAGCTGTCTCTTCCCCGGATGATGCACTGCGGCGCTCCGCCACGCGACAGCATCGCTTAATCTTAATGTCCGCTCCTCCGGCGCGGCCGCGCAGGACAAAGCCAATCAACGTCAGACGCCGCGAGGATGGACCCACTGCCTGGCCCTGGAGTCTTTCACCCTCGCAGGCCTATTAATCAACTTCAGCCGGGGCCAATCCCAGAGTTCACTTCTCTCCAACCACAGCTGAGGCATCGCTGTGATGTATGGGACGTGAGGGCCCCGGCGCGCGCGAGAGCACTTATCAGACTGCACATCATGCAGAGCTTTGTATCGCTGAGGGGTGGGGGGGTGGGGTATCGAGCGCCCCCGCCGTCCCTCCGTCGCGCACACCTATCCGCCGCGCGCGTGTACCAAAAGATATCCGTCCCAACGACGGCTCACACCTTTAGGAGAGGGCAGGGCTGGAATAATGACTCGGAACTCGTTTAGACAAACCGTATCGCAGGCGTTCGTCCTTTTGCGTTAAAGGTATTACGGATTGAAATGTTTGTGTTACGCCCAGGAATACTAATTGGCCTATTTGTTGTTGCTGGAAAAAACACACTTTGGATACAATCGCAGGATACACCGAAAAACTAGCAAGAAAACATTTTAATACTGTTAAAGATAATCCACTGAGAACAAAATACAACTGAAGAGTTGTATCAATACAAAGCCATATATCTTCAGTTTTACATACACACATACAGTATATATACAGTATGTGTATGTATGTATGTGTGTGTGTGTAGAGAGAGAGAAACAGAGAGAGAGCATATGACAGAGAGTATATATGGTTAAAAATATAACAATATAATTCTACATTAAAACACATTTCTACTCTTCAAAGATTCAGATGTTTTCCAGTTTCTTAACATCTTGAGCTATATCTATAGGTCATGTTATATATTGCTCCCATAAATTAATGAGAAGTCTTATCGCAGGAGGAGTGTCCATGGTTTAAAAGATTTAAAAACCACACCGCTGCACAATAACACTGTGGTGCTCACTATTTAAGAAGTGCACGGCTCTCTTGTGTGCTATACAGTGGATATATAGTGCAGTATGCTCGATTTACTGAAACCAATTTCAGGCTGAACATACAGAAATTCCACCTGAAATCACAAAGTTTGCAACTAGACATGACCAGGAATAAGCAAGCAGGAAAATAATTCATGACTTTTTAATTTGATTTACACCGTTTGTTTTACACCGGCTTCCTGTTCTGGAAAGAGAACTTAAAAAATATATATATATATATATATTATAGTGTTTTTGTCACTACTCTCTTTTCCTTCAACAAACATTTCAAACACACAGCGTTTTACATGTCACAGAATATATTTATATACACTACCAGTCAAAAGTTTTAGAACAGCCCCATTTTCCATTTTTTACTGAAATTCAAGCAGTTCAAGTCCAGTGAATAACCTGAAATGGTACAAAGGTAAGCGCCAGAGGTATTAAAAATAAAATAAAAATAAATAAATAAAAAAGGTTTAGGTTACCAAAAACTAAAAAATAATGTACATTTCAGAGTTATAAAAAAAGGCTCTTTTCAGGGAACAAGAAATGGGTTAACGTGGGTTAACAGTCACTCTGTGCAAGACGCCGACTCTGGATCCAGCAAAAGAGCCCCAGACCATCACGCTTCCTCCTCCATATTTGACAGTTGGTGTCACACACTGAGGAACCATCCTTTCGCCTTCTCGACGGCCTACAAAAACCTTTCAAAATTTCAAGATTTCAAATTTTGATTCATCCGACTACTGAAGACCTTCTTCCAGCCTTCAGTAGTCCACTGGTGGTGCCCAGGCAAGCCTCTTTTTCTTATTTTGCCATCTTAGCAATGGCTTTCTTACTGCCACTCGACCTGTCAAACCTGCAGCTTGAAGTCTTCTCTTCACAGTTGAAACTGAGACTAACTTACTTCAACTTCAGTGTTAAGCTGTGCTTGAAGCTGCTATCCTGTGAGCCGCCTATCACGCAAGCTGTTGACTCTCAGAAACTTGTCTTCTGATTTTGTTGTGGCTTTGGGTCTGCCAGATCTCTTCCTGTCAGAGTTTCCTCCAGTTTCGAAGTGCCTTTTGATGGTGTAGGAAACTACTCACTGCCAAAAATTTTACATAATCTTTCATTTTTTGGTAACCTAAACCTTTTTTTTAACCTCTGGCAGTTTACCGCTTACCTTTGTACCATTTAAGGTTATTCACTGGACTTGAACTGCTTGAATTTCAGTAAAAACTGGGAAATGGGGGTGTTCTAAAACATTTGACCGGTAGAGTACATTTTTTTTAATGAAATGCAATTCTAATCTAATGAATTCCTTACCAAAATGTTTTAAATGTGTGTCTGAGATATGAACATTAAGAGTGAACATTATCCATATTTCAGATAGTTTGATTATAAATTACCATGTGCTAGCATTCACACACAAACAAAAGCAAAGGAAACAAATATTAACAGTGCGTTACCTTAAACACTAAAGTCACTTAAATACCATTAGTGTCCAATACATCATTCTATTTACTCAATGGTCATTTCTCCTCCACTGAGAAGGGCACAAAGTCACATTGTCTGATCAGTCACTCCAGTAGTATCGCACACAGACCGCACGGCCATGTTTATTTAGATGCAGATCGGTGGTCTCTTACGAGGTAATTGCTCTTGGCAGTCGGACAATTTTCTGCTTCGAATATCCAAGTGGTGGCTGTGACTGTTATCCTGCATTATTAACTCTGTGCACTCGGGGAACGCTTTGCCGCTATGAGCGGGACCGTGGCAGGTTCAAACTGATATCAGAGTGTTTCATCTGCTTCTCGTGGTCGTTCAAACAGAGACAAAAAGAGCCCCTCTAACTGGGGAATTGGCCAATAACCAATAACTTGTCCCGAAGTCCAGCACATTTTCAGGAATATATTTGTTGCTTTGGGGTCCCTTTGGGACGGGCGAATCTAATTTTCTGCACAACTTTCATGGAGTGGTCTTACTTGTGAGGGCCCAGAAAGCACCTGAAGGAAAGGTAATGAGGAATGTGGCCATGGCCTGTCGCGAGGGTCACCGGACGTTTAACTGAAACAGAAATGGGACCGTTTTAGTCCCCGCTGGACCACAACAAGCAGAAAAAGACACAGGCTTATGAAAGCCGGTGCTGTAAACTGCCTGCATTGGACGCGGTATTTCCATCTGTACTGTAAACTGGTCTCTTCAAATAGACAGGCCGCTCCACCAATCCGACCCCCAAGACTTTAAGATCCTTTTTTTCCTACATAAGTGGGCCCGTTGCTACGTCAACGAAAGTCCACGTGTCTAGCCCGGAGAGATACCAGTGCTGCTGTACCAGGCCTATTCAGTGAGCCAATTATAATTTAGCTCACTGAAAAAAAGACAAATTTTTAGCATACAGGCAGTATTTTTCAAAAGATAATTAAACCAGAGATCTTTGAACCCCCACATCAATAACAGCTTTGCTCCTAACACCAAAGTTTAAGTCATTTCTGTGTGAGTTTGAAGAAAATGGACAGATAATGACACATCTCCACAAGTTGTTAATGTGATTCTGCGGCCAATGTTGCACCAACTATAATTAGCCGGTGCAGGAGAGACGACATTAAGCAAATTAAACAAATTGGGTGAGCAGCATTCTGAATCAGATGTCCCTTTGCTTGGCTGGACTTATTTGTGCTTGGCTGAGTAATTGGTGTTTACTCATTAATTAAAAGGGTTTGCATCTGATTCCTCATTCGCACCCGTCTTGTATTCTTCGATGGCGCTCACGGGCTGTTAAATTGAGACGGGCATTTTGGAGGCAGGAGAGACTGACCCGTAAATTCATTAAACTCAGCTAATAAACGACTTAATACGGAACAGTTTTCCGTCCGAAAAATCAACTCTAGCGCAGTTAAAAAAGGGAAATGGATATCCATTGCGACGCGTGCATGCTTACGCTCAATGCAAAATTTGAATTGTGCCCGCTGTTTGGCTCCTCCTGTTAAAACGCTGGGTTTCTGTGAGATGGACCCCACGTGGTCTGACCGTGCCAGTTGCAGGCAGACCATGGCAGGCAGATCAGCAGGCCCTCGACTCCCCTAGTTTGCCTAGGTCAGCTGCGCACAAACTCCTACGACTGCGGACGGTGGACTGCGGGGCAGAAAGAAGCAATGGCTTGCAACACGTGCTTCGGGAGGAGAGAGCGCACTTGTCTGTGCTTTCCCAAAGTGACGTAGGAAATTCTGGGATAAAAATTGATTGCGACCTCGAACAAAAAAACAGCGGTTGCTCATGCGAAGCGCAGAAAAATCGAAGAAAACGCAGAACACGGTGACTTGGCTTACGTGCGCAAGCATAAGCCAAGTCAGCATGTTCCGTTTCCTTAGATTTGTGAGCGCATAGCAAGCAACCATGAGCTTTTGCACTTCCGTATGGCTTTCGGCACCGATAATTCTTTCCACCGCTGTCATCTGATAATAAATTGGTCAAAAAACAATGAGGCGGAAGGTCAGCGCGCTTTGGCCTATGAGTACACTGAATCTGATTATGGACGTTCTGGAAACGAACATGAGTTCTGGGGTTGCCCCTGGCTGTCTCCAAGCCTACTGCATCCCCAGAGACTGAAAGCTCTCCCATGGGACAGGCATGCAGTTTCTTTCAATGAGAAAGACTAGCCCCTTTTCAGTCGTGCTTAGCCACTAAAGTGTTGGTCGTAACATTTGAATAGACTCAAGAAAAGCATACGCATGTCCTTAGTTTTTGCACAGGGCGTGGTAAAGAATAAATACCACACGAGAAAGCATACCTGCACACTGATCTAAAACTCCCAACCAGAAGTGATATTTGTTACTCCTTTTCTAGTGAGCACGTGCAAAATTCGCCAGTGGCCACCGGGAACACGTGAAATAATGCAGGAGAGCGTCGGTAGCCACCTGCCCACTCGACGGCGAGGTCCCTCAGCGGTCAAGAATGCCTGTGGTCACACCGAGAAAAGGAAAAAGACTGACCAACTATTACGTCATGGCACAACTAAGGGTGCAAATGAGTACTACAATGCATAGGACTACTCGATTGTGTGAGTACTCAAAACACAGCCTGATCGCTATATTCAATAGGCCACAAAATCTGAATCAAAGTGTTGTTTTCCCCGCTCTGTATCAATACACATTCACGCTTAAAATTGTGCCTTATGGTGACACACTATGGTGATGTTTTCTTTTCTTTTTTACTTTTCTACAGTGATCGAAAGTGGTTGGCTTGATTGCTTTGGTCTAAAGTCTGAAACAGGAAGCATTCATTCGCTTGGCTGCTTGAGCCTGGCACCAGCTGCATCATGGAAAAGCACCGTGTGGAAATATTTAGGTAAAACAGAAACAAAAGTGTAACAAGAGATTCGTACGGCCAAAACGAATTAATTAATTCATTTATTTATTAATGCATTAAATAAATAGCATAAATTATACAGAGCAACCATGCAAAGATAAATCATGTGCCACCATCACTGCTGAGTACAAATGTTGATCTAGGATCAGTTCTGCCTTTGAAGCGTTAGGATATGAACTGGGGAAAACCTGGGGCCCTATGTACAAAGATTCTAAGAGTAGGAGTGCTGATCTAGGATCAGGTTTCCCCTGTCCATATCCTAACCATATCCATTATGAGCTAAAAGGCTCAACTGATCCTAGATCAGCACTCCTACATCGGCACCCCTACTCTGAGACGTTTTACAAACATACAGGCCCAGATCACAGTGTGTGGCATGAGGAGATCGTCCTCAAATGGCATCCCGCCCCAAGACGGCTCTCCTCCACAACCTCGTCTGTGCACGCGCTTCTCCGTCATAAAACCGGGCCCTCTAATACAGCCATCATTACCGATCCACCGTTGGTAATAAACCACTGACACATTCATAAACGTTATTAAGTTAATTAACAGGATTCCAAGGTGGGATTAAATCAACACGCTGCTCCGATATCAATTTAACTAGTTGTGCAAATCAAACATTTGGGCGTCGAACATATATAAATGCCTTTCAAAATTCAGTTCACACTCATCTGTGTAATACAGCCTTTAGGTTTCGATGGTATCACAGTGGAAAAGGATGAGATCGAACGTTCCTTTAATTACACTCAAGGCTTAAGAAATGGGTGTGGAGACTTCCGATGAGGGAGTGACTCACAGGAACAATAGGATTCTACAACGCCGAAAGACAATGAGTTCAGTGTGTTAACTGAAAGCTTGAATTGAAGAGAAGAATATCCTGACAATAAACTGTTCTGGGAGTCATTACGGACGAACCCCCAGGGATAATACAGACCTGTACAGTAAAAGCAGTGAGAAAGTGCTAAATCATTTGCTTTAATTGTGATTAGCGCTTCATTAACTGTATATGATAACCTTTGATCATTACAGTATGTTACCATTTATATACGAATATATCCCCAGAGGGTTCAGATAGGCCGTACTTGTTTTAGAGGCCTTGTGTTTTGGAGGGGCCCCTTGGCCCCAGAGCTACGGCAGTGAGCTCGCAGTGCAAGGGGGGATAGTTGACATGAAAAGAGGGTACAATTGGCTACTAAATTGGGAGAAACGGGGAGTGGGTTGTGACTGGTGCCTCCAACGGTCAGAAACCAACAAAAGCACACATTCCTGCCATAAAATAACGAGCTGTAACTGATTGCATTATTACCCCTCTGGACCGTGTGCAGTTCATTGTCTCCAGCAGTGCATTGTGCTGAGGAGGGTCGGCGCTGAAAAATGTGCACTGTACGTGCTTAACAGCGCTTTATGTTCCGATTCATCTTAAAGAAGCCGTTTGGCTTCTATCCACTGTGAAACAGCACTTTTTTATAAGAACAAATCCAAAGACGTGAGCACGAATAATGAAAAACATGGACGAACGCCAATTATTGCATTTAAGCCGATATCGGTTTTAAAGTCTGCCCGGTAAACAGTGTCTTGAAGTACATCCCAATTGTAACAATAGCTAAGGTCGACAGATAACTTTTTTTCTTGCAACTTGTGCAATGCCTTTCTCGGTACCACTACAGTCTTCCGGTAAAAAGAAACAGTCCTTAACAGCGTGGGAACGAAGAGATTATGACGGCAATACATCATCTTAAATGCGCGCATTCACACAACACTTACATATGCTTAATGGTGCAAATTCTTTCTCGGAAATATACATTTTTCATGTTGCCGCAGCACTGTCTCGGCTATTGTAAACTAAGGATTCTAATTGATCTCCCGCTTTACAATGTGAAACAATGAGAGTGTGGTAACGGTACGGATCTGTCGTCTCAGCTCCCCCTCGCTGAGGTATCCATAAATTCACCCACCCGCTACACGTCTCATGTTTTCATTACATTCGTCCGCTTTATGGGATTGCTGGCATCTGTACGATGATTGTAGTGATTGTTGGTTTCTGTGAAAGTATCGCGTTGTTTTTGCTCCCCGTGATCAGGATCAGCCCACCCTTTTTCACAGGCGGAGGGGTACAGCGCCCGATGTGTAGACTGAGCCTGACAGATTGCATGGTTTAGCGGGTAACCTGCGGCCTGCAAGCCCCCTATATGCAGCCAGATCACATTCAAAATCAAAAAATGCCAAAATAATGAAAATAATTAGGCACCAAACAGCAAAAAGGAAGAGAGTAAAATAATGGGTGGCTTGAACATTGATACACATTTTGGGCTCTCGTTTGGAGAGATCCTAGGCGCTAGCCTACTGAAAAAGATATATACAGTATATATGTATGTCTTGCCTCCACCCAGTTTGGTATTTTCCTGGTTGGTAATAAAGGCATTTGTGTCAACATGGGTTGGGCAGCGCAATTGGGGCCTGAAAATAAAAGCATTCGGTGTTGTGCAAGTTTCATTTCCAATCATTTGTTTGCATTTTCTTCCACCCAGACCACCTCTTAGCCCTAAACCCCCATTGTCCTCAGGTCAAAAAATACCCTTTTCAGAGTTTAACAGTAGTGAAAACTCCCTATTTTTTTTTTTCAGCATGAAATTTGATGACTTCTCCATGGAGTGACACTACAATTAGAAAAAGTTAAATAAATTTTTATATTTTTATAAAAAGCTGTACACCATCAGGGTACAAAGATTGTCACATCTATTACAGAAAAATCTATTATGATTGATTGTGCTTTGCAGTAAAAACCAATGGTGTACACAGTCCCTCTGCACTGTGAAGTAGGAAAAACACAGTTATTCACCAAGTTGTTGATGAGTGGCAGGTTGTTTCTTCATGCAAAATAGATTTGGGGTTTAAAATTAAATTAAGAGGCTTTATCATAGGGCGAGGGTGGGTAATTTCTGACCTTGTGGACACGGCGAGTATACAGAATATGAAGATTACACAAGGGTTTAAACTCAAACACCGGTGCCATGAGCTAATTTGGTGATGTTACTAACGAGCACATATGAAGAGACAGGGCAGAGTAAGAAATCCCCATCACACAAGACTGCTTTGTGCTAGTTCTGTATTTTACCTCACTCTGAGGCTCAACGAAAAACTATTTGGAATGCAATCTGTAACTAAGCAGTTCAAAGTATTTAATACTCCATGCGTTTTTGGTCTTTCTCTTAGTCCATTTTGCTTGGTTCGCATTCCGAAATTCAGTGCACCCTAAAAATTACGGCACTGCAGTGGGCATTTATACCACTTACGAAGCACATTGTACTTAGAAAACAACCCGTCAAGAGGAATGCTATTTGTTAGGATGTGTTAGCAGGGAGTGAGGCCTGAAATGATGGTGCTTTAGTACAAATGTCAGCTTGAGTTGGAGAGGGGGGACTAGTTAACTCTAAGTAACACCAGCCTATACATCTTTATTACTTCTGATGGTCAGTGTGGTGACCAGCTGCTTACTCTCATTAGCGGAGACCGAGGTAACTGGTTTGGAGCACAAATCCATTCGGAGACTAAAACATATGTTCTCATAGAAAGAAAGAAAGGAGGGGGGGGTTGAGATGGCAATGTCACAGATGAAAGCAAAGCCGAGTGACTCGATATCTGGGGTGGGGCCTTCCCTGAGGCGGGTGGGTTACTGCGGGCTTGAAAACGATCAAAACACCACCTCTGCGTTCGGGTGAAAAGTAACACTTTTCATATTTGTCATGAAAAAAAAAGGTGCTTCAGAGCTTCGTTATCGTTGCTGTGGCACATTTCCTCGTAGCAAAATAGCCAAACACAAGAGTCTCAGACTTAACAAATGGGTCAGTCAAAGGACATAGATAATTCATTTGACCGTGACGAGACTTGATGGGCATTCTTTGGCTGCGTTCCTTTGCTCAAACGACTAGCGTTTTTCCCATGACTGTCAATTGCCTTTGAGCATTCTTTGCAGACATCCGTTGCCGTTCACAATGTTTGTACTAAACGTGTGTTAAATCTGTGGTTCTGTGTGGCTCAGTAGGTAGAGCACAGCGTTGGCAATGCTTAGGTCGTGGGTTCAGTTCCCACTGGGACCACATGTACTGAAAAATGTATGCATTCACTACTGTAAGTCGCTTTGGCTAAAAGCGTCTGCTAAATGGCACATAATATACTATAATATAATCTGTCGTCTCTACCTGCACACAGTTAAGCTGTGTCAGGGGACTAACCAGTTTATCAACATAACAACGTGGTAACAGTGTGCCGATTCACCGACACAAATACCTCTTCATAATACAGTACTGCACACAGTATGTACATTGACTAAAATATGCGTAGTCCAACATACAGTCTCCATTATGTCTGACAGCAAAATAAAGGGAACAATAATATCCATAGCAATGCAATGTAATCCTTCTGTTCATCCACTTTACATTTTTCCCCTTTCGAAATGTTTCGAGATGAACCCCGTGGCACACCGGCGAATATGTATTTTCGAAAATTCTACCACCAAATTCCCGTCCTTCCTGGAATGAAAAGGCCTGACAGAGGATTTGAAGCATTAAGCCTTTCTGCCTGTGTGATGCGAGGGAAAAAGGGTGGCTTCTGAAGGCACTCTGCAGCGACTGAGGCTAATGGCCATGATTAATGACCAAGGGCCAGAGGAGAGCCGGGACACAGCCGCTACATATATCATCCCTTCCCATCAGCCCCTGCTCGTACCCAGCCCCTGCAAACAGCAAACCGCTGTAAAAACCGACGGCTTATCTTCTCCCAGTCCTCACATGCCACAGTTGCTGCCTTTCTTTCTCTCTCCCCCCCGCCCAACGAAAAACAAGCGACAAAGAGGTGATAAGGTGAACAGGAAAATGGCGAGTAAAAAGAACTGGGAGATACAGGCTACTAAAACAGGGAGGGGGTGTCAGGGGTAAGCGGTCATTCACATTTTCAGCGACTTGACTCTTCATATGCTGCAGCCACATCAAGGTCTTACCTGCCATGTGGCTCGCTGTTTCCATGATTTATTGGGTGAGGAAAGCGCACTGATAAATTTTAACTGCGTTTTCTGCACACAGGCAACCCGCCGTGTCAATAACGAAGCTCAGGCCGCCATAATGAAAACTGTAAGCGCTAAGGGGGTAAGCGTTTATTTATGAGTCACCGCTGCATCGCGGGGGCAGAATTTATCCTCCTTCTCACGCACCCTTCCAAAAAACCCACGAACCTGGTCGGGGAAGCGGAGATTATATCCATATGTCGGCGGCACCCTTTCCCTCCCGCGGCGCTGGCAGCTTTCCGGTTAATTGAAGCATTCAGCTGTTTACAGCTCACACAAAAACAGCAAGAAGTTCAGTTGTGATCAATTAAAGTGACGATTTTGCGTAGGTGAGCCCGGTGCCGATTTCTCGTACCTTGAGTTCTGATTGGTTGGTGTGTTTGGTTTTCTTGCCTGATTTAGTGGGAGGGCTGCAAATTAATGTCCTGGTAAATAACAGATGCTGACAGTTACCACACAGACTAAGAAGTGCTATAAAAAATTAGGCCAAAAATAAGTATTGCACCTTTTTTTTTTGGGTTTTGCCATTCAGCATTCTTTTCCCTCAGATTTTATCACTGTTCTTTGTTATCATAAAAAACTAGCAATATTAAAAACATTCTGTCCCATTTTCATGCTGCTTCATTAACATGTGAACCCACACAAAGTCCAGCTAACTATCTGAAGCCATTTCCCTGCACAATAAAAACACTCTCTGTGCAAAATGGTTGTAGCGTTTATAGTGCAGCACTTCTTTTTTTTGTTTTAAAAACCTCTAACTTCAATGGTGACTTGCCAAGCAAGGGTGAGAAATTGCCTCTCTCTTTTTCCAACAAAGCCCCAGCGTTTACATTGTTGTACTTGTAGAAGCAGGCCAACATTTTGCCAGTATTTTTCCCTTTAAATCAAAACATAATTTACAACATCCTCCCAGTTCAGTACACATAACAGTGCCCTCTTTTGTTAAAAACATCCCATTATCGTGGTCAAACCACAAAGTTAGCACAAATACCAGCATTACTCATGTACGATTGATGGCCTGTTTAACCTCAAGCCGTAGTTATATAAGTGGCCGCGCACACCCTTATGGCTTTTCAAATATCTGCATTGCAGGCCTGCATCACTTCAGGCTTTTATGTGGGTGTCTGAACGCCATCTCACAGGTACTAATTTTCAGTTCCATTAATTGATATTGCAGTAACCCTCTCTGCTGGGAAAGGAGGCGATAATTTAATACCACGCACCTCTGTTTCTCCAGTGGCAAGGGGAGAGGACGCTCCACTCCCCCATCCCACCCCTCCCGCAACCACCTTCACACTGCCAGCAGAGTGGTCACCCCAAGCCTGACCCCTAACCCCCCCCCCACCCTTGTTGTGGCTTTACGGTGGGAATTTATAAGGGATCGACATGTCTTTCGCTCCACCTCAATAAGTCAGCGTTATGGCCCACAGAAGGGAATGGGTTTCAGCAGTTCCGCCCCCTGACAGGAGATTTTTATTAGTCTCTCACCTTGCCCTCACACACTTGAGCGGCAAATACCGCGAGACCAAGCACGTGGTCACCGAGCAACAGATTAATGGCTACTAACTGACAGTCTGTCAGCTATGTACCGTTGATCATATTTAGGCAGCAGCCAGTACATACAGCCAGTAGCATGGCAAAGCATGGCATGGCTTCAGTATTTTTTTGTTGTTGGCTTTTCATCTATGTCAACAAAAATAACATACTCGGATGTTAAAACACTAAATAGCCTATTTCATGAGTTGCAACACAAAAGCACAAATGTTGAAAATGTAAACATTCAATTAAATGTAATATCTATAGCCTAAAGGATTTTTTTTTTTTTAATTGCTTCATATTTTCACAAACATTGTCAAACTCTAAAATTGATCTCCTAAACTGTGCTGCAGTGATGGTAGTGAACATGAGTTAGTCCATCTGGTGGCTTTAGGTTTCATAATACCCATTTTCACAACTCTTATACAATGAGCAGCGACCAGAGAAATGGTATCTTATATCTATCTCAAATTATAGTGGGCTGTTCAAAACGACAGTTTTCCAGTTTGAAATGAACCACGGTGGTTTGCATAGCCTGTATTTGCACATTCGAGGCAATTAGTGGAAATTTGCAGCTGAATGGATTCTGGAAACGGCGTAAAAGCTATAATTTGCAAAGCAATACTATGTCTGCGATAGAAACTTCTAATGCTGACAAGTGATTACTGTATTTAGACAGATCGACGTGAAAGGTTTCGTTCCACCAATCACCGCGAGAGCTGCAGGAAGGTCACCTGACGCAAATATAGACTGAAGGGTCTGTCTTAAACAGCCCGGAACTGTCTGCGTTTCCTAGCGAAGGAAGCAACTTCCCATTAAGGATTCCTATCGAGAGCGAGCATACAATATTGTCCAAGACTCTCGAAATTGCCTTTTAGTCCACGCTCACACAAGCGAACGCAAACACATATAATTTTAGGACCATAGTTCTCGGCGGCTTTGACAGCGCGTCAAGGTTTCCAAATCGTTTATATTCGGACAGAATAATTTCGAGCCCGACATCATTGCTCAAAAAGAGAGAAATGCCACCGTTCTATTTGTTCTCTCTGGCAAACTGTTTTAGCTGAATTTACATTTTTTTTGCGTGCTATAATTAATATTGTGCCAGAGCCGGCATTGTCATTTTTCAAATGATTTTGCTGGAAGTGTTCAACATCGCTTAATGGCCCCGCTAATGCTGTAGCTGTCAAGTTTAGGACAGCCAAGCTTTTATAAGACAAACTCGACTGCGTCCTGTTCCTCTCTGTAGACTTTTAGCTCAAAGGCTCAGATCTCAGAGGCCAGTTAATGACCGCTTTATGGAAATATCTGATTCATATTTTTAACCTCTTGATACCAACTATTGGTCAAGTGACACTTTTCTCATCTTTGTTAGAAGATTGATTGTAGCAAAGTAAGAAGCGAGTAAAAAATAAACAATAACGATAATACTTAAAGTAAGCCATTGCAATCCTGATGTGTCAAGAACACAAAAGTTGGGACGTAGTTGAGGTAGATGTTTTTAAGCAGTGCACCTAGAAACGGCTTAGGCTTGCTTTTTTTTTTTTTGGGGGGTTCTAGGCCTGACTTCCCTTCTGTTAAGCGTTTTGCGACAATGCATTTGTGAAAAGTGCTAAACAAATACATTTCATTTCATTTCATTTCATTAGAAACGAAAGGCCTCGTCTATCAAAAATCAGTGAATTCCCAAACAGAAACAGGCTCACTCCAGAAGGCGCAATGAGACCAAGAGAGGGCCCGCCGTAAGGAAATGATGTCTGGACGAACACTCCGGTCAGTTCCATTCTCAATCGCCTCAGAGAGCCCTTCTCTGCGAGAGAACATACACATGGCTGACAGACCACAGTGGGGTTTTTTAAAGTTTTTATTTTTAAAGCTGCAAACTTGGATTAAGTCGTTGAGGAGACATTAATCAAAATCTCTGGGCTTGATTTCATGCTCGCAAACGCCTACCGTCCTTTAGCATTTAAGGACAGCCAAGCGATGTCAATGAGGTATTAATCTAAACTCCTGAAAGCACAAGACGTTTAATAAATGTTATCCAACTCCTGATGTATTCATACTGGAGGAGATTCACAGTATGGTGGGTCATCGGCTGAGCCCTCTGCCAAAGACTGGCTTCCGTGCATTATCCACATGGGGTCTTCGCATCGGTAGTGGCTGAGGTGAGTCTCCACCATTGGAAAATGATTGAAGGCACTGGTCTAAGCACAATTCGTTATGAATTTTCATTATTGTGCCAGTTTTGGCCGCGCTTTCAGAACAAACAACAGACATGCCTTCGATGGAATTAGTCCTTCTCTTCTAATACATTTCTTCCATTCTTCGAGCACTTTCTATTCACATTAGACGCCAGAATATTAAATTAAGTCAGATAAATACATGTCAGGGTTAAAAGAAACCTACTAAACATAAATGTCCTCTCCATGACCAGCAAAACTCCCCACGAGTCAGACGGGTGCAGTCAGCTTCATACAAACAGTGTCGTAAAATAATAATATAATGTATGCCATTTAGCAGTCGCTTTCAACCAAAGCGACTTAGAGTAGTGAATGTGTACATTTTTCAGTATATGTGGCCCCAATGGGAAACGGATCCACAACCTAAGCGCCATGATTTACCTGCTGAGCCACACAAACCACTTGTAAAAGTCTGTTACCTCCTATGACCACATTGCATACGCAGTATGTATACAGGGCATGCATGTACTCGGCTTGTCGCGGACAAGATAATTGCGCCGGAATGGCACTGATGTAAAGAATATCGTTCAGAAGGAATGAAACCTGCACCTGTTTCCACTGTGCCTTTGAGTCACGGCGTCGCGTCACACAGCTGTGCTTACTACTTTACACCCGCCACTCACGGCCCAATCAGCAGGCCAGCCATTTCTCACCACGCTAATGTCATGGTCGTGCTGAAGGATTTGCCCACATACTCGCTTTGTTTGGGCACATATTTCCAGGTAACGGTCCTCTGTCAGTGATGAAGTAGTAAGGGTGCACTGGTCTCATCTGCCGAACATGGGGGAAGAGAGAGAGAGAGAGAGGGGGGGAGAGGGAGAGAGAGAAAGATGCTCAAACCGATCCCTCATGCTGCATCTCCCGAACCTCACCCAGGAAGGTTTGAGGGCAGGCCCCGCCATTCCGGCGGAGTGATTGGTGCAATCGTGCCCATCGACGCCTCGCTGTGCCTTCCCCCCGATCGCAACAAAGAAGCCGGGTGAAAGAGACAAGGACAGGACGCTTCTAAACATGCAGGGAGCAAAAAATAAATAAATAAAAAACTGAAGGAAAAAACCCACCCGCTGCCCACACCCTCACTCTTCACGCCATTTAAAAGACAATGAGCTACAAATCCAGATTGTGAACAACGTGTCATTTTTTAGCGTGCCGCTGATCGACATCAAGGAGAAATTGATGGCAGCTCTATGGGGGCAGAGAAGCCGGAGAATGAAGCTCCGTCTCTGGTCTTTTTGAACTTGTTTTCTTCCTCTGTGGTTGCCCCCGCGTGCGCCCCCCTCCGGCATCCCTCACAGCGGGCCTGACAGCTCTGACACACTGACAGCTCGCGGTGAACGACAACTGATTCCGACAAATTTCCAGCCTTATGAATCTAGCTGTCACAACAGCGGCATGAAAGAACTCGGACCCAGCAGGTAATTCGGAGAGGAGCTTCCCTCGGCGGTGCGTCTTAGAGCCCAGTGGCTCGCCTCCTGCCAAAAAGGGTCCAGCCGTCATCATCCCCCTTCCCCCCCGCACCCACACCCACACCTCCATGCCCTGCTCAATTTTAAAGGAGAAATCTGAGGGCCCATTTTCTTGCCAAAGCACCACCGATCGGCCTTGTTTAAAGATTAAACGGAGGGAATTGGAAACGTATCCACACACGTTTGTTTTGGGCCGGCGTGAAAGTGGCACCACCTGCGATCGCTGTATTACCAAACATTGTCCTCCACGGTACTTATGGTACAATATTAGAGATGGCACCGGTGCCCGGCAGCCCCTCCCTTCCCCCTCCCCCCCTCCCCCGAGCTGTCATTGGTTATCTTCCAGGCACAGGCTAAAAAAAAGTTAGAAATCCTGTTCTCCAAGGGTAGTGTCCACACAGCAAGCACAAATAAAGCCATACCCGACCACTGGATTGGGAATGACAAAGTGGAAAGCAAGGTAACCTTCCCAGGTGACACGTTCCTTTTCATATACATACATTTATTCAATTTTCACGGACATTTATTTATACTTATATTTTCATATACCAATGATTTATGATCTTCTTAGGTTATTGCTATTGCCAGTTCAGTGGAATTGTATTTGAGGGGCTTATTTCTAGTTCTGATTACTGAATTACTGCATTTCAGGAAAAACTATTTAATCTGCATATAGTAAAGATATAAGCCACACAGTTTTTGCCCATGAACGGATTTTACAATTAAATGTATCAACCGACATGGATTTGTTCCAGATATTCTTATGTGTGTCTGTCAATATTTCAAAATGGAAATACCTAGAATCCAAAGTTCCAAAAAGGAACTTTTTTTCTGCATTGACAAAGACCAGGTTCAAAGCTTTATTGGTAGTAGGCAGCTGAAATCATTTAAGACATAACTTTTGGCATCACTATAATATAGCCGTGGCTTGACAGTTAAATGTCCAACCATGTCCAACAACCATTTTGCAAGAAAAACTAACGTACTGAAAAACCGTATCCATCAATCTTAAGTGAATGGTAAAATAGACAATTGCATGTTCATGGCTGTATGTCACACAAAAACAAAACAAAAACGTCTGAAACACTGGTGTTGGTGAGGAACGTGCAACATCAGTTTCTTTCAATAACAATGATGTCTGTGATATAAATAACACTAATAAAATATAATATAGTGGCTGAGTTCTGCTCCATCCCACGTGCACAATCATATGATATTTATATTACAAAGCACTGAACACGAGGCAGCTAAGAAATTTATGATGATGGCAGGCAGGCAAACAAGAGACTGGAATAATGTTATTGCTGCTTTTATAGGGGGCAATTAACTGAAATGTCACTTTGCTTAAGACACCACACCCTTTATTAAGTTTTGATTTAGCCTTTACTGTACCATACATTATATTATACAGCTCAGCAATACACTCTAGAGGGGAATGTTGAAATGCTGCCAGTTCCATTAGGTTTTAAGCAACATTAAGCACCTCCTTGCCATCTTAATATTTCCTCCTTCGTCAATTTTATGACATAATTATAGGTGCCTGACATTTGGGCTTTTAAAATATATAATATATACAGGAAATTCTCCAAATGTAAAAAACACAGTGTATGTAAAGCTGATGACAAGGTGATATTTTCCATAATAAGCCAATATTAATTACGCAAATCAGTAATCAGAGTGTCCCACAATGTTTCACACAGATTATTCAGGCAATTCAATAAAATTATATACTGTTCATGTGAAGTCTTTAAACTGTGATATACCATTATTAGACTGTATATGCATACACAGTATGAAACATCAAAACACAAAACACTTGTCACGGCATAAACGAGGTTAAGTCTGAAATGCCAAAATGTATCCGTGTTTCAAAGGCTAAAACATGTGACTCAAAGTTCTCACCCATATTTACAACTATTAGCTACACGGTTCACTTCGAGGCAAGGTTATTTTTTCACTGAGACGTGATTTGGAAACATCCTAAAAGAAACCTGCACTTAAATAACGGCGCTATATGCCCTCATAACGCACAGCCCTCAGGGGTGAACGTCTCCTTGACAAGTCTGCGAGTGTACCGTCTTTCATATAACGAGGATTTAGAAGGCTCAGGGAACACAGTTCGAAACATCAAGATGACCTGTAGGCTACAGATGTACAAAATGGGGGAGAGAGAGACAAGGGAAAAACTCCCCCGCAGTCGCGCAATTATTAACGCAGGCGAATGGTTCTCATTAAAGCATCTGAATCGCAGCTGGCCAGATATACTGCGGGTCAGCTGTAGTTCAGCTGAAGGTCTTGTGACCGACCAGGGGACGAGGGACGGGGGGGGGATCGGAATGAATGATGACCACAGGGTAAATGCCAAATCTATAAATTGAAGCGTGGTTGACCCACGGCTCCTATAAAGTTTATTTACATTTTCACATAGCGTCCACCTTTAAACTTCTATGTTTAGACATTTCAAAGCAATGAAAAGGGGGTGATCTATCGCGTGCGCGTTCTCAGGCGCACGTAGCCGGGAGGGTTTTATCGCACTCTCGCCTCGGCTGTTTGCTGTGTACTCTCGCCGGGCTGTGGAGTCAAAGGACCTTTTATCAATAGTGTGCCTGTGAAGAGAGCGCGTTTTAAGCCATGCGGAAGATCACCTGCTGGGTGCGACCGTTCGGCGTGCGAGGAGCTTATTGGGCGCCTTAAACGTTCCGCACGTGTCCGATAAACAGCTCCTCGCAGCGTTGAGAGATTTCATCTCCTAAGAGATGAGCGTGGTCCTTTTTTTTCATGCCCATTAACAAACTATTTTTTTAATTGCAACTATACTTAGAAGCCGTCTATGCTATGTGTGGTGTAGTCTCACTTCCCCAGGGAAGGGCGGCCGTCTATCGCGGCAGGCCACCGCTTCCAACACTTGGTATGCCTGTCAGATATCAGTAGCAATACATTTGCGTCTCCCGTTGAGCGTACATTTTGTGCGTCGAGAATAATGAAATAAATAAACGCAACGCCCCGCTGCTTTTCTTTCCAGTGGCCTTTCGCACGGATCTTTTGATGTCGACGCCTGTAGTGAAACCCTGTTTGGAGAGCCGTGGGGTGGAGCCGCCAAGATTACAGCTACGCCAGAGAACACAGGCCACCGCAGAGCGACTCGAGGGGCTCCGTAAATCTGAGGTAGCACAGATCCTATCGCCTCTGCAGTGGAGAGAGGCAGACTATTATTGCACCTCATCACCGAAATTCTGGCTGACAATAAAGCCCTGAACGCTCTCTAGTTTGGCCTTATGGCTCCAAGGAGAAGAGAGGCTCTCCTGCCAAACCTTCAGACTGCGATTCGGTAGCGTCAGTAGGGTGCAATCTCCAGTCTGAAATAAAAGTCCCCTTTTATTTTAAACTGTCCCACAAAACAGCTGCATTAAACTATCCAAATTGTTAAAATCACTCCGTGCTTATTGGCAACCTGAACTGTCAAATCGAGCATGCGTGAAAACATACACACACAAACAATGATACATACTGTACGTACCTGAACACACAAACAATACTGTACACACATTAATGCATATGCACATACACACATGCTATACATACACAGAAATATAGATACATGCCTACACGTACAGTTTCTGTAGCCTATGATTCATCTTTGAAAATAATGGCTCAAGTATCACTGGCAGTAAGTTACAAAATAGAACAGCCATTTCAACAGTGACCTGTCAGAAACGGGGGAAACTGAAGGGGGTGCTGGGGTTGGGGTTGGGGCTGGGGGGGGTGGGCATTAAAAATGATTCAGCTCATTCTGTGGTGAGCAGGATACATGGCCTTGTGCGAGAGAGGGAACATGCCTAAGTTATTACCGCAGGAAGGCAATCTGTCAAAGCCGGGCTGTTTTGGCATAGTGAATACCACTGGTGAGATCAGAGAGTCAGATTCTGCTTGCAATTACTGCTAAAGGACCTTGGATGCAGGCGGCCTGCTATCAATTATTTCCCTGGCCTCAGCCACTTGGACCTGTCAGATCCGCACTGTCCTCTGTTTTGTAACGGTACGGAAAAGGGCTCTCGGCGGCTGACTCTCGGGTGCTCGAATAGTTCATGTCATTAGCCGTGTTATTAAAGCAGCGCGGCTCACATTATTTCGGTACCTGACACCTTCACATGATACGGGAGTAATAACCGGGAGGTGGAGCAGAGGGGGAAGAAGGAGCGCAGGCCCGGCAGCGTTGGCCCTGCGTTTACATTCGAACAACGCCAGCAGGGCGCCCCGGCAAGCTACGGGCTTACGGAAAGAGCAGCTCTCCCGGGCCGTGAGCTGAATCCCGAGCAGTAATCGACTGAAACCAAGGTCTTTTCCTAGCTGTACTTACTGACGACTACAAACACAATCCTGGGTACCATCCCTGTGGAACACATGAGAGGAGTGGGAGCTATTTCTCAAATGCGAGGCAGGACTTTGGCCTGGTCTGCTTGCCCCCGTTCCCCCAGGCAGACCTCTGGATCATCCAGGACGGTTGCCTTGGCAAGAAAGTGCAGATTTTTCTTCTTTTGTTGTTTTCGCGCTTCTCTGCCAATTCTCGTGTCCTTATAGTTCAAAATGACATACACGTGGTCGGCCAATAAGCGCAAGCGCAACAGCACTACTGGAGCGATTATTGACTACTGAAAATTGTGATAATTTTTTTATCGAATACTACTTTCTATTTGATTGTTTTTCGTATTTTCTCCAACTTGGACTGGCCAAATAATTGGAGGCCTGGAGGTTCCCAATGCAGTAACATCCTATTGGGGGCTGCACCAAAGCCAGACAGCCGCCACTTCGCGCAGCCCCCTCCAGTCCACCGGAAAGTTGCACAACTGATGCAGCCGGTGCTGGTAGTCTGCTGGGTGTCCGATCTACTCAAGGAGCTGCTACTGTGAGACGAGGCAGGGATACCATGCCAACTAAAACCCTCCCTCCCCAGGTAAAGATATGGCCAGTTACAGACATCCCCGTCTTTCCCAGGACTTAGAGGGTTCTTTCAGCCAATCACCACACTCGAATGGGACTCCCAGATCAAACCTCAACTGGAGTGGGCAACCTGTACTTAGAACAAATGCCTTTACCAGTTGCCTCACCCCAGGGACCCCAGTGTTTTATTATGTCTTTCCTAGAGGGTTCTCTCACATATTTATACATTGCAATAGAATGCAAATATCCTAAAACAAATTACTCTTTTCAGGTTCTCTGCAATATACTATATGATGCAGTCAGTACTGTATATCTACATGGGTTTGTGAAATGCAAGCAATGGATGAATTCCAAAAATGTTTTAAATCAATGAAATTCAGAGCCCTTTTCTACCTGCGCAGAAGGCTTTGGGCTACTTCAATCCATTGGCTTTAAAGTATAATATGGTGTGGCCCTTTCAAGGTAAAACCGATGAGCAACTCAATCAGTTGACTGCAAATATCAATCTAGGGCATGAGCAGGCAGTTTCATCGAGATCAGTCCGTCGAGAACTTCACAGAGAAGGACATCGTGGTCGGGTTGCAGTTCATATTGTATATTGTATTGCCGGTCTAAATATTTATGGTATGCAATTGCATTTAAAGCACGGGACTTTATTTTGACAGCCAACCTTGACTTTTAAACTTGCTCAACCCCTAACCTCCTATGTGTATGTTATTGATGCAAACACGTGCATTTTAGGATAAATACAAATGACCAAGAAGATACACTGGTACTACATACTGCTCCCCTAGTTTGCACCCTACAAAAAAAAAAAACATTTTGACCCAAAAAGACACGTAACAATGACGGACACACTTGATGGACAAAACAACGTACACAAAACAACGTAGACACGTTTGTTTCTAAATGAATTATTAGTAATTACCATAAGGCAATACATTTCATATTTACCTCGTTATGACATAAAGCCTCCGATGGGCGATAGCTTGTGCGTGTAGGGGAGGTTGGAGAAGTTTTAGCAACTATTTCAATTGATTCTACGAATGGTATCTCGTAGGCTACCTGTTGTTTCTGAGGCTGCAGGCATTTGTTCCAGCTGGGCATTGTCTACACATGAGTAATGTAAATGTGGAATTGAAAGTCCAAATTGGTGTACAGTATTTTTTTAGCACAACTTTAAACATACTTTTTTAAACATACACATACACATCATTTATGAAACGACTGTTCAGCAAAATGTACGAAATGGGCAAATCTGTACATTAATAAATAGGCCTACCTTTAGATTTTATCTGCATAGGAGAACCACCTGTTGTTCAGCGACAGATGCAGATTCATTTTCCAACAAACCTAGCTCTCAAAAAAGTAGCATGCCATTAGCTTTGGCGCCTTCCAAATAAAACCTGTGGAACCAAAATAACAGGAACGCAAAAAGTAATACTCTCACTGCCAATGTTTTCTTCGTACTCCAGGTTCCAGCAATGAAACACGGATTGCACAATCGTTTCATATTTCACCGGAAACAAAGTTGCATTTCTGAATTTACAGCAGATGTGAATTGACATTATTTTGTGCGCATTCATTACAAGCTGACAGATTATCGATGTATGATCAGTGATAGAATTCCCAGCACAGATCTGATGGGCTCTAATCGATATGTTGTCATTTCTGTAGGGGGAATAAATACTCTTCTTTGGGAGTAATCTTGTATTATTTTGTTGATGATTACATCTCAGTTCCAGCACCTGAAAGCTTTTATTTTTTTGGATGTGAGTATGTTTTTTTTTTTTGTTGTGACAAAAATGTTGAAACCATTTCTTGCATCTGGACTTTGCGTCTGGATATTATAAGGCGAAACCTTTTCAATATTTACAGTTTTAAACTCACGCAACTGTATCCTACTGTTATGTAATCAAGACAGAGAAAAGATGGGGGGAAATAGACTCCCAGTATTCTCCATGCTTCCTCTTTTCCCTGTAATCAATCGCAGCGAGAGGAAGAGAAGGAAATGTACTGATATGATGTTTAGAAATTAATTTCAGGACCAAGTGTTTGTTTTATTCCGGCACCTCCAGTGCTGAACAACATTATCATTCATAAGCCGTAGGTATTCTTTGACTTGAAAGGCAGGGGCTTTAGTGCAAGGCTGTGGCATTAACTCTGAGAACTCGGAGAACTCTTGGACTGTATCTAAAGAACGAGAGGCACGGCTCACACGTGGGTGATCACAGGACGGGACCACCGCCGCTCGCCTGTTACCATCAATCAGCTGGCAAATGGCTTCTCTGACACTCCCACAATTCATTTTCCAGGGCTCATTACGTGACCACCTCCATCTTGAAAACAACAAGAAAATGGGGGTGGGGTGGGGGTTTAAAGTCGCTGCCAAATGTTCTTACTTTTGAACAATGGTAGCCTGAAGCACGTCACCCTGCAAAAATGCCCGTGCCGTTCCCGGAGGACCTGAGTCGCGATCGCTCTCGGTAGCGCGCGCCTGAAACCTTAGCGTCCGCGGGCGCCCCCCTTGCTGATTTACAACAGCTGTCAAAGTCAGGGATGACAGATAAATTCATCTTCTCTTCATGAGTCTGCATCCCAGGAATCCGCGCTGTTGATCTGGCCCTAACAAGCGGCCGGGGTCTCCGGCGAGCTGTCCTTTAAAGTTGATGTTTTCATGACTGGAGATGAACCCCTGTCACAGGAAGCTATTTATAAAGCGCTCGGTGAGGGGGCGGGGCTTTGGGTCCGGCCGGTCTCTGTGTCAGCACAGGCTTTTCCATCGCGATTCAGTCCGTTCAAGTCCAAAACCAACCGCACCGTTTTGGCCCGCCGTCCGCTGACCCGTAAACCGCGCTTGCTCCCACATTTGTCAACAAAGTCCTGTGGCTAAACTGAGCTCTCGGCGATCGTGGCCCCGTTGTGGAAAATTACACCGGGTAGTCTGCGCGCAGCCCTGTGCAAATGTGAATTAATGGGGTGAGTGTGTATCTAAATGTTGTGAGTCAGCTGAATCAACATATTAAACAAGCTAAGGGGATTATATCAAGGAAGACCAATGAATAAGCCAATAAGATGCTTTAATAGGCATCTGGGTAGATTTTGATGGGCTGTGAAGTGGACGTCATATTTATTTTTAAAACAGAAGGGGGATACAGGACAGGAGTGGGAGAGCTGCAGGCGGGGTAAGACCACCAGGGAGGCACCGTTCGACTGTGGTCCCGTCAGCCCGCCCCCCCAGAGACACAGCAATGCCCTCAATCAGGCATAACATGTGCCCCCCCCAACCCCCCGTCTCCCAACAAAAGGGGCTTTGATGTCATGCTGCTCTTTGATTCCAGGAGTAAAGAAAGGGCTTTTTGGTGCAACGGGTCGTAAGGCACTTTGAACCCGGGGGCCAGGAGAATATTTAGCCTGAATCAAAAGTAAAAGAGGACACGAAGACCTGCTAATTAAAAACCTCAAACCCTGACACGCCGTCTTAAGATGTGAGGTTGAGCCCCCAGCCCTTCGTCCCACACGGACTAGCTGAGGGTGACGGTCGGGTGGAAGGACAGAGAGGCATCCAAAGTGGGAGGGTCATTCTAGGGAGGTGGAGAGAGGGCTGAAAGAAGGCCCCCCTGTCTCGCTACAAGCCACCCATGCAAAAAGAGGTGGCTGTCGCCAATCAGGTAGCCACGCACACCCTCCTCCCCCAGGGGCAGGGTGTTTCAAAGCCATGGCCAGAGTATTGCAAATGCATATACTTATGTACATACACTCAAAGAATATACAGTATCTACACAAGATTTAAGATATAGGTCTAGCTACATCATCCTGCAGGTCTCCATAGATTTTTCATGATAAAGGCACAAAAATAACGGAGGGAAGATCAAAAGAGTTGAGCCAACATGCTAACCCTTTAGCTTGAGGAATGAACAAGTCCATAGAAAGTTGGTGGATCATTTTAATAAGCTACATTAATAAACGCGATCTTGAATGGAATTATCCCATGCTCATCCCACGCTCTTGAACTCTGACCAACCGCAACAGAGCTATAAATGTCCCAGGCACACAACCGTGATTGGGAAAATTAAATGATCTCCATTAAATGTAAAGTTTGGCTGCATTTTTGCTCCACTGCCGAGCCAAGCAACATGTCTGAGCCAATTCAAGAATCAATTATTTTTATTTGTATTGCAATTAAAACACAAAACAGATGTTCACTACACTGGTTATGGAATGAACTTAATGAATATTAAGTGAAATTTAATTTTCGTCTCCATTACCGTGGAGCTGGGAGCTCAATGACCCAGACGTCCTTCTTTCTGTTTACACAAAACAGAAAGAAGCCAAAGATTATTCGGACAAGCTGTGTTCAGTACACGTGATGTATAACATACTGTTTAGACAAAATGTGTTTAGATTACAACCTAGACCTTACCACTGACATGATGAACATGAATTGACAGAAATTCAGAGAGGGTCACATCAGATATTGCGCTAATGACCTTAAAGCTATGGGCATACACATTCATGTTGCATGTGCATGCATATTCACATTTTCCATTTATAGAAATCCAATGTCTATATTTCATTTTGGGTATTCAGTGGAACAGGCAGATGTGTATGTGTGTGTGTGTGTGTGGGGGGTTACCAAAATAAAACTGCTACAAACCCTTAATTTTATTCAAGATATAATATGGTTAAATGCTGAAAGGATATAAACCCAGAAATTACACATTTTCGAATAAATAAAAAAACTCAAAGACTCAGCAGGTAGCTTAAGGAAAGCACAGAATTAAATGACAGGGAAACGGGCACTAAGACATTCACAAATGTAGTCATCCCTTAAACTAAAGATGAAAAATAATGCGCGACTCTCCCGTAGAGGTGGTTTCCGGCGCAATTCATCTTAAAATGGATCGCCCTGTCAACTCGACTAACACTTACCGAAAGCACCCATCAATACTTTTTGTCAAAGACTGCTAGCTGCGTAAAATGTTCCATCAATCACTATTTACATAAAACAAAGAGCTTTCTGTAGGGTCGCTATACAGCAGCAGGGGTCTCGAGAATATTCACTCCGCATCGCGGAGTTATGTACACAAATGTACAACAATAAGAGAGGTTAAATTGTATCGCATTGTCCATGATAACTGCTGCAAGTATTTCTATAAAGCTTTATATGCTATACTAGTACATTTGTACAATACAATTCTCAGACAAGTTTGGGAGTAAGCATGCACGAACACCTGATAACTGATACAACACCGATACTTGTACACTCGGTAGGACTGTACTAATTTCTCGTGCCATCACAAAACACCCAAAATACTGATGCAATTCAAGACCCCCTCAGTTCTTTTGCAAATACAAGTGATCGTGCGTTTTGTTCTGAAAACAGAATAAGTGTGTTGCAGTCCAAAAAAGCTGGGTCAAGGGTGACTGAATTTGTGTGATTTCGCATTTTCACAGACGTAGAGGAAAATGAGCAGCCCCCCCGTTGCTGCTAGGCCTGCAGGCTCACGCACGCACGGAGCTAAATCAGAGCAGTTTATCTTTCTCCACCTCGCTGCAGCTGGGAACGTCTGCAGATTTATCCTGCTGTAAGGAATAAGTACTCATTACGGATGGTAATGTCTCTGTCTTCCAGAGTAAATGTAAAATGCCCAGCAGCCTTTTCTTGGAATAATCGACTTATTGCTGCTAATGGGTTTAGCATTTACTTGGGTGTTTCATGCGCAGGGGAACAGGGACAATGGGGAAATTGTATCATCAAATCATGAGGTTTACCACAATGAACTGCCGACTCTCTTAGAGATTGTGGAATCCTATTCTGTTCCATTAGGTGCAGGGAACACATGAGGCTTGGATGCAAATCTTCTTGCACGAGATCTGTTCAAAGGGCTCTTTTCCATGTGAACATTAGGCACGCTTTAGTTCGCCACCAATATATCGCGGCGACTCCAGGCGTTTCTGCTGCACGTGCGATGGCGGTCCTGACGACTGGACACCATTCATAGAGATCTGCTAGGAGCCACAGGGCAGAGGTGCAGGTAACTGGCAAAATAAAGGAAACACCAACGTAATGGGTCTTAACAGGGCGTTGGGCCTCCAGGAGCTGCCAGAGTAGCTTCAATGCGCCATGCTAGATTCTACAAGTGTCTGGAACTGTATTGGAGGGATGCAACACCATTCAAAAATTCCATAATCTGGTGTTTTATTGATGGGGATGGAAAATGCTGTCTCAGGCACCGCTCAAGAATCTCCCATTTCAATTTCAAGGGTTCAATTGAACTGAGATCACAGTTACCGCTAGTTGATGATGTCTTTCTTTCAGACTTCCATGCCAACATCACCTTAGCTACTGTTCCTCATGAAACATCTGCAAGTTGAGCAGTCTTCGTCACCGAAGCGCCTGCCAAACATGCCCCAACAATCACCCCTCTTTCAAAATCACTGAGATCTCTTTTCTTAGCCAGGGTAGCCAACATAATGGGTAACTGGACCTGCCCAGCATTTTTATACATGGCTCTAAGCATTATGGGATGTTAATCGTTTAATTAGCACAGGAACCACACCTGTGTAGAGCACCTGCTTTCATTATACTTTGTATCCCTCATTTACTCCAGTGTTTCCTTAACTTTGGCAGTTACCTGTATGCACAATGTACTGTATCTGTTAGTTATCAGAGAAATCATGAAACGCTAATGGCTACTTGTTGTTCATTTCAAATATTAGTGTATTATGCTGAGGCAAACTTTTCATGTCAGGGAAACGTGTTAATAGTAGACAAAATAAATTATGCTATAATATTATTATTATTAGTTGGCTTAAATCATAACAGTCCGTTGAGAAAATGTTTCTCCGGGCACCAAGGGCCTACCATGGCTTACCGTGTACTCCGTAGTCCCTTGTACAGGCCTAGTAACAAGGAAAAGGCCAAACTCTGCTAATCAAGTCATTCTGGCTAAACAGAGCTCCAGTAATAGATGGCCCCATTACTCCTTCCAGTCAGCATCTGTCAAACTTTGTTTGGACAAGTGTAGAAGAGTCAGGGGAAATAAATGACACGGCGGTTTTTCTGCACACCCTGTGCAGGTATACTTTAAATAAGCACGATCTGATGTAAAACACACACTGGCCTCAGCTTTGGCAGAAATGCAAAGACCTCTGTCACACAATGAAAAGCGAACATTTCAATTTTGGCTTGGTTTGGCCCCAATTGCGCTTTAAGGGTTTATACCAGTTGTCTTTTTTCTTACATTAAACTTTCACTGGTTTTGTGCATTTTGAAAAGACATTATTTTGTTAAGAAAAACAAGTATGATTTGCCAAAAATGTAAAGTTTTAGGATTAAAGGACAAAATACACTTTCGTGAGGTTTTGGTATTTAAGTTTATATAATTCATCTCGACCTTTGACCTTTGCTTGTCAGAGACTCTTATCTACTTATGTTAAGAGCTTTATCACTCTTTGCTGGTGTTGGCTCATGGCCATGTAAAAACTACTTTTACATGTTATCAACTGAAACTGTAACACAACTGTCAATAATCGCATGGATCCTTAAAACCTGTACTAGTTATATGTAAACATATATAGTCAGTATACATATATTTTCATGCACACAATCACACACTTATGCATACATGCACAGATAAGCATGCGTGTACACACACACACACACACACACGCACGCACGCATGCATGCACATATGCTCCAAAACACATGCACACATAAATACCCTCACACGCAAACATTCACTCATATGGACACAAACACTATCCCACCATCACAGATACACAAACATGCCCACATACACACATGCACGCACACAAACACATACAGTCACATGTACCCACGCACGTACGCACGCACACACACACACACACACACACACACACACACACACACAGACTTGGAATTCAATTTGGAAGCCATCATCAACCACACAGAGGAGGACAGGAAAGTCATATTGCCATAATGCTCAGATTATCAATCATTTTGACGTTTTATTGGCTTTATCACTGTACATACCATTAAAATGATGTCTGGCCCAGCATGTCAGGAGGCAAACATTAAACAGGCCAGGATTGAAATGCATATCCCAAACAAGTTTTCCCTTCCCTCTGAAATAAGCCGGAGCCAACTCGGCAACTGGCTCTGGACTTCAGAATATATCCTGACAAAAGTGGAAGGGAGTCGTGCTAATGCTAATGCGCAATGTTAAGTTGTGAAGAATTCAAACGCTCTCTGTGGTTTATCACATAGGATATACCACAGTACGATAGCAAATGGGCTTGAGAAAATAATCAATTAGTCTCTCCTTCAAATATGCACTCCCATCAAAAGCAGTGGGTTAGCTCCTTGACGCTAGACTGATAAGCTAACAACACCGCTCTTCCACAGCAGACGTGTGTATTACTGGTTGTGCTATTAAAGTAATTTTGGTGTTTGTAGGAGCTCAAAGTATAGTAAACATTCATAATTCAATCATTCCTGACAATAAAAATGTTTTAAATGGACATTTAAATGCTACTGCGATTCCCAAGCTGACAAGCAAGCCAGGAAACTGAATAATCCTTTTTCACCACCTCTAAACCAAGGTATGTGAACCAAACACAAGACTCTGCTAATTATGTTGGGAGAAAACACAATAAAATAATTTTCCACCAATTTCCTGCTGAAGTTCAGCTGATTTTCAAGACAAAAGTATTATTTTACCTGAGCATTCCCTCATTCAGCCGTTTAAAATGTGTCTTCTCAACAGTGTCAACATCTGCACTTTTTAATGTTTTATGTTTGTAAGATTGTTTGCTTGATGTAGAATCCAAAAAGGGACAGAATTATACACCATCAACAAACATAATTACACAAAAGGACAGCGAAAGAGCAACACATATTTTTGTCAAATAAACAAATACATCGAGAATATTTCCATATCATTTTCCAGATTGTTCACAAGCAGAGACGCGTTCAGGTTTTGTTAAGGACGTTTTACAGGAGCTACATAAACATATGTGCGGTCTATTGAGCTTAATGTGTCGGGGTCCTTGTGCCAGCATTACACCCCTGACCCAATATCACTTCCTCTAACTTCACCAACATTTGCCTGATCAACAGCGAGCCAAAAGAAAGGCCCCTTTATGTAGCCGTAGCCCAAGGACACTTTCATGTAATCGAGGGTTTAGATTCGCGCATGAATGAATTATGATATTGAGCTGCATCAGTGGACATGCACCATTTTCGAATGCACGCTTCTTCTTTCTTTTCTCCAAACGCAGCAGCTTGGTTAAGTGTTGCTTTGCCTCTACGACAGGAAATGAATGATTCATCAGATGTTGGGGGTCTGCGGTAATCAGAGTCTTGAACTCCGCACACTCTGCAGCAGTGCTAGTGGGGTGCTTCAGGCACCCATTCATTATACTAAATGAATAAAAAATTGTAAAAAAAGAAGCAAAACAGAAGTCTGCATTCATCAAGGTCTATTTATAACGTCTCCTTGTTGGACGCGGTAACGGAAAGCCTCTTGAAATACAGACCCGGGCATTGAAAATGAAACCCACTCCAATGATGAACAATGTTGTCCTTTTCATCTCACTGGAGAGCCTGGAGACATCCGTCACATTCTCTCAATGAGCCCCGTTCACTAAACGCCACGGCTCACGGCTTTCCGTCATATTTAAATAATTACGATATCATCTTTCCCGTGGCATATTATGACACATGGACATTTTTCTCTGTGTATAAGACACTGTACAGCCAGAGGGGTGGAGCTGCCACTGAATAAACTAAAGACGCGATCTAAAACATTTCAGAAAAGCTTGTACGCAATGCTCGAATGTAAAACGATCGGCAGTGATTTGTGAGGCAGGCCGAGAAGTCCACCAGGTTACAGCGTTCGGCTCCATTCCATTCAAGTTTTTTTCAGCAAGTTCCCTGTGGTTTTCATGCTTCATTCTTTAAATTATGTTTCGTGATGTGTTCAATACAGTACACTTGTACCATGGACAAAGGATTAAGAAAGGATTAAGAAAGAAAATGTACCACAACCGCAGATTACTTTCTGAAAAATACTTACGGTAGAAGTAAATTGATCTATTTGAGATAAATCAATGTCTCAGAAACGTGTAAACTTAGCATTACATTTGAAACTTGAACGCACATATTGCAGCACACTGCTTGATTTTCATATCCTGCTGCATTGATTCATATAAATATTAACAAATCAGACAAAGAGAGAAGAGGAGAGAACAATAGAAGACAAACCAGTTTTGGGAGATACCAGGATATCAGTGTCCTTGGAATGTGACCTGCCGTACTAGCCTAGGGTAGGCCAGAGTTTAGTGTTCTAATGCAGTAGGACAGGCAACAAGAATTCACAGTGGGGTTATGTTCAGATTTACCAAATCGTTCATTATGGAAGTCAAGGAAAGTTAACAGAAATAAACAAACAGACTGCATTGTAATTAAAATATTTCTCAATTGTATTCTCAAAAACCAACCCAAAGTGGGTTGCTTAATTTCAATGGTGAGCATCAATTATTATATTTTTTTTTTTGCATGAAACAGACCTATTGGGCTCCATCCGTTTTTAAATATTTAATGTGGACGTGGTAGGCTGCACATGCAAACACTGCCATCTGCCCATGCCCGTTTTTTTCCCCTCAAAGAGAGAAGTAAAACCTCGACAACGTGCCTACAAGGAAGAATGTTGGCACGGCTGAAACTCTGAGTGAGTGATTCAAAAGGATGGTAAAACATTTCTCCTTTTTTATGTTTTTAAAAGGATAAACCCGACAGGCCAAACTACAAGGATGCTCATAGTTAATGAGGGACCCTCACCGGGACATTAAGAATGATATCAGTGCAATAAACGTCTCAATGTAGTACCCTAAAACTTAACAGCCCAAAGAAAAATCTCAACTCGTGCCATGTCCTTCCACGGGTGGAATGCCAGTGTACATTGTTATTTCTCACGAAAATTCGGCTGTTGACACATTTGTGTATGATCGCTTGCTGGACAACGATGTGCATCGTTATGCAATGTTAAAACATATAAAACATTTAGCTCAAGTGAGAGTGAAGAGTGCAGTTCTCTCAAATAAACAACTACAGATAGCACAACTCCAGTGCTGAAATACACAATTTCTTCCCCTTCTTCTTCCTAATTGAGAAATCCTTCTGGAAACAGTAATAGGGGTCATTCATTCGCATGGCAATTTAGCCGCTGTTACACTTTGACCAAAATGGTCACCTGGCATGAATGACGATTTGGAGGCTGAAAGATCTACGGCTTCTTCCGTGGGAGGTTTAGACCGTCTGGCAGGACCAGTCCGGTCCAACCTGCCACAGCACTATCCTGTCATTAATTCCCCAAAATGAATTAAGCAGACTGCACTCGCGTCTCCCAACAAACTAAACTGTGAATGGGGTGAACTGACGTTCAACAAGTAATCTCAGTTCAGCATTACCACTGGAAATGAGAGAAGAAAATCCAACTTTTATCGCAGATATGTATAACTAAGCTAACATAAGCAGATCAAAAATACATTCCTGAGAGAGCCGTCTCAGACACAGGTTTGTTTTTTACACGGTGGTGAGTATTTATTTATTATGTATTTTTAAAAGTATTGTATTAAGTATTTATGTATTTATCGATGCTTCTGAGTGCCACTCAGTGAATGATGTGTAATATTTTTCCTTTTAGGTTCTCGGGGCTACATTTGCATGAGAACCTGCACCCCACATGAGGAATTTTGCTATCCCTGCATTGCTCCCAGGTATTTTTATTTTTTTCTTTCCCCCCAAAGCATCTCCCACTGGCTCCATAACTTCAAAACGCACCTCATGAAAAAATCAAGAGACGTCTGACTTGTGTCCCCTGCCCTCGTGGCATGCCAACACCAAAGGGCCGAATCGATTTTCTGTAAAACAGGGTGGGATTAGCTTCCTTTAGGGATTAGCATGGCCTGAGGTTTTGCCATAAAACTAATAATTAATTCAAAGAGCCAGGGCCATGGAAGAACACAGACACATTGCACGAGACATAACAACATTTTATTACCCCTTAATGGAAAGACAATGTGCTATCTGCCTCTTTGTGGCACACAGTAATATACTGACAATATTTCTACATATCAAAGCACCAAGGGACATTTCAGGGTGGGTAAACATTGTGCACTGAGGATGGCTGTATAATCAGAAGACAATAGGCCTTTTCTTTATGTATTTGCACCCTTTAGGAGCACCCATGACTGTCATGGCTAAATAATAGTTTTTCTTTGAAGTCTCATTTCTATTTATTGTGAGTAACATTGTATTTTTATAGCAGTAAACAAAGGACCACCCTACCCCTAGTGGGACGAGGCTAGTGTCCCACCGCTGCGGACTGAGGCTCATGAACTGGCCATGGCCCGGACCTGCAACTGTACTGTTTTTCATATATGCCTCTTACACAGAAGAAGGGTCATGTCTGTCTAATTTGTAAACTGACTTTTCAATGTTGGGAATTTCACAATTATCAGCATCGGCTCCAGAGGAAAATAAAAGGGCAATGATCCTCCTTTCCTGGCACTCACGCTGGTGGCCATCACTGCTACTCCTGCTGCTCTGTTGATGCGGACTAATACCAGTCAGATGACTCAGAAAAACAACGGCTGTCACGCAGACTGCAGGAGCCTGTGTAAAGTTTCTGGAAATGGCTGAACTTCAACTACAAGGAACATGGAAAACTATTAAAGTAAAAACTTCCCAGGTGGGACACTGCCATTGTTAATAAATAAATATATATATATATATATACACTGTATATATATATACACTATATATATGACCATACCTGTTTTCTAGTGCATCATTGTTGACATCAGCCTTAAATATGCCTTAAATATGTGTACCCAGTGCTTTTTATTAACCCTGGATGGACAGCTTGTCCGATTTTATTCCCAAATTGACAATGCTCTCAGAAGACTTCAAAACACCCCGATCGTCCCGAAGCGCTCTCATCCGAAAGAGAGCAGTGTCTTCGTCCGACGCCCTCGAAGAAAGACGTCCTTGTGATCGCAGGCCTGCGCCCTTGTAAACAAACACATTCATACACCTCCAGCTGGAGTGGACCTCGCCCAAAGTTTGTTCGCGGCAGTAAAACATCACGGATCGATGGCTGGATAAAGCGCAGAAATGTGTGGTGTAAATCCGGAGCTGGGCGAACCGCAGACAGGGACGGAGGAGTTATGCGGCGCTAGAGCCAACAACTCGCTTAGCAGTCACCTTGCAGCTGCTGAACACAGGAAAACCTTATGCACAAGCCAAGGGCATTTTTGTCCCGGTGTTATATCCTTCCAGTGACCGTTTCAAACAACGTCTTTGCTGTGTTCTCAAAGAAGACAGATTAAAACAAATGAATTCGTTGCACTCAAACTTTGGCATAGTGGCTACTATCCAAAAAAAACTTAACAGGCACAAATAAATCATTACTTAAAATATGCATCGAAAACTATTTAGGTATAAATGATAAGGGTGTGACTTAATGCAGAGGACATTTCTAGTCCTCGCCAGACAGTTGAATGTGAAAAGACACCGAATGCGCACATCACCTCTATGCCACCGAAAATAAACGCAATGTTCATACATATCAGTCTGCAAATGTTGTTTTCCCTAATCTTCTAGTCAATAGGGGACTTTGCAACACGGAGAGGTAAAAGGGATTTGTCATCAAAAGCAGTCTTCTCGTTGACACACAGGCCCTCCTAACATAAATCAGCAGATTCTATTGGTCTGGAGCTTCCTCGCGCTGTGATGTGAACACTCGCGGGGATTTGCAGTGCCCTGCAGCTGGTGTTTTTGAAGTGCCTCTCAGTTCACAGAAAAGCTCTCAGGACCAAAGGGCTCAGAAACTCACAGGAAGTGAACGCCGCCTCATTTCAGACAGCTCGGGTCCAGAGATGGGAGCTTATTTCATGTTTTTACAAGACGCAGCGCTGGAGTTTCGATTGAAGTGTCGATGACTGATAGCTCTCCCTGTCCTAGCCTAGGGTGTATGTGAACTTCTGCACGTTGGCTGGGAATGACTTTTTCGCATTTTGCTTGTTTGTTTTTTGGAGAAAGTTGTTGCGCCGCAAGTGAAATGAGGACACGTTCAAACGTAAAGAGGGTGATAACACTCTTATGTTATATCAGAACTGAAAAGTGCCAAAATGTCTATTATTTACCTGCTGCTGCATGGCATGGTCCGTACATTACTAGGGTACTGTATAGACCAGTGGTTCTCAATTCTGGTCCTGGATGGCTGCAGGGATGCTGGTTTTTGTTGTTTCTCAGAGCTTCATTGATCAATGAAAGCAGCTGATTACATAATTAACTCACCTCACCCGGTCTCTTGTGTCTAAATTGGTTGCCGATTTTAAGGTGAGAACAAAAATCAGCAGATCCTGCGGCCCTCCAGGACCAGGACTGAGAACCACTAGTAAGACCTTGGTATAGACCTTGTAAGTTACCTCTTGGAATGCACACAAATGGCTATAAACACCCTAAAAGCCTCTCCACAATTTGATTTATCAATGAGCACTTTCAGAAGAAACTGTTGAACCATAAATATGGGAAAATGGCTAATATTCCAATCTTAATATACTCTTGCTACTGTACAAAAATCACTGAGAATGTTTTTATCAACAACAACAACATCACATAATAAAAATGAGATGAGGGCAGACGTCAGGTTGAACCCGGCATAGCTCATCTTTAATAGACGTGGAAGCTTCATGAAGGATGAAGGCCTTAAAGGTGGTCTTGCTACATGTCAAATAAGCCTAATAAAAGTGCAACCTGCGAGGTCATACAAAAGTCAACAGGGTGGTAACGGATTAACGATACCGTCAGTCTGCTCCGCTGCAATAGAACATAATGAAATACAAATCCCCTTTAAAATGAAACATTTGTGTACCTTTTCACCACGTTATAATATGTTTTCATTCATTTAAGCCCGAGGAGAGGTTTGGGAACCACTGAGTCAACAAAACATATTTCTCAACTGCTGTTGTTATTTAAAAGTACAGCAGCAGCCTCAAAAATGCATACTCACTGTACCGTATCAGAAAACAGGTCAAGTACAATCTCAATGAACTATAATGAATTATGCACATGTAAAAAGAAAGGCATGCTTGATTTGGCTTGATTTCGAACCAATGTTTGGCAGGTGAAAGATGAGAATTGTTAATAGTCAATAAATTACAATTGTACAATGTTACAATATTAAAACTGGAGGAAAAGATTGTGTAAAATGTAGATTGAAGTGTAAATGTAGATTTAAACGTGTAGGCCAGTGCTGTCATCTCATAATTAATGGAGAAAAGGCAGAGCTGTGCTACATGTTTTGCACACGCTATGCATAGTTACATGCCAAAAACACCGAAGATTTGCAGCATTAGGCACTAGCGCCGGACATTTTATCCGTTTCCTGTCTAGGTGGGCCATTTAGCCAGAATAAAGATCAGACCTGCACAAGGGTCAGGATTCATGACTTTCTGCAGCAAGTGAATTGTGGCAATGCATGGGGCAATCTGTCAACACAGAGGCTACTACATAAATACAACAATCCATATTTTCTTTTGAAGAATGTATGCTCGAGCGTCAATTTTAAAATGATGGGATTCGGCATTTGCTCTCTACTCGTCCGGTGTGTTTCAAGCAGCCTTCGGGGACACCATCAATCACATCGATTTCTTCAAAACTGTCCCAAAATGTGCAAACACAGGAGAACTGGAGTCATCCCAGATGCCTGTGTCTGTCTGCACTTTTCCGAGCCATGTCTCCTGGAGAAGCCGTGGTGATCCAAACGAAGCCGGCAGACCAAACATGGAGACCGACTGCTTTGTTCCTTTTCCAAGAGGCGAACCTTTTTTCTCCTGTAAGAAAAGTACGAAGGGAAGCTGAAAGTACGCCTGTCTGTTTTTCCCTTCAAAGTGCTAATATGTTCCATGCCTCGGAGTTGACCATTAATCAACTTCGATCATTAATCAGAGGGATGGCTTCGCATGATTAGGGACGTGACCTGGAAGCCGGCCATTTGACTAACAGACTCAGATCTGCCCCCCCCCCCCCCGATGTTGCAGGGCAAATGAACGCCAGCTTTCCTGCCCTCCCTCCCAGCACTGATGAAGGGAACAAAATAAAATGGAGCGCAGGAAGCCAAAGCTTCACTTAACATAAACACGCCGCAAAAATTCCACTTTACCAAACATGTCGTGCATAAATAATAAACGATTTTCTTTTCTGCTTGTACGTTAGTATGGAAGTCTCTCCTGCACATGCTTTTATTATTAATGAATGTTTATTTATGTATGGCAATTACAGCGTAAAAATGTTAAACTTAATGGAATATTTAAAGACTCCACAGTAGCTATCAAAATAAGTAAGACGTAAAAAAAAATATTTGTCTTCTTAAATTTGTCAATATGAAGTCAGGGATGTTGTCTGCACTTGGCTCACCAGGTCAGGCATATAAAATCCATCACTTCTGTTGCTGATCTGTTAAACTGCACAGGAAACGTATTGTAGATTTTAAGAGCCTCCTATTTGGCCAGTCGCTGTACTAAAACTAATTGGATTTCTGTCAATGGAAAGAAAATATATCCCTGGGAAGAATTTGAGCTGCACAAAGCTGACGTTACAACTGTACATGAGGGACAGGGTCCGGGGGCCTGCCAAAACGCCATGGAGGAAAATTAAATAGATGGTCAACGTGAAATATTAAAATAGCACGGTATCGGAAAAAACATTCTTGAGAAATGAAGTCAGGCCCGTTCATTAGGTTCACAAATGCATCAGATTAAGTTATATTTAGTAGGTGATAATGGATATCAGAGCTGCAGCCATTACCATGGACATGTTTCTAAATAATACCCAATACATTTCTGTCAGTTTCGAAGGCTGCATGACAGCTGGCGGTAGGAAACGCAAAAGTGGAGAAACTATTAGTCTCGCACATGTGCCTGCGCTTCCTCTATTTTTCTTCTCCAAGCCAGTGAAATGTCAGCTTCACCACCCCCCCTCCGAAAGTGCTGGCCCTCTCTCGGGGGGCTAAATCTCTGTGTTAGGAGCATGCCAGTAGTCTTGGAATATACAATAAGGAAAGTACCGCTTCTATAAAAGAAAGGCCGCAGCTGCCTGACATGCATTTCGGCCGTGCAGGGATGCATTGGGATCGATGGCCTGAGATGGGTGGAAACTTTGTGTAGCGTGTACTGCAGACATTTACATAGACATGACCGTGCATTGTTCCAATGAAGCATCTATCTGTTTCGATGCCATTCAGTGTAACTGCATACTGAAGAGAGTCCTACTTGCAGGCTATGAGCCGAAGCTAAAGGAAAGGATATTCCTACTCGGCCGACTGTGGTTCAGGTTTCTCCAGGTCGAAGACAAGACGAGTCGACGATCTCTCGGGCTTGCAGTGTTCGGTGCATCCCTGCTTTGAAGCCACTAAAGCGACATTTTCAAATCGAGACGTTCTTGCCTGGGATATGGGGAAAAAGTTGAATTGATCAAGCCTGGCCTACGGTATGGATTTTTTGTTGTCAAAGAATTATCCAGAGAATGTTGTGGCAGTGAATCGCCACCTCCAATTGGAGGACCGCCTACACAAGATTGTGATTCCCAAGAGGAAGTAGCAACTCACCATCAGTTTATTAGAAAAGCACATGCCTGGAGTTGGGCAGAGTTATACCACATTGGAGCAAGAAGCTAGTCAGGCCTATAGTTATTATGAGCCTGACAATTGAGGCTACTCTTTCTCAAGCTACTGAATCACAGTAAAAACCCGAGGCAGGAATGTTAAAAATGTTGCTTCGAATAGTTTGAATGTCATCACAGCCTGCTCAAAGGGCTTCCTCCGCTGGAACTGTGACTTGCTGGTATCAAGTATTCACTCATGAGCTTCACTCGTTTCTAGGACACATCACGTGCCTTCACTTGCTGCTTCACTTTCACGGATAATCAGCCGACAGCAGTCAACTCGAGGATGTAAGCACACGAGAATGACAGCAGTCCACTTCTAGTGTTGTCGCTCTCCTGTTTCCGCTCGTCCTCCAACAACAAATGTTTTTCATTTGGTTGTAAGATATCTACACAAAAGATCCTCTTAATATTTCTCAAAGATAGTTTACTTTTACACTGATTGATCAACATTGATCAGACCGTATCGCAATTTCGAAGCCTGCACAGAAATCTGCCCCTAGTCTACATAATCCAACATAATTAGCTAGTTTCACACAGGTAAATATTTGTCCTTATGGCATTTCTTTGAAACTTTATAATACACAGCAATAAATAATGCACATTTACACACTTTGTAGTTCACAGTGTAAGTTATTGACCTATTGAAAGAACTGCAGAGAGCAAGATAGAGAGACATTTCTTTGGCCTACTACAGTGACTGCATTAGCATACGTCTGTACAAAGATACCAATACAGTCATGTCATAAAAAGCAAGGCAACTGAAATAACACTAAATGAGGACCACATTGCTGCGGTTTGGCTCTACTGAGTGGTCGATTTTTTTTCTCCTTTTTTTATTTTTTATAACCAGATACAAGATTGAAATCTTATTTTGTTTTTAAACAGAATGCACGACTTGCCTGCAAGAATGTTTCGAAACTAATTTGGTGGGACCTGCTAATGTTTTCCACTCGCTGGACGTCCCGTCGACGGTGCCATATTTCTGGCACGGTAACCATGGCGATCACTCTCTTCAGTTGCATTTCATTTCATGCTGATGCTCGAAAGCAGGGCACTAGGACTCGTTCAGAGCCGCTGGATTATGAGTGGCAGGCCAATCATTCACATTACACACACGCGCGCTTTTTCAACAAGTGTGTGGTACAATACCTTTCTAAACCACATTACACACAGCTTTGCGCTAACGAGTGTAAGGTACCATATCAGTGAGTATCTTAGCTTCTCAGCTGAAGACCCCTTTACTTTATAACTAATCAATTCTGCTTAGCTTGCACAGATAATTGACCAATCGCATCCATAATTGAGGATTGGTCACTTACAAATGAAATACAAATGTATGCTAAAATGACATATGTCAATGAGTATCTTCAGTAGCTGAGCTCCTTATCGTGCACATTAGGCGTTCCCAAAATTAATAAATAATCATTCGCTTTCGCAAATTAGTGGATTGCAGCTGCCACTGAAGAAAAAGTTTGGTTAATGGTTAAATTAAGGTACTTCTTAAACTACGGGTAGGGTTAAACCAGTTCCTTTCATTTAATACTTTTGCTATTCCATATTTCAAATGAGAAATTCCACTTTAAGAAATCTAAATTAACTACCATATTTGCACTGAAGCAGTAGAAAAAGAACACAGTCCAAGATATCACCAAGCCAGTACATTTAAATGAACGTTAATGTGCAGCAAGTCACTGGACCCACAAGGCTGACTTATACATTCTAAGACCACCCACCAACATGGTTTCTCTGGGTTTTATCACAGAAGCACTTTTGCTTTTTTTACAAAGTCAAATGGAGTAATAGCATAAACCTTTGACATTTGTACCTATGCTTACCAATGGTTTGGTGCCAATGGCCCAAGCTAAATAGACATTTTAAACCTTTTTTTCTTTTCTAATGGTTTCTTAATTTACATCGCCCTTTACGCAAACATAATGCACATCGTTGCATACCAAAGCTCATCAGTGCATGGTGTGGAAAAAAGTCTAAACCCTATCCCCTGAATATAAAATCAATGTTTGTTATATTTGCTATTGGGGAATGTTAAATATTATGTGCAATATTTGAAGACCGCACTGTGACAAGAATCTGGGAGGGAGTTGTTACATCTGCTAAATGCTTAAAATGTAAAAAATGTAAAATGTAGATGTCAGAGTTTATCTTCGATCGTGACAAACAGGATCACAAACCAAATGACATTACGATGAATAAGCAGCATGGCACCAGGCTTATTTACTCTATAGTGAGGTATGAAAGCAACATGAACAACCAAAGGGGACATTTCAATACGTGAGAATAAGGCGCATATGAACAATAAAAATAGTTTATATGCAAGATTGTAAAACTCGCAAAAACACAAAACCAGGCTCAGAGCTCTTTGAAGCTCTTCTCTGTCTTTGAAGGCCATTTAAGCTTGGAAAACAGACTTTTCCTTCATCTTCCATGAACATATATATATTTTATTATTATTGAGCCTGGCGGAACTGAAATTAGTTGTTCTTATTTGCAAGGGAGCGTCATTTCTGGTGCACACTTCCAAGGGCTTGTCCTGGGTCATTGCTAGATTGCAACCCGACTTTTTCCCAGATCTTGCGCATGTGCATTTGTCGCTAAAGTGGTCAAACGAGCTGGTAACCGTAACTCCAGCCCTAAGTGTAAGACAGCTGGAATGAGGGTTGGACGCTTTCCGTCATTACTATGGGGACTCAGTCAAACCTCGCGGGAGTTGGACAAAATAGGGAAAAATAGGGTTACTATCTAGCCATCACCCTTGTACTGAGGTGTATTGTTGTGTATTATCTGTATTACTATTTGTTTGTTTGAGTGTTTTCCGCTGCTTTTAGCATTATTCCTTTTATTTTACTTTATTTTATTTCCATTGACTGGGAGGCACTTTGAGATTACGTCGGAATGGCAAGTGCAATACAGATAACATTCGATCATCATTAGTTTTAGCAGGCATGTTATCTGCCTACCAGCATCTCTGCATAGTCAACGTGCGCCCGGACAGTGACACCCTTTCTCAAATTGTCATTTCTCGCTTTTAGCCAAGACTAATGCCTGCCACTGACTCACACTAAGAACAGTCCCATCGGAAAGCACGAGTCTACCTGGGCCTGATGGAAGAGGCACAACTCAGGTCTGTGACACCTCCTCCGGTAATTAACAGGACCCAATCCCGTGTTGATGGATGGGACTTGAAAGATAAAGTCTGGCATGCGATGAATTAAAAAAAGACGGAGAAGTGAGCTGTGAGCCGCGGAGAAATGCGATAACGTGCTCCCGATACAAATGTGAAAGAACACTTTTGACGGCCACACAAGGGGCGTGTTTCATTTCTCAGAAGTGCTACGAGCTCCACGCTGTGACTTCTTGGTTCTTGTTTCAACAGGTTGCCAACATCTCGCTTTGACAGCCGCAGACGGCGAACGCGCTTTATTTAACACATGGGAGCACAGGCGCAGTCAAAGACATCGCGGGTGGACTTAAACAGGGCCGTCTGTGATGCGATAGCTTAATATGCCTTCTCCGCATCACAGCTCGTCGGTACGGTAAACCCAAGTAGCTTACTTGTAACAGTTTTTTCAAATATGTGAGCCATGTCACTTTCTTAATAAACAGCTTAATTTGTGTTGTTTTGTAAAAGATTAGACGGCAGCTATTTTGCAGCAGAATGTTTCACATTGTAATAGTTGATAACTTATAATTGTAACTCGAATGACATACCTTCATTTATTTCAGCCTGCTGCAACGGAAATGGCCCTGAAGTTTTTTATCACAATAACAATATGCATATAGCTATTCATTCACACAAAGTGTGTGGAGTGCAGCATCCGTTCTTTGGCATTTCTGACACCTCTCTTTGTCTACATTTCTACAGCTCTACATCTCTCTTTATCTACAGACGTGCGCAATTTCTGCCAAAATTGGAGTGAATCTACTTTGCCGAAAAGCCATTAGCCATTCTAAAATGCAGCAGCACAATTCTGGACTAGCATTCCTTGCACAACATGAAAGCGTTATAACAGAGGAAATTGTTACGCTGGGGAAAGTGTCCGGCCTAAGATATCTCTGCCATTCAGCTCCAAAACACGAGAGCAATCTAATTCACTTAAATGTATATTGAACACGAATCAATTTGAAGCAATATCTTCAATGCCTTTTCATAAAAATTTAAACAAGTGCTTCTGCTGAAATATGCAGTTGATTCTATGGAATAACATCAATTCGGTTTTCTTGGATTTCATATAGGCTGAAAAAAGTAATCAAATCTTTGACAGCCTGTAAGGATACATGCTGCAGCTCGCCTTGTCACGATAAAGCCAAACAGTCTGTCTTTTTCACATGATGCAAGGCATGACTCCCACATAGTAGTATCCATACCACTTCAATTAAGCGATGGTAATAACATTTTAAAAAATGGCTAACAGTCTTCTAGTCAGTACAGATATGTTTGGGTGCACTCGAGACAACCAATCAAAGAAAAAGAAAAACTGGCTTCTCATGAACAGCACTATGCTGTAATTACAGACGTGTCATTAAGCAACAGCATATCGTTTTCTCAGTCAAACATATCATTAACTTCAAATAATAATGTGTTTTAACACACTGAACACCTTCAAAAGAGTTAGGAGAAATGGCAGTATGCCAGGTGGTTTCACCTGAAGATTTCTTCCCTCTTTCTGCCACCCGTTTGCACCTTGCACTCTGCCTTCTTGTGAAAAGTGTCATTTTTTTAAACCTCACTTAAATGATAAGATTTGCAGATGAGCGATTCCCTGCCAAAAGCTTCTGGAATATCTTTTTTTTGTAGTTTTTTCCATTTGCATGTTAATACTTTCTGCCCTTGTTTTTCCAGTTATGCCCAGAAAATCATGCAACATTTTTGTTTGCACCCTAGCTGCTGCATAATACAGTGTATATTTTTGTCACTGCACTGAAAACCTTTTCTCAACTGTGACTTTAATATCTGCACTTAAAAGGTGGTGATGTCTTGACAGCCGTACCGTGCTATGAAAATCACAAGAATCGCGACGTCGGTCTTGGGGCGAAATACAGCGTTTACCATTGCCATTGCTCGAGAGTCGAGAATGGAGGATGAGAAATGTTTATTAACCGTCTGTTGATCTGGATTTGACAAAACTTCACTGATATACTACTAAAAATAGCTGCTTGGCTTTCCGCACTTACGCAACTGTCTGAAGGCAACTAAGAGTGGACCCAGTACGCCAAGCTGGAAGAACTGCTTGACCTCGGTATTGAGGCCTTTACTGAGACACAAAACTCATCCGCCACAAGAATTCTTGCATCTAATACCCAATACACCTGGAAGTGCACATCCAGGTAAGGTGGTGTTACGGTGCATCTCTTCTAGCAGTTTCAACAGAGGCAAGGATGTTGTGCAAAACTGCATTCAGAAAAGCCTAAGAAGGGCACTTCTGTACTCATTCCATATTGACGAGGTGTAGAGAGCCGGGAGTGTTACGGTGTTTGCCTCAAGAAATCATTTTGCTGTACTCTTCTAAATGACCTCAAATATGTTTAGTTGGTTATATAAAAGGTAACAACTATTTCAGATATTTGAGGGAAATGGCATTTGAATGTTTCATCCTTCATCCTCACCCCCATTCTGTCTGTACACTCTGATTTCAGTTATCATATCCAAGATGCCACTTTACATTTATTAATAATGCATAGCAGTCACATCTATAAATATTTAATAGTGGATGCTACTAGAGTTCTAAATGCAATACATCTAAAGACAAGACATTAAAAACATAGCTAACCCTTGGTATTTAAAGAGAAATGGTTTTGGATGCATGTCGTACATGATCTCTTTTTAGCAGTTTAACCATCAGTATGTGGGAAACAAACTACTTTTCCTAAAATGTGAGGTGGCGTGCAAGTGCCACAAATGGGCCCTCTTAGCGGACGATACACCAACTGCATACATGTGACACATAACAGCCATTGCAGTTTTGTAATAATGTTTGAAGACATGCATTTAAAAGTCATGTATAGGTATTTTAACAAATCTGAGGTCAAAACCTCCAGTCAATAGATGATGTTCACTATGTTTGCGTGAATCTGGTAAATGATGCAAGAAGAGAACTCATTCATGTTCTGGTTTTTTTTGTTTGTTTGTTTTTTAAATGGCAGGAAATCCAATATGATTCCTTCACTAAGAAAAAAAGAAATCTGAACAACAACAGGATGCTTATGGACCTTTGGTAGATAACTTTGGTGCCTGCTTTAAATCGACCACACTAGATGCTCAAAGCTAATCTGAATGCTCATCGATCTCTGTTCATTCCTTGATCAGAAATGGACATTTCAAAACCTATGCTACATTGAAAATTACTGTTAGCTCATGTGTGTCATGAAACTAAAGATATAATTTTTTTTTAATCTAACATCATCAATCACACATTCAAACAATGGGAAGGGTCACAACTGCTAAACTACTCAATTATGTTGAATGATCATTAACGGTCATTAATTATTGCTGTAGCTGTTGGCTTTGATCACTGCACTCTCATTGGCTGACACTGCCAGTTTGGCATCTTGGTGGTGGCACAGGCCGATTGTGTGACACCTTGCAGACACCTTCTGAAAACGAGCAGAATGGATTTCCCCCAAAGCTCATTCCAAACCACTGGCTTATTACGGACACTAACTTCCTGACAAGTTCACATTCATGCATGACCTGCTGGAGCTGTGTAGGATTTAGCAATTATTAATGTAACAGACTCGAGCGCAAAAGCAAATCAATTAAACAGAAGCATTCGCGATACCCGCGCAGAGATAACCGCCTCGTTCCACAATTTTCCGGCGACAAAGAGGGGCCTATTCAAGCCCCTTCCAAGACCTGACAGGTCAAGAAAGAGGCAAGAAACAACAGCACCTTATAACCATCATCTCTCCTCTTTACTTGTCAGATCAACTTCGCCAGTCCCGCCAAGCGAAATAGCATCCCCACGCCAGCTGCCACGAGGTGATTTCTCATGTCTCGTCAAAGGGATCTTTTATTCCGTTTGCTCTGCATTAACATGTCACCTCTATTGATCAAGGCCTTTATGCATGCACCGCAGGGCACTGTGATCTCCTTCTCAAGGGTCTATGATGTCTCGATGACAGCTCGGGAGGAAAAAAGAACACACATAATGCACATATTAAATTGCACTTAATGCGGAATGTGTCTGTGGGTGACAGGGACATTAACTAAAACCTGCGATCATTATTTTAAAAAATATTTCTCTCTTACTGATAGCACCCTCTAAACAGGGGGCGAGGCTTTCAGTGTGCATCTTTTTTAGCTTAACAAGTTAAAATACTTTTCTTTCTTTCTTTTTTTTCTTTTTAATAAGAGTTTGCTAAACACCGCACACAAATAACCTTTTTATAAAAATAGAAGGCTATGGTGGTGTTAATGTAATTTAGCATTAGGCTTGCATGACAATATGAGTGGTCATTATGGGCGTTTTGCATGCATGAGTAGGTTTTCATACTTTTTTTTTTTTTTAAAATAAATCTTGCTCGTACCACACTGCATCCCTCATCAGCATCTCACAGTAACCATTTATCCAGTTATGTGCAGGTCTCTAGAAACAGAAGGTCAGTTTCGGGTAAGTTTCACTACATCTTAATGCCATACTTTATGTTGAATCCTTAAAATCAGCGCAAAACTTGACATGGACTGCATTCTACAAGCTCAAGCGCTACTGGAGTCATTTCATTCGTTTACACAGCGAGAGCAGTTCATCAAACAACACTGGGGTCTTCAGAAATCCTCCTGTCCCGCTGCACCATTAGCACGCCATTGTGCGCAACTTGGGAAGACAGCGAATCTATTGTGTCTGGGAATTCCACAGGAAGCTGGGTATTTAACATGACCGGAGGGGTTTACGTGCAATTTAGAATTCAAGGATTGAAAGGATGCGTTGAGTGTCGCTCTAGGATCCGTCTAACATCTGCCACGAACATAAGTGCCAGTGAAATCAAAGCTTTTAAAGTCTACCCTGAATGCTAAATGGTTCAAAAATGACACGATCACTGGAAACCCCTCTAAGTGCGTTAGGGGTGTATATCAATGGTTTGGTAAAACATGATATCCAAAGTATATTAAATGAAAGTATAAATATACGTAAACATATAAGGAATAGCCTGTATTTCACTTGTGGATATACGTTTTTCTCTAATTAATATTTGTTTCATTCTGCGTACTTTCTGGGCATCTCTCATTGCCTTTGATGACACTGTAAAGTTGTTATATCACTGCTCCTGGCAGTAGATGTCTTGGCGTTTGCTTGTGAATTGCTTTCTCGAATTTGAACCACAAATGTTCCTTTGGATGGAAACCTGGAGACATGAACCAGTCCAGAATGTTGGTTTTGCATTCACTTAACTGCATCTCAGCAGACTTCTGCATTATTCTGCCATGTTTTAAAAAATATATAATAATAATTATTTTAAAAATTTGTTTGAATTTATCCCATTTTCTCCCAATTTGCAGAAGAAAATTTTTACATTCAAAATGTGAGTTTCCAAAATGGCCTGACATGACTTGGCACTTGACTCCATCCTTCCCTCAATTGGTGGCTAACAAGCGGGGAATTGAACTCCATGGGCAGCATCGGACCCACTGGAAGGTGTAATCAACCCCAAAATGGCCTAAAACTCCATCCTTCCCTCAATTCTAACTGCCTCAGGACATGTTCAACCCCAAAGTAAAACAGATCTGCCTCCATGTTTCACAGAGGGGAAGATGTTATTCAGAGAATAAGCTTCACTGCCATGGTGCCAATATTCAAGCTGATTCGCACATCCATAAAGCTTGATATTTGTTTTATCTGACCATGAAATGCAGTCCCAAGAAGCATTGAACTTCGGTCTGGTGACTGCTAACGGTTTATTTTTGTGTTGTGAAGGCTTCACAACTCTTCCATGAACACAAGACCCACACAACTAGTGTCACATTGTAGACTCTCTTAAACAAAGGAATAATCTCCAAAAGTTGCATATGAGCTTCTATCCTGAATCTGTTTTCTCACAATAATTAATTGCATAGTTTTGTGCTACTTTTTCTGAGCAGGGTATCAACTATCCCAGTAGCTTTTAAACTTTTAATTGTTGGTTGCTACGAGGAGAAGCAGTAGATTTGCCCATCTCTTCGGTTTTTGTCTTCACTGACTTGTGGAATTCTTGGATTGCTCTCTAACTTTCACCATAATAATAGCCAGTAATTGATTGCTTCACTAAATACTGCTTTTAAACCAGGGGTAACAGGTGTTAGAATTTTCTGTAGAAAGTTCTAGAAAATTCTGTTAACTTCCAGACAAAAGAATTTGATGCGGGATGTGTATAGGGTTTTAGATAAGATAATCACAAGGTTTGAATGCACCTGTTGTTTTTGAAAAAATGCACATGCACATGGCACTTTATTAGGTACACCATTGCCTGAATTCTTTGTGGCATGGATTCAACAAGGTTCTGGAAACATTCCTCAGAGATTCTGGTCCATGCTGACATGATAGCATCACGCAGTTGCTGCAGATTTGTCGGCTGCACATTCATGTTGTGAATCTTCCGTTCCACCACATCTCAAAGGTGCTCTATTGGACTAAGATCTGGTGACTGTGGAGGCCACTGTGTTCTGTGGACTGTGTTCAGTACACTGAACTCATTGTCATGTTCATGGAACCAGCTTGAGATGACGTGTGCTTTGTGGCATGGCGCATTTAAACAATGCTCAATTGGTATTAAGGGGCCTAATGTGTGCCAAGAAAACATTCCCCACACCATTAAACCACCACCACCAGCCTGAACTGTTGACATAAGGCAGGATGGATGCATGGATTCATTCATGCTCTTCTGCATACCACTGATGTAACGCGTGGTTATTTGAGTTATTGTCAGCCTGAACCAGTCTGAGTTCCTGTCAGCCTGAACCAGTCAGGCCATTCTCCTCTGACCTCTCTCATTAACAATACGTTTTTGCCCACAGAACTGCCGCTCTCTGGATGTTTTTTGTTTTCCGCACCATTCTCTGTAAACTCTAGAGACTGTTGTGCGTGAAAATCCCATGAGATCAGCAGTTTCTGAGATACTCACACCACCCTGTCTGGCACCAACAATCATTCCACGGTCAAAATCACTTAGATCACATTTCCTCCCCATTTTTGGTCTGAACAACAACTGAACCTCTTGACCATGTCTACATGCTTTTATGCATTGAGTTGCTGCCACATGATTGGCTAATTAGATAATTGCATTAACGAGAAGGTGTACCTAATAAAGTGACCACTGAGTGTAGTTGTAACATTTGTAAATCATCTTTTTTAATTACAGTATATAAAGATTATGAATGGCATTTGAGGTTACTGTAGAAGAAAGAAACTCAAATACAACACTGCTTAACTCAATTTCAACATACGGTATGTAGTCGGATTTTATATTAAAATACTATTTTTATGAGGGTACAGTTTCAGATTACATACGGTATATTTTGCTTTCAAAGACCGCTCCTATTTTAACCAATTCAAAGTAAGAATTACTAAGTCACATGTTTCTGTTTCTGACTGACATCCATGATAAATCTCATTAGATCGCTCTGATAATTGCTGAGATTCCATTCGCAGGATAAAAAGCGCTTCTTGGTACTGAATTATGCCAAAGCGACAAACAAGAATGCACTGTGTAAATGACAACAGAATGCACACAGCATATGACATGGTGTGTCATTTTTCATTTGTGTACAATGTGCCATATCTGCAAGCCCTGAAATGACATAAACTGCAGCCTTTTCTAGTCTAATAATGATCATCATTATCAATATCATCATCATCATCATCATCATCATCGTCGTCGTCGTCGTCATAATAATAGTGGTGGTATTAGCAGTAGTAGTTGTTTCTGTTTTTGTTGTATTTGTTGATGATGGTGGTGGTTGTAGTTACTGGTACTCAAGTAAGTAAATTCAAGTTTTCCACTATCTACACAACAAAGTCATTAGACATTGAATACCCCTGGGGTAAGAGCTTCAGTAACTGGTAAAAGCTATTTTAGTAGCAATTACTTTAACTAAACATAACTTTTGTAAGCATTGATAAATCTTTCACATTCACAAGAGGAACTCTGGGCCACTCTTCCTTACAGAATGGTTTAAACTCTGGCTTAATTGCATGTAAAACTCAGTTATTCAGTTGTGAAACATATTCTGCTCCAGTGTACTCTGGTACTGGATGGAACACATGGTTGACTCATTGATAAACTAAATATCCAGGTCCTGTATGGAAGAGTATGTGTGTATTCAATGTCCATTCAATTCACGTAAATTCCCATGGAAGGTTTACCATTTTGAAAATTCCCAGAGGTTTTTGAGCCTAGCCCTACGTCAACATTACAAACTGAGTGAATGCCACTAAGGCCTATATACTGCACAGGAACATGCAAAAAGTGCACAAAAAAAAGTGTATGTGCAAATGTTTCTGTGTGAGACTATGGTCGGTCAAGAACAATATTTTGTTTGGAGCTTTTTTTCCACTTTCAGATTAGATTGCTCAGAAGCAAACTGAACTGGACAAAGTTTTCACTGTTTTTAAATTTTGGGAGTGGAGGTGTGTGCATTCCACTGCACGTGCCTGGCCGTTTCACCTGGATACAGCGCACCTGCCTTAACCGCCCCCCACCCCCCCCACTCCATGTTAGGACTGCGTACATTTAAAGTGTGGTGAGATGTTCTTACGACATGCTACAGGACCAACTACAGGAAATGGAAACACACATTAGCGAACTACGACATACAACTGGGCCTGCACCTCCCAACTGGCCATAATTCTGAACAGCCATACACAACATGCACACATAACATATATTACACATTAATCAGGCCATACTAAAACACATTCCAAATATCTGTCTTCCATAACATAACATCATAAAACTTTAAGATTCAGAACTTTAAGAAAGCACCAAGGTTCAGTTTGAAAACAGAAGTGGGATATGAGAGGAATGTTTTGCAACAGCAAGTTACACAACTACAAAGAGCAACATGCAGCACTGGTAGAGTTGCTAAATTAAGCATGACTTGTAAGATGAGTTCCCCGCATATTGATTCATTCATTTTACCCTCACATTTTATAAAACAGCACTTTTAGCTTTTAGCCTTCATAAAATATTAATACCAAATTAAAGCTATTATTAAAATATGGCAATGGCCCCAGACAGTGTTATGGCAGACAATCTTTGGTCTCCACTAAAACATCCTCATATTAGCGAAACAATAAAGAATATATTATTTGTTCACTTCTGGAAGGTCCTTAAAACTTAGGAATGCAATACAGTACAATCATTTAGCAGATGCTCTTATCCAAGGGGACTTACAGAAAGTGCATTCAGCTTGAGTGAAATTAACAACCACTTGATGCTACAATGTCTAAGCCCGTCGTTCTAAAATAGCACCAAAAGGAGTGGTTAAATTCTGCCTGAAGAGTCTTATTTATCTGAGTGTAGGTACAGGCCATTGTTGTAAGTTCTGTGACTGACTTTTGAGGTTTCAATATTAACTCAGTATTTAAATATCCGATAAATGTTCACTTTCACAAAACAAACAATGTTCTAATTTTTATTTTTAAAAATTGATATCACCATTTTGGAGCAATGTATGTTTACCAATCCTTCCTCTAAAATTGTGCCATTAACCGCCTCCCACCATGTTGTGTAAACCATGCGTTTGGATCACCAGATGTGATATTCACTGCTTGGTAATGTCTACAGGGAGCAACAGTGTTAAAGGGCATGCCACAAATCTCCAAGGTCAAACTGCTGTTCGAACATGCTGAGAAGCAAGGCACTAGAATCAAAAGGGAACCCTGCACAGCTTTACAATTATGGGGTTATGCTTAAGTCATGAACAACAGCTGCAGCCACACATATTATATTTTTAAAGCAAAAGATCTGCATTGTCCTACTAATCAATGTTGAATTTAAGTCCACAACTGTGCCACATCTACTACATCATCATAAGTAATTAGTTTGTCCATCAAAGTCCATGAGGTTGTGCACAGCGTACAGTCTGCTTGCACACAATCTCAGAACGTGTGAGAATTTGCGTTGCCTCGCAAAGCCCCGTTTTTATATTACCAACGTCGACATAAAGATTAAACCCACTCCAACAGAGCGAATCCCAGTGGATTCATTACAGGCAGAATTCTTATCCAGAGCGTTGCAACAAAGTGTTAACCGTAGTCAAGAACAGTTTAGCTTAGGAGCAACCACATATTTAAACTAGGACAGGTAAAACTGTAGCCACAATTCAACAGTAGCAATAAAGAAATCAATGCAGAAAATAATGCCCTACTACAATACATAAACAAGTAGACATGTGTAAAACTCAACCAGTGGATTCTTGAAGAGGTGAGTTTCAGTCGTCGCTGACTTCATAGTACAATGTGAAGTCATGAGCGACTCACTCATATGCTCAAACAATTCCATGAGCTTCCAAATCAGTGACAGTGAATTCAGCCTAGTGAAGTCATCGCTGTATTACTGCACTGATCTCTTGCGCGATTTATGATTGTTCCTACCATGTATTAATGCACATCTTGTAAGTCACTCAGGATAAGAGAATCTGCTAAATGCTTAAAATGTCAATTTAAATGTAAGTCACCAGCACTAGAACAAAGGAAGAAGTCCAGCCCGATAACTGATCATACAAGCAAACCCTGTTCATCCAAAACCAAAATAAACTGCTGACACTGCAAAGCATCCTTTGTGGCGGGTGGTGAGACAGACTCAATCACACATACCTCTTACAGTGCCACTTCTGAAAATATCTGGTAAGAGTGAAGGGCATTACAGGCTACTTCCTGGGTTGTTGTTTTTAAAAGCATTAAAAATGTATTTGGCATTAGCATGGACCAGTATATCATACAGTACCATTGCATTTGGCAACACCGGTTCTATTATTGTACACCTTGTCAATGTTGAGCATCTTGCTGGCATAAATATTTTACCTTAATCGATTGAAGCTGAGATCTAAACGCCTTGCAAGTCTTCCATATCTTTCTCCAAGGAATTCTGGGATGTCTTCACAGTCATGTCCAATGTAAGAAACCTTGTTGTACAACAAATGAGGATGGATTAGATGTACAAAAACCCCAGAACATAATTAACCAAATAACAAGTGCACTGTCATCCCACACTAACGTTTTTTTTAGCAGTTAAACATGAGGTGAACATAGGGGCTCAGACAAGACGATACCCTCAGAAGGTGTTCATGAAATGTACCTGACCTCAAAATATGTTTTCTTATATCTTTACATAATAAGAGACTCAGTTGTCTATTTTAATAATCTAATTGTATTCATCTGTATCTCAGTGTAAAATGATTATAACAAATATAATTATTTACTTTACGAATGAAACCGTCACTGCAAGCATACGTGCATCTGTGCAATAAGTGCCTGTAGCATCAAGGCGCATGAATCATTCAAAAACACGTTTAGAATCTCGCGCAGCTGGGGTGTGCATAACTGGCTATCATAGCTTCAGAAAAGTTTCCTTCATAACAAATAAAAAAACGAACAAGTAAGTTCACATCTCTTCTTTCTTTAATTACTTTAGCCTAATTGTTATTCCTCCGAATTGCATAACCAGATCAAGGAACATTCTTGCGATTGGGAGAAAGTTATGCCTGGTTTGCAAAAACTTTTAGCGAAGTCACATGATGATGTCAAAGAACAGAGGTCCCGTATAGAACAGCATTGACAAAATTCCCTTTGAATTCCCCGTGTACCATCCAAACTAATAAATAATCATATGACCATTTAACAGTCCCATAAAAAGCCAACGTGAAAAGCACGTTTGAAGTATTTCACACTTACTTGTGTTCCATTCATCACGACCATTGACTCGCTGCCTGCCATCTCTCTTTGGTGACTATTTTGAATGTTTTACTGTGAGGTGGGTGTGTAAATAACTATTATCTAAACTGAAGTTGTTTAAAATAAGTGTTAGGACTGTACATTTATATGTACACTTTTAGCTTCTCTTCGCTGCAGCTTAACGTTTCCAATTGACTTCTTCCGCATGCCCGGATCAGCTGACCTGAGGCGGAAGCACGCGCCGCTGCTGCATTTGCCAGCTGGCAGTGGATACTCTGCAGCTTTAAACGGTCAATTCAAATATTCGAATAATATACTAGAATGTACAGTGATCTGGACCAAGGATGTGAAGGTTTAGTACAAGTAAAAAGAGAGTCACAGTGTCTTGGTTGAATATAGGGCTGAGAAAATATGACACACTTGGAATAAATCCCCTAATCAATGTTGCTGAAAATCATTATTTTCTCTTTGGTCTGTGGTTATTGTGCCTTCAATGTCCTGTTGCAAACTTAAACAAAACCTGATTACCACACACAGACCCAATAAACCTGCAGCATCACCTAATATACGCTTTCCTTATGAGTGAGGAATTATATTTGTGTCTATTTATTTGACTGATGAATAATCAATTTAACATCAGAACAAGTAAGCTTATAGCCTAGACACCATGCACCGTATCGCAGTCAAGTGTAGCCAAAACAACACTTCTACTAAAGAGAATATATGTATTTTGAAGCTGTCTTAGACCATGTTACCAACGTAGCTTGAACGTTGAATAGCCTGAGTATCAGGGGAAACCAGAGCATTAGGAATACTTTACTCGTTTAAGTTTAGGTGTACCCGTATAAAGTTAATAATCATTAACAAATGGGATAAAAATCAATTGATATGAAAATTATCTCCGCGGATATATCGTTTGCGATTTTTCTACTAAGCAAATAGCATCTGATAAATATAATGCTGTTTTAATATTTTGATCCAAGTTATGCTATAAATTCAATACGTTTCGGTAAGATTCTAGTGACCTGTATTACAGCCCGGTTCACCACTCGCCCTTCCCTTCTAGAGTTCTAGAGGATAGCGTCACATTGGAACCGCCCATACGCGGAAGTATCGGAAAAGGTTGAATGCGTAGCTCCAGGTCCGCGGGCAGGCAAAGCTGCGGTTGTATTTAACAGTGTGGTGTACAAATGTATTTCTTCTGAGATTGTTAATTGTATGTAACGCATCCACTGTGGCAATTAAAGGAATATGTGCGTTTGGGTTATATTTTCTTTCATCTGTCTTTTGGGTCGGAATATAATAGCCTTTTATTCCAGGTAATGTAGCATAGCTTTTACCTACTTATTTGAAATAAGTAGATTTTATTTGTGGTATTTCATTGGGGGTATTTTCCTTTGGTACGATGTATATTGTATTTAGTTTATTCGTACCACTGATAATGTTTTTAATCGGAAGCTAGTTGTTACTCGAAACAGGACGACGTCCTAAGTGAGAAACTAGTAGGCTACGTTAGTGTTACACAGTAGCCTATGTGATTGCGTAACACTAACTAGTGATTTCGATCGTGTATGCAAATTATGTGAAATCTCAGTTAAATAGTGTATCTAAAATGTAGCTACAATCGCGAGAAGGTACAATTAAAAAATCTACCCCTTAATTATGATGACTACACGACAATTTGGAGGCGAGTGAAGTGTTTGCACAGGTGTGGTCGACGGTAAAATATGGTATCGATATACATTTCAACACAGTTTATTAATTTCATAAAAATCTATCCATATATAGGCTATGTGTATTTCTCTCTTTAATTTTTTTTTAAAACTAGGCCAATCTATGCATGACTAAGAACCGAAATAAAGTCTCTAATTCTGGATAATTTAGGCTACTGTATGGTGTTTCGTATACAAATGTCAAAATTAGAAGGATTTCACCCCACCCTACAAAAAGTGATTTTTCCTTTGAAATGGGGTGAGCACGTGGTAGTTCTGTGCCGTAAATAATTGTATTTGCTTACTGCGAGTCATTCATTAACATGCCATCGGTGTGAAATATACCCAATCATTTCAAACGTTCTATTTAGACATCGTGAATTATACCCACAAAAAAATGTGTTCCCATTTAAGGGTAATACCAAGTATTTGCTGTCCGTCGTAGAAGGCCATACATCATGCGGACAAAAAGAGAAGAGAGGAGTTTTGCCTGACGTTGGGAATTTATGGTTGCCCTTCTCTGCCCTAATAACTCAAGTATTGTGTCAGTCTGTCTGACAGTCTTTGCAGAAAACAGCAACCGTGGTATCAATGACAAATATTTTGTATGCCAATTTCTGATCAGCAAAATACTATTTAAATGCGTGAATAATATCGATGCTGCTACCATCCTTTGTCCATATATTTATGTGACTGATACGGAACGTTGACGTTTGAAGTAACTTCAGTTAAAGCGCATGGAAAATAGTTGTCACGCATTCAAGTTGAAACAATTATAGCTATAGCCTACATACCTTACCTTCAAATGTGGACGATGTGTTATGTTACATTATAAATTATTGTTGCAACCTATCACAATTTCCGTGATTTTTAATATGCTTGTGTTGGTGTGTGTTGCGTAGCCGATATTTGTATATGTATGTATATTGCAGATATATGTAGGCCTACTGTACGTTTGTGTGCACACGGTATCCTGAAAGTAAGTGGTTGGGTCATAAAATATAAAATTGTTAGAGGCACATATAACATTTAACATGTTTTAATTTTTAGCACAGGCAAACAAAAAAGTTCAGTGTCTGCACCAACTCAAAAACAGTAAGAGAACAAGAGCTGGACAATCAGTCACAGTGTGAACATTGTTAAGTTTTAATTTAGCAATTGTATATACGTGCGTGATTGCGTCAGATGAGGCATATCACAGGGTAATAATATCAATATGTTAATATTGTAAAAAATACAAACTTTCCAAATGCTTAGAAGCAAAGTTTGAAAAAAAAGTTTTCTTTATTTTATTTCTGAAGATCTCCACTCCAGGTTTTTTTGCTCTCCGCAGTGACCTGTCAAACGCATTACCGTCGAAGGAGATTAATGGGGGGAGGCGGGTTGCAATAATAATCGTTTTGTTTGATGTGACAACTTTGATAGGCGTTGATTTACTTACAAACTGATAGACTTTTAATTGAGCGCCTCTATCCAGATTCAGATGAAAGGAAAACCGCATTGAAAACCTGCTCGATTGCCCTGGAGCCTCAATCCTAGTTATCTCAATGTTGAATAGTTCAAGGCATTTTTAAACTTCTGCTCTCATAGGTTTGGCTGTTATTCTTTACTCTTTAATATTTTTCCATTGTATTTAAAATGCAGAAAATGTGATGACATCCTGGCGACTTTTGATTTTATACTTTGTTTCATATCTAAATTAAAGTTACTCGTGTTAGTTCACTTCGTAGCCTATTCACCTGTTATGGAGGTCATTGTATCGAAGGCAAATAAATACTTAAGTGTCTAAGAGACAGATGTTTTTTCTCACTGAGCAGTGAATTTGATTTCACGCAATAGGCCTAGCCTAAACAAGTAGGATGCATATGTTATTCGATATCGGACATTCCATTAACGAAGTCCATTACCCCTAAAAGGCAAACAAACTCGGTAGACATTAGACACTCCTTTAGTAAATATATTTTTTGTGATTTGTCTTGTCTCGATTTTGATTTACCTTACGACATTTTTAATGCAATAGAGCTTTGTGTAGTATCAGTCCACGGTTGGTGGATTAAACGTATGAACTTTCGCAGAGATGGTAGGACAAGCAAAAACAAAAAGAAGACGACAAAAATAGAAGGCCCTCTGGTCCTGTAGGCTACAAGAAACAGCTGTCTTCAGCGCAGCTAGGCTACATTCAAATGCACTGAAAAGAAATTATCGACTTTGATTATTGCAGATAATAATCATTACGATGTTGTCATTGAATAAAATAAACTGATAGGCTACTGTGTGAAAATGGCTACAGGCCGCAAAACAGCCTGTACTTGGATTGGAAATGTTGCAATTTATAAAAACGTAGTTCATAATTTTAGATATTCTGTGTGCAGATAAGGATAAAAAGATGAATCCTAATTTGTAAAAAATCTAGGTCAGGAATTTCCTCCGACCCTCTCATCTCTTTCCAGGCTCCACACATGTCAAACGTTTTCTCAGAATGACCTGCTGTTGAAAATTGTTAAGGCCACCAAGCCAGCGGGAAAATAAAAACAATGGCTGACTAATATATTCACACTGAGAGGATGGTAAAATAATATGCCATGTCTTCATTACAACATTGAAAATCATATCTTCCAGCATTTATTAAAACAGAGAACTCAACTGCCAGAAGGACTCTTTATTTTTTTTAAAAATTAGACAGTGACAATCCCGGCAAGTCCCACTTAATGTCGTTTGGTTCTTTTGATCCAAATGTCAGCGATCCAGTAGTCCCGAAGTACAACGTTGACAAAGCGGTGTCAAGTCGAATAGGATCAATCAAGTACAATCAAGATTTTGTTGCTATTGGATCGTCATGTGATGTGAATAGGATATTATAATATATACTTTACAGACACGTGGAGTTTGTCATCGCAGCCACTGTTTCAGCCTTTTGTTGTAAGGCTGAACTTACTTTGAGAACCATTTATTTCCAAAATCTAAATATATTTTCTGAATGATCGTTTTATCCTTTTCTCTTTCCTCTGTCGCACCAAGATTGTAATCAGCGACACACCCCGACATAACTCATGGGCGGATTGACAAGGACTGACAGGTAACTGATTGATTGTGGTCGAGTTGAATTGACAGTTGACAGAGGGGCGGGGACAGAAATAGAAAAGAGGTGTATATTATCCTGAAAACATGTGACATTCACATCCCTCTATCTCTGCATTGGACCTCTCCTGTCAACGTCTTGTATGATTGGAGAATTTAAACCCTGCACACAAAAAAGTTGATCTTGTGTTTGTGGTTCCTTTAAGATGCACTTTTGACATCAGTGCTGCATTACGCTAAATTAGGTTAAAATGTACTTACAAAATGTAATTACTTATCTAGCGAGAAGCTAAACCTATATTTGAATATACCTTAAAACGCTGCTAAAACATGGATGTAAGGTCAAATGTGCTATCTCAAATAAAAATGTACATAACGAGCTTGTTTTAGGGATCACGTAAATAATGTTTTTGGTAATTACCTGAATACTCTGCGACCCAAAATAGTTATTTATGCCATAAAGTGCATATAGCATACCTGTGTACATTTTCATCCAAATGACTCGTAACATCAAATACAACATGCATGCTGTGATATCATTTGAGGCCATTCCAAATCAAATATGGCGTGAAAACGTGCATAAGAACCAAAACATTAAATAAAATCTCCTCCCACAAACTGTCAAAATAGTAGCGTTTACAAAAAGGGGAACGTCACATCCCCTTGACCCTCCAATCACCTCGGGGTCCCATTTGATTGGAAGGCGGCAAAGGCTTTAATCTCAGACTAATTCAGCTGCTTTTGAAGTAGGAATTCCTGCCATATCTCGGGTTGGGAGGACTAGCACACGGACCTGCGGGGAGACACACAGCGAGTGGTTCCTATGGTGCAAGACACAGCCTCACATCTGCGATAGCCTCGCACTCTACTCCTGCCTGCGCCACTGTTTAGACGGATTACACACAAGACGTATGTCTGGGACTCGTTCAGTTATTGAATTTTGAAAGAAGATATGTACATATAATTCTTGATGAATCCGATGAATGCGTTCTCACCAATCTCCGCGAGCATTGGGTCATGATCACATCGCCCTCGGTCTCTGCTCTACGAAATAGTAAAACCTATCAAGCCTGGGAAAGCAGTGGTTCTCGGAATAACAGCACCGCGACCAGCAAACCTTTTCTACACTCTGTTCCTCCCTCGGACCCTCTACGCCAAGCTAACCGTCTTCCCATCAAGGTTTTGAAAATGCTTACGGCACGGACAGGACACATTTTGCACCCAGAATATTTGCAGCCATTGCCATCTACACCGGTTAGTCCAATTGAGGTAAGATTTTATATTCAGCATACATAGGTAACAATAGTATATATTTTAAAATTTTCTGTTTGGGAGAATGGTAAACTGACGGCAAAAAATATATTTGGTTTAAAGAAACGCTTTACGGATTTTCACAAGCCACTTATTTTTTCTTGTAGAATCTAAATATTTTTCATTTATTTCCTATAATTGTGCCATGGGTTAGTGGTATGCTATATGCATTTTACGGGAATGAAATGTAATCCAGTCAGCCGTAAGGTTAGTAAAACTATGCGCAATGCGTTGATCTATATCGAATAATTTGATTAATTGGAGACCAGAATTCTAGACAGCATATATATAGTTTTGTGTTATATCATATGTATAGCCTGTTGAATTTGTTTCAATCTGAATAATACGCGTTTTTATTTTTGCAGTTAGATGCCAAGAAAAGTCCGTTGGCTCTCTTGGCACAAACATGCTCTCAAATCGGCAAGCCTGATCCTCCAGCCTCTTCCAAGTTGTCCTCTGTAACCTCAAATGGATCTAGTGACAAAGAATCCAAATCCGGTCCATTAAAACTCAGTGACATCGGAGTTGAAGACAAATCCAGCTTCAAACCTTATTCAAAACCGTCAGAGAAGAAGGATTCGTCCTCTGGGGCTTCTAGTGGAGAGAAAACTGGTTTCCGTGTACCTAGCGCCACCTGCCAGCCGTTTACTCCAAGGACAGGCAGTCCCAATTCCAGCACTTCGGCATCTCCATTGCCATCTGAGGGCAAGTTGGGAGAACGAGAGGAAAAGAAGGAGTCTGAAAGTAATAAAAACAGTACAACGGACGGCTCTGGACCCACTAGTATCAACCACAGCAGGATAAGCGTCAGCTGCGCTGGAATTAACGTGGAGGTCAACCAACATCAGGAGACTACATCAGGATCAAAACCTGTAACGTCAGACTCTACATCTGTGTCCTCAAATTCGTCAGCGTCAGTTCTCGGGTCAGGACTTGTGGCCCCCGTTTCCCCTTACAAACCTGGTCAAACGGTGTTTCCTCTTCCACCTGCTGGCATGACATATCCTGGCTCATTGGCCGGGGCTTATGCCGGTTATCCTCAACATTTCCTGCCCCCCGGGGGCAGCCTGGTTAATGCGCAGCTTGCTAGTTCACTGGGCTGCAGTAAAGCAGGATCAAGTCCTTTAGCTGGAGCCTCACCGCCATCGATAATGTCTGCGAGTCTTTGCAGAGACCCATACTGCCTGAGTTATCACTGCGCAAGCCACTTGGCTGGAGCGGCCGGTGCCTCTTGCGCGCACGACTCAGCGGCGGCCGCAGCTGCTTCTGCGCTAAAGTCCGGATATCAGCTAATGTACCCGACGCACCCGTTACACGGTGTGCACTCATCACCGCCGTCTTTTACCGGACACCCCTTGTACCCTTACGGTTTCATGCTCCCCAACGACCCCTTGCCACACGTGTGTAATTGGGTGTCGGCTAATGGACCTTGCGACAAGCGATTTTCTTCTTCCGAAGAACTCCTCAACCACCTGCGGACCCACACAGCTTTCACTGGAACCGAAAAGTTGTTATCAGGTTACCCTAGTTCTTCATCCTTGGCCAGTGCTGCAGCCGCAGCGATGGCATGCCACATGCACATGCCACCGACGGGAGGCCCTGGAAGCCCCGGGACGTTGGCACTTCGGAGCCCGCATCACGCTTTAGGACTAAGCGGTCGCTACCACCCGTATTCAAAGAGCCCGTTGCCAACCCCTGGAGGCCCTGTTCCTGTACCTGCAGCTACTGGGCCGTACTACTCCCCATACGCGCTGTACGGGCAAAGACTTACCACAGCCTCAGCGCTTGGATACCAGTAAAAACAGACCGACGTTCACACATTTGTAAGAGATGGAGATAAATCAAGACTTTTATATTAAATGTCCGCTTAAGGACGGGATCCGTGAACTTACTGTATTTATTTATGTTAGCTTCAAGCGGGGGAAATAGAAATAAGAATGGGAAAACTCAAAGTGCATTACTTTTAAACTGAACTCTATAGGTCAAGTCAGAAACCATGGCAGAATACTAATGAAAATGGAGGGACTTCCTTTCGTTGTTTATTTGAAATTGCTATGATTGTATGGTTCGTTCTTATTTAATGTCTCATTGAAAAGAAAATAATTTACATGCATGTTTGTTACTAAAATCCAAACTTGTCCATATAATTTTAAATTGCAATTATTTTTAAGGTGTATACCATGGAAAGAGAATTGGTATTTTTTGTATGTATTCTGGAAAAATAAGAAACAATTCTGTTCCAAAACTCCGTGTTCATAATTTTGTACGATCCCGAATACAGAGGCAATGGTGAATATTAAATTAATGTCATAGAATGTCTAATTATGAGAGAGTAGATACGATATTTCGTTAGATGGAGATTGAGGATATAGTAGCCTATCAACACAAAATACAGCGGCCATTGCACGCGCTATCCTATGTATTGTTCTATTGAATTGAAACGGATATTTTCTGCATAATTATCATTCTTTGAAACTTAGGTGAATGTATAAAATGGATATGGAGAGCCTTCAGGTGGAACTTTAATTGGTTTTAAAGGAAATGCAGCTAATGCGCATATTTAAAACAATATTTTATTTCATGCTTAAACAATCAAGCAGTCTATTCAAACATACAATACATTTGCCTCGTTACTGTGAAGATAGTACTTTGATGTATTTTAAGTATTTATAGATTCATAGTGAAGTATTTTTGACGGTGCCTCCATATTTAAAGCGCAACCTTAAATAAGCAAATGCACATAGCGATTAAGGAATCCACGAGTATTCATACCGATTGCAACTGATCACCAAATATGTTTAATTACCTTATAATCTATTTACATTTTCGTATTTTAAATCGCATATAAAAAATGTGGGATGGTGAAACATTGTCTGTTTTTATAACTATTTGAAATCTCAATCAACTTTGACTACTTGAACCCACTCAATTTTGGGGGGGTAATGTAAAAATATATTTTTTAACAACATACATATGTCGTCATTTACGCTTGCGGTAGGCTGTAATATGTAATGTATTTATCTAATCAGACCACAGAAGTTACGTTTTCAGTTGCGTTTTCTTGCATTACCTATAAACCATTTTTTCTCTCCGATAACGTAGTTTTATTGTTTTAGACATGTTCCATTGGGGAAGTAGCTGGTATTTCCTTCGGTATTCCTCGATTAGCCATTATGCCGATATAAACAACGCTAGGCTTTCAACATAAACAACGAGAACCATCTATATTAAAGTAGCATATAGAAAATGTGTTCAGGCAAAGTCAATTACCGTACAAACCCCGCCATGGACAGCAACACAACTAATTCGATTATTTAAATGAGGCAGGAAATCACGTTTCAGTATTTTATTGTAACATGTGAAACACACTGATTTGTAACTGGCCAAATGTTTAAAAAAGATCATGACACACAAGTGGGCTTCTCTCTGGGAACACTGCGGTTTTTGGTTGTTAATATTAAAGAGAAGTCGATATGAATGTAACATTCTAGTAGGGAAGTAAATTGAAAGTATATGTATCTTATTAACATTTTTATGTTACTTGAAGTATAGATATTCCATATTGGTGTTCTTTCTGGTTAATTTTAAATGGCATGCTGAAGCAGGCCACTCTGTGGTAAGCAAAATATGTCGGTGGTATATAGGCTACTATAAAATCTGGTAATTGTAGAACCGTTTTGTGTTCTAATGAATTGTGCTGCCTTAATTCTTGTCCTTTATTTTTTTCAGTCAGATAGGTTAAACTCGCTCGGAGTATTGCCAATTACGTGAGGCGTTGATCCTTGGATGTATCGACGCATTGAGCCTTGAGTCAACAGTGAAATATGCATGATCATTCATTCAAAGTGAAAAAAGTCTGACAAGCAGTTATTGGAAGCGACGCTTTGACAGATGAGAAAGAGGGAGGGGGACACAAAAATATTTTCGTACTGGTTGGAAAGTGAGTACTTCCCACTTTTAATGATTTTAAAAATCCATGATGTATTCTCTCATCTTCTGAAGAACCAAAGCACTGACAGGACTGTCATCCATCTTCAGCGTCACGTCACGAAACGGAATAATGTTATCCATCTGCATAAAGATGCCTTGGGAAAATGCTCCACATGTCAAAATTGGATAGTGCCATAATGACGTGGACTTTTAAAAAAGCATTCAGAGTGATAAGTACTTAACTTTACAACCGGTGCGGAATGAATATCGCCGTCAAATTTGGTCTGAAATAACCTATTTTCACACGATGTACTCACTTAACGCATTTTTACTTGGACTGTAACTCTTCAGGTTCTACTCTGCTGTAGAAAATGCCGACATTTTCCGCGAAATTTTACTTTGCTTTAATTAGGACCTAAAGCAGTGGGATCATTTCTGCATCTATGCTTGTATACCAAATGGTGAAATAACCCCATCATGGAAATTATTGCAGGTCAAATAAAATACATAGCCTACTAATACTGGGGATAATATACCAAAATAAGTTTATCCACTTTTGTATTAAGGAGTATAAAAAAAGCATAAGAGTAACTCCGTATGCAGTTAAGTTAATTTAAGAACTCTGCGAGATTTCAATTATATAGAATACTCATCTTTTCGATCATTTAAACTTAGCAGGGGACAATTAAAACTTTATTCTTAGACTTCAGCCTGAATTAAAAAATGCTCCGACACGTGGTCAGTGCTCGCTTCGCACAAGTGTAGCTTGTTCAGGTTGCAACGGAGAAACTTGTCAAAACAAACAGCCAATTTTGAGCAAATGAAGAAGATTACTGTTCCAGGAACCAATGTCCTCGATTGTCAATTCAAACTATTCTCAACATGTATGCTAGTGAAAAAGACATGGATAAGTAGACACAATAATTATTGAATTGGAAAAAAACAATACAGGGGATCGTATTGTAATCATATATTTGCATCTTGTAATAGTAGCATACTTAACATCTATAATTATCAAAATCAGCCTCTTTGCATACCTTGGTACATATGTGCAGTTATGACTATGGTGAACTGAAAAAGCAAGAAATACTAAATGCCAATTTTCTATCAATGAATGGTAGCTTTGTTATCTTGGTAACACCCGTCCCATAAAAAAATATCATTCCAGACAGCTCTATTTGGCTCTGATACATATAGGATAAACTGCCAAATAACCTTGGCTTAACCTATGGGCTAGGCTTTGATGACTAATGCTACTTTATAATAATATACTATTGTATAAAAGTATACCTTTTAAACATTACAACATATTATCAGATTAAACTGCAGACATTCATTTTTAATTTGCATTAGTTCTTGGAACTTTGCTTTTCATACTGTTTATTTAACTTGGCAGAGTATACAAAAATAATTAAACATGCTAGTTCCCGTTTATTTTGTGATGACATAATCAAACTAGTATTTTTAATTAACGATGCATGGTAACATGCATTTACTATTTTTATATTAATATTATTATAATATACAAGTCACTGATTTGTGAATGCACCGATACTGTGTACAATGCACCCAATGTTGTCACGTGACAAATTTATTAATTTTCCAGTTTTTCAGATTGCTATGGCAAATCGTTTTCACTTCCAAAAACATGAGGCACTCATACATTCATACATGCCACACTTGGATTCTTATAATTTTATAAGTATTTCTTCTCTCATAGAGAGAAAATGTTACTGTTGCTGGGGTCCCCGCAAGTTAAAAATTGGTGCCGTGACAGTGAAAGAGAGCAGCGTTTCCAATTTTACCCACATCTCCCCATCGCGGTGGCTGTATGGACCTTCCCACTGGAAAGAGCAATTGATCATGGGGCCACTCCTCCCAGCGCTGTCATAGGAGCAGCACTCCAGGCACATGTGCGCATAAATTACTCTTCCCTCCCCTGACTCCCATTGTGAATACAGAGAATACAAAGAGGGACTTACAGAAATACATATCAACTATCCATGGCACACTTAGGTTGTGGATAGTCTAATCAAATCAGCAAAAAAAGGCTGTTAAAGACGATTGATAGTGAGAATACTTTATTAAATATTGTGCAGACAAATGGATACATTTCACAGCTAGTTAGGTTTCAAATAAATTGAGTTGGAGAAAAAAATAGCTAATTTACCAATTTAACATTTTGTTAATGGTGATATCAAAGGGCTGCGTGGGTAATGTCCGCTAAACTAAAATCACCCCAATGCACTGTTAGTTTGTGCTGTTGACGAGATAAAGACAAGGTCAAGGTGTGAAAGGTCAAGTGAGGGTCAGTGTATGAACAACATTACACTTGGCTCACAACATTAACAGGACTGGTTCAGAGCCTTTTCAAAGGAGCAAAGCTTCATTTAATATTTTTTTAAAAATGCTTGTCCAATCATGTATTTTTGAAAGAACTTTTTGGCAAGAGTTGTAAAGATGTCATGACTTGTTATTATTGAACTGAGTCTGAACCCGTTACTGCCCGTTTCTTCAGTACTACTACTGACTCGTACTGATTCTGGATAGCGTTTCATGGAGGTGAGGGTTTTTCTCTGATTTCACTCAAATGTCCACAGAAACACAGGCACACACACAATTTAAATTTTTAAATAAACCACATGATAAACTGCCTATTATATCTAACATACACAGACACACACACGCACGTATGCCATGTATACATCTATACACACACACATACAACCTTGATATTTTGAGGTATTTTTAACATACCAAACAGGGAGTAACAACAATGACACTGAAATCATGACAGTGTATACTGTGTTAAGAGTATCAACCAAAACAACTTCACTTCAATTTACATCATTAATAGAACAGCGTAAAGCCATTTTGTGCAGTTCGGAACTCAAAACAGTTGAACTGACTGAATTTCTGTCCTATTTCATCCCGTTTTGTTGTAAGCATATTGTGCATATTTTACTGAATAATGTTATTGAAATGCAAAAGGTGTATAATTGCATTTAAATATGGTCCACCAATAGCTCCAGCTTGGGTGTTGACAGTAGCACCCATCTACCTATGGTCAAATGTATTGCTCTACCTACGTTAGCATGTGGCGCTCTCAACAGTGGGTATGAACATAAACAAAGCTTAACTTTCTTTGGACAGACAAAGATTAACATTAGCTTGCCAAAAGCCAGTATTGTAACCAATGACATGCATATTAACTAGATTGGCAGCCAGCGGTTTAGCCTTATTCCCTGAGTGACATCACAGCAATATGGCCTCCTGGGCCCAAAAAGCCTTGTCCAATGGAATCATTGTGTATCATTGAAGGACTGAAAGCCTCTACAACCAGAATTAGATTCTGATGAGATAATATTATAGAGGTCCTGTCAAAGATTATAGGAACAAGGACAACAGGATAGTAATGCAACAATTTTCTGTAATAAAAAATGTCACTCCAGTCAAAGAAAGACCTGTACTGATTAACTTGCTACAGTGATTGTAAATCCACAGAGCCTCATACTAGTTACATTTTTTTGTGAAGAATGTTTGCCTCTCTAAAATGTCTCTGTTTTCCATCAATTTTTTTCCTAGCTTGATGAAGTAATTAAGCACACTCTCCTATCAGAATGTAATTTTCATTAATCTTCCTTGAAGTATGGACTTTGAACTTTAATCACATTTGAATATTAGTCATGTTTGATTTACGTTTGCTTCAGATAATAGATCAGACACAATGCAGGGTGTGAGTTGGCCTTAAATTGACACGTGTTATACTTCAGACGTTTTCTACTACACAGTGAAGTCTGGTCTCCTGTTCCTTGAACCGGGCAATGCTGTGTTTATCTGTTTTATTCTGGGCTGCCTGAGAAGAGTCCAGACAGCTTTGGCTGAATAAATACTCAGGAGTTTAAGCCTTCCTTTGCTCAGCTCATACGGAAGCTGATTGTGTCCTGCCACTGCAAACTCTTGGTGCCATTATGCATAAAGCCGCTCAGAGATTTACTCCTAATTACTTTGTGCAATTTGCATTAAATTTAGTATATGTATGGGCCAATACACCTAAAAACTAAAAACCTTTTTTTTTTTCTCACACAACATGACAGCCATTAGCCAATGAACAGTAGGCGTCGCTATAAGAAATGGTTTGACATTATGTCATGAAATTTGGTATTTACAAAATTCACAACTCCAGAATGTCTGTCATTTACAACATCTGGTTATAGATTCCTTGATTTCATAATGGCTATTTATGCTTGGCCCCTCACAGCTTGCAGCTGTATTTATGCATTCCTCTTCTGCTGCATGAGTAGATGGAAGCAACTGTACAGTGACTAGTGGTGCAAAATGTAAAGGCAATATGTTTTTGAATCACAATGAAGGAATCATTGTTGGATCGTGATGCTGTAGGCTAGATAGTGATGCGGCTGCTGTGGCTGAATTTATTAAGAATATGCAATTTGATTAATTAATTAACTCAGCAAATGGCTTGTTGCGCCAGCAATATTTAGCTTGCTATGCACAGCAACAGTAGTTGTTTCAATTGCTAGTAATTCAGCATGGATGGATGTCTTTTCTCCCCAATTTGAAAGTGCCAATTGTGCCTCTTGAGTTAGTGACATATGCCAGTGCCAATTGTACCTCTTAGGTTAGCAATATATGCCACCCGCACACACATGCACTCACCTGTGACTATTTTACACTACACTACAGTACATACAGTACTACAGGATAGAGCTATTACAGATAATAGGCAAGGCCTATCTCTCTGTCTCTCACTGACAACAACTGGCAGCCTGCATGCGCATGGCATATCATTGAGAATAACTAATATAGCGGCAATCTGAGGACCACGGGTCGACTTACCCATCCTATCCCTGGCAGGCCGAATGCTGTGGAGTCCCAGTCATCGTTAGCTGTTGATCTAATTAGTTACTCTAATATTGTTATGTATAATATATTTTGACAACTTGAAAAAGTTTTAAAAAAAGTTTTATAAAGTAAATACAGTCTTACAGTTGGACTGTATTGAGAACAATGGGGGCACTCGTTGTCCTTAATTTTGGGTAATGGATTTAAGTTTGGGGTGGGGTAGGTGGGGGGAATTAACTGGTTACTTGTAAGAGGGGGGCAGGAGTGCGGACGACTGCACCGATCTCAGCAGTTTAATTAGGGGAAAGAAGGCACTCACCTGTCTCTCTCTCTCTCTCTCTCTCTCTCTCACCATACTTTGTTTGTATGTCGAGTTGATTTGCCAGCAGGCGTTATGCGGCCCTTTTTTATGTGGCACACTAACGGGACTGGCAGTGAGAAAAGACGTGGCCAGATTCTTAAGTGGCGCTTAAGCGCCGTACCAAAGTGGCAGCGCAGTGAAAAGACGCTCACACTGAAGAGCTGATGTTTTGGACAAGCAGATGCAGCAGCCTCATCTAGCCTGAATGAGCAGACATGGGGAACTGAAACAGACAGTGGCAGTATTCCTCTGGCTTGCTGTTACACTACGGGTGGTAGGGGTGAGGACTACGAATGAGGAAGGATCAGTGATTGGTCAGGAGGACGGAGGAAAAACCTGTTGCAAGTTGCAATGGTGGAAGGCAGTGAGCTGCCACTATGGATATCTGAGCAATGGAGTTGATTTCCAATGCCAGTGAATTTGCTGAGCTCTGTGCGTGACAAGGGCAATGCCAATCACTGTTAAAGCAGGCCCGGTCATGGGAAATAAACTCTGTGTCTAAGGCTGTGTTTCTGTGCCCTGTCTACTCAGTGCCCCACCCACTCAATGGTGACCAGTGGCCAACATGATGCTAGACTGACTAAACTTTGTTTAGCAAAATTGTCCAAGTTTTTGCCGTGGATAAATGTTGGAAATTAAAATCTAACATGCATTAAGTCTGGAAATAATAACAATAATAATGGGTTTTTTTGTTACAACATAAGTTAGTTATCCAACAACATTTCACAGTTTGTAATTACAAAGCAATCAGTTATCAAGGATTTGATTTCAATTTCTTATACATTTTAGGTTGCAAGCACACACACTGAACATTTGTAAAAAGTGAACCAACTTTACAGGCATCTTTTTTATCTCAATTTGGAACAGCTCATCTCAACTAAAGGCCTATCCTATCATTGAAACATCCTATGGTGATTGGGTAGGGCTGTAGTATTTCTCACATGTACCACTGCAAATCTGGTGTTCTATTGCTCACATGTACTGATACAAAGCTGCTGTAGTATTGCTTACATGTACCACTGCAAAACTGCTGTAGTATGGCTAACATATACCACAGGAAAGCTGCTGTGGCATTGTTCAGATATACCTATTCAAAGCAAATTAAACTTGGTTTACACCTAGCCAAGAAGAATCAGACTGTGACTCAGTCGCACCACATGTTTGACTGAGAGACAGTGAATCTGTGGCATATTCAACAGCTGGCCCAAAGTTTCAAAATCTAATAGTATTATTTCATTTTAATGCGATTGTACTGTCTAGCAAATATAGAACAGAGTTCAGTTTAATTTATTATGTAAAATGAGATCATCTAGACAGAGTGAAGCTGATTCAATGACCTTTTGACAAATTAAGAAAGAGATATGTCAGGAGCTTTCATGGTCAAATGGAAATGTTTGCAATTTGCCATATTAAGCCCTTATGCATGAAGGTCACAATAAGGTGAAAGCTGAAAAACCTGTGCCAAAACCAAAGGTTATAAAACTTCATCTTAATCTGTTTGGTAGTTTGAGTTTTTATTTTCTTAGCAGACACCTTTACCCAGATTGACTTACATTTTTAAACATACTGATCATTTATACAGCTGGATATTTACTGAAACAATTCACTTGCTCAAGGGTACAATAGTAATAGTTCCACACCTGAAAGTGAACTGGCAAGCTTGAAGTAACAAGCCCAGCTTCACATCCACCACAAACGTACACAAACTGCAATCCAACCATTAGCCACACGGCGCTATTTGTACCTGTCCACCACCTAGTTTATGTTAGAAGAAGAAGTAACACTAGCTAGCTATGGAACCTAAAAGCATTAAAAAAACTTTGAACACAAGAGGTACCTAGACAGGTGTAGAAAATGTGTAAACATTGGAGAGCCATTTTTGACATGGCAAGAGTTGAAAGTTTAGCTTTGCTCAGCTTATTAGCAAAGATGCCGAGGTGGCATCTTTCCTCCTTGACAGGTGAGTAAAGCTGGTGAGCGTTTGGTAGGGTAGCCATCACCTGTAACAAGCCTACCTTGACACGTTTCTGCTGCTGTAATGGGTAGAACCAATCAGTGGCGATGGGCACACTCACCAAGGCTTATCAGGTCTAACTATAATGTTAGTAGATGGGTCTGCAAAATAGTGAATGCCTAAATACCAGCATAGAAAATCTAGAAAATGCATAAATACCAGTATAGGAAAATGCTTTAAAATGTATTGCTTGATATTTCTTACTATCAGTTATGAACAGTCAACTGGAAACATGAGACTGGTCCAAAGAACTACAGGCAATTCCATTGTCATGTGTTTACCAACACTAACTCATGCAGTGATGTCAAATCATTTAGTAGCTATACCTTTAAGAATTGGATTGAAACACTAAAACCCAATATGTGGTTCATATATTCTTCAAAGCTCCAAAACAGCTGAACATTTTTAATGTTTCTATTTTTTTCTTATCCATTTATTTGGATTTTGTATGAATTTTTTTCACGGTGCTGTACAAATAAAAAGTTTATTATTATTATTATTATTTATTATACAGCATCCTATTATAGCAGCATATTGCAGAGGTAGAGCAAATACGCTTGAAATCAGAAGGTTTCAGGGTCAAATCTTAGGCGAGACTTCATTATTGCTCACCTGAATGTCTAAAGTTATTCCCCAGCTGTACAAATTAATAAAGTATTCACTGGCTATTTCACTCAGGAAAGACCATCTGCTATCTCAAAGTCAATGAGGAAAAAAATCCTTTAACAATTGATCATTTCTTTTTTTTGAAGTATTAAAAGGCATGCTAACATATCCAATTAATCAAATGGCGTTTACATTACCTCGTTAAAATACGTAGGCAGATTTTTTCAGCTTTTTCCCCCCGGTGTTTCTTCGTGATGTTTTTGGCTCCAGTTGCACACGTGATGTCATGCAAGGCCCGTGTTAAAAAGGGGCGCGCTGGAACGCATAGCGGCAGTCTTAAACAATGATTTATTATGACACGGGATACGAAACGTCCGCAGCTTTTTGTGATTGCAGTAATGAAGCTGTAAGCCAAATAGCATGAAATGAAGCAAGGCCTCACAATTTAATCAGCTCGTAAACACATCAACTGCATCAAGCAAAATGACATTATTATCCATCCGAAGTAAATCATGCTAATCTCGGGAGATAAAATCAACATCATTAATGGTCACATGTCATATTCGTCAACACTAAACCATCCCTTTTGACAGATTAATCCTAACCGCATCTCCCAAGACGTATGGAAATGGGCCTCGCAGCAAACAATTCACTCCGTAACAAGGCAGCTCCAAACCCTGCTCGGCTTTTATGTGTAATTTTCCACATTGATTTACAAATTTTAAGTGCTCATCAAGGTGATATATGGAAAGGAAAATGGCACTCACAATACTATGTCACTCAAAATTTGTCATCTCATGACACCTTCTTGTGCCTTGAAAGCCTAATTTGGGTCATTTAACACTGGTTGGGGGGATAGCTGTCTACACCATGATATGTCTCTATTTGGTCCATTTACACTTTTGGGGTTTTTAACAAAGAATATATTATGGAAATGAACACATCTCTGGGAATCCTGAATGCTGAGGCATTGAGCTAAATATGCAGAACCAAGTTATTGTGTCATTGATGATACTTAATAGGCTCTGTAAATGTAAAAAAATAATTGCATTCTTTATTCTTACTTTTAAAATGACGAATCAGTGTCTGGAGGGGTTTTGTTAATACAAACTATATACATTGATTGTTAGTTTAAGTTATAGTAGCTGTGCGAAAAAGGCAGATTCTCTTCTTTGTTGGCTCTTCCTATAAAAATACTTGATTTTTGTCATTTGAGTGCATCCCTCAGTTTTCTCTATACAAAATGTTCATATCAGGGAGACCGGTACATGTAAGCATTTGAGGGGTTGCCTTCTTTGCACCGAGGGGAAAAGAGAGATGAAAAGAAATGAATATACACTTCAAACAAAATTCTATCAGAGTTGCACAAGATATAAATAAAATAATGATATATTACTGTATAATTGAAAAGTCTTAACAGCAGCTTGTATGAATACGGTACCATGCTACACAAGTTGCTACAGGGTGTGAAGGCTGGAGTCTAAGTACATTTTTAAAATGTGAATAATTTTTTAAGGTAAAGTGGAGCCAACAGTTCCATATTGGTACCAATACTTGAACACTTTACAGTCATATTTTTACAGTGTCATAGAATAAAGCAGCTTACAAAGTTACAGTTTCCTATTTTACCATACTTTACGGTACATAAAACTTGTATTGGTTATGTACGGTGGTACGGAATGATTTACCAATGTTAGGGTATCAGGTAATGAACCCCAGAGATAGATAAACAAGTCCTGTGTGAATAGTGTCTAACCTTTCCAGTCTTGATTTCAGGTTATGTTGTATTGGTCCATTTCAGTTTGTTTCCCAATCAAACTCTGATGTTCAACCTACTGTCCAAAAACACCTGCTCCACGCTGGCCGTGAAATTAAGTTGGAGTGTGAATGTGCTCTAAGGCGGCCATCAACCTCTGATCCAAAACATCCCTGTGGGGGAAAAACAGGTGTGAAAGAACCATTTGTGCAGTAATCAAATGGCTTTACTGCAGCTGCATTTGCTATTTAACAATCATACTAGCAGTTAGCAGCTGCAACACTGCTCATCTATAGTTGAGGATAGTTGAATTAGAAGGAGTTGAAGAGGGTACAATTGGCCACCAAATTGGGAGGAAAATGGAAAAGTCAAAATAATAATCATTCAAATCAAATAGAACTGGCTCTGTATGTGGTCAAAATGTCCTATTGAATTGAATGAGACCAGACCATTTTCCCTCTATGAATTTAATGAGACCAGACCATTTCCCCCTGTATGAATTTAATGAGACCAGACCATTTTCCCCTGCATTTTCTCACCAACTTGGAATGCCCCACAGCAACTATAAGTCTGTCCCATCACTGAAATGTCCTCCATCAGTTTGTGTGGGCCACTCACTGGCACATACCTCTCTGAACTGCATGCACACAGCTGGCTGACCGCTCCTTTTTCATTTCTGCAGTCCTGCAGTGCTGCAGAGCTAATGCAGCAGATGCAGGTAGACCGCAGGCACACAATCAGCAAAAGGAGCCACTAGTGTGCAATGAGGCAGGGGATACCTTGTCGACGGACACCCTTCCTCCCTATGCACCACTGCAGCCAAATTACGGTCCACCCCTTGGGACTGCCGACCGCAGCCAGTGCTGGCACATTTAGGATGCGATCCGGACCGTAGGGTTGGATATGCCGCTTTAATAGTTTGAATTATAATACAATGGAACACGTGGTAAACATTTACTGACAGGAAGAACTGGAAAAAACTTAAACTTAAACTTGTGACAAATGATGGCTTTATGATCTTTACTAGGGGGTATTCAATGTTAGGGTTAGAGCAAATAAAAATATCATAATGTCTAACCATTAACAGTGAAACAAATGCATTTTACACTTCATAGGTCAAAACTTTCAAACAGCATCACCCTGTCGTGTTTTGAAAAGCGCTCACTCTTCAAAATGTCAATTTACCTGAGCAGGCACTGAATTACATTGACAGTCACATTATCAAACTCTACCAACTGACATAACGACTGGCTATCCACATGTACTTTCCCAGCCACTGACTGAGTAGGAGCTAAAAAGACCTACGCAGTATGCACCAAACCCAGACAAATAATCAAATACATTTTGTCGATTCATGCTCGGTACATTTATGAAGTTGTTACCAACTGTCCAACCATTACAAAGAACCATTTTACTCTAGGAGGTTATGGATGTCCACGCCTTTAGCTTGCAGCTGTTAATTTTCTCTTCTCGCATAACAACCCTTCAAAGTTTAGCAGCAGCGTTATTGACAATAAATATGTGAATGGTGAGAAACGTTCCTTGGTCGAAAACAAACCGCAATTCAGGATGACCGAATAGCTCCCTTCGGGTGTGTTCTCCTCATATTCACATACACAAGGAAGTAATGTTGTCTCAATGTGCATTGATTGGAAGGGACTGGACGTGGTAAATGTTGCACAGTGAAAGCAATGAGCCGGGCCCGGAGGGGCAAAGGTCTTGATGAAGAACTCTGCAACAGAGCTCCAAGGCTTTCGCAGTCTCAGAGCATTGTTGTCGTTTCATAAATTTTAGCTTTAAATGTGAAACTGGCGCTCTGTTTCCGCCCGGTTCTGGTTTATATGCGTCAGATAAGAGCACATTAGAGGCAATATAAAATGTATGAAACAGAGCGCCGGGACAGGATTCCTGAGTGGTTCTGTTAGTAAAGGCGCTTGCTGGGCTTGAGCCTGGCCGATATCAATCTTAAAGTATGACCAGGAGTCTGCAGACACAACTGGCCTTGTCCCACCAGGGATACGGGGGGGTGAATTCAGCCGGCAGTTCCTCGGGTTACCTCTGCATTGGTATAGACAATGTGGAAAAATTTCCTGCATGTCACTTGGATGAGTGAATGCAGGGACAGTAGGGCTCAACAAACCTGAAAATATTTTCATTCATCATTCACAACATACATTCTCACCGATACTATTAGTAATGCTAAAGGTACCAATTGCTTTTAACTGTACAGCAATATATATTTTTAAATAATCTTTTATTCTTGGTGATCCATTTTGTTTTACTTTACAAATACGAGGGGTGTGTGTGTGGGAGTTGTATTATTAGCTGTTTCGCCGTATTAAGTGGAGGGTATTTATTATGAAATCCTCTTTTCACTCATCAAACAGACATGCCCCCTACAGCTCCCCTGGGTCACCATTAAACGTCTGCATAGTAAGTAATGGGGATATGTGTTTCCTCAAAGGATTTCCTTTTTTCCCCAGTTTGAATTTCCTCACGGGCAATTCGAAAGAGCCTTCCTCAATTATGATATCAACGTGGCTGTGTTTGTGCATATGTGTGTGTGTGTGTGTAAAAAGTGAAGAATAAACCCGGAGAGTATGTGTACGAGCATGTGAACAGAGTCGTCTCGCTGTCTCTCCATCTCCCGGTCCTTCATCTGGTGATAATGGCGTCTCGTACGCTGTGCGGTCCTATGCCTATCAATCTCAGTGGGCCAAACACCTGTGCTTCCCTTGTGACAGTTGAGTCCTGCCAGGGAAAATGTTACTTATTTCCCCTTGGCTCTGAGGCCATCTGGTGTGAATGCTGCTCTGATGGTGTCTGGATACATCGATCAGCACCAAACACCAAAACCAGGGGTTTAATGGAGCATCCGATGAGCGAGAGAGACGGAGGGGGAGAGGGAGACAGGGAATCTGAGAGCCATAACCTCATGAGAAAGTCACACACACTAATATGTTAGACGAAAGTTTAAAATATAAGGAATACGTGGGTACGATGATTACTACTTTCCGTGGGTGCAGGGTGACTTGTCCACCAAAGCAGGGTTTCAGTGTAGCGATATGTCCCATTGTCTGTTATCGAATCCTGACCATGCCAGTGCCGATTGCGTCTGCTAGCTCTGCTAAACATCGGTTAAAAAATTGCATCTGGTAGTTAATACTCCTATAGAGCACACCCTTGGCAAAATGTAAATGTCTTATTACACTATGAATCACATCCAAATGAACTGATTTATAGGTATCCACATCCCTCAGAACTACTTGTCCACCAATGTGAAATTTAATTTCTTTAATGTCTTAATTTCTTCAAAGTGCTTCAAGTGAATGTGCACAACTCACTTACATAAAAATGCCCTGGGCGGTTCCTACGGAAAATACAACCTGAGGGCAAGTGTTTATTTAGTGTTTGGTTATTCCAACTATACATTGTCGCTTGTGGTTGATTTTCAAATACTTATTGACATTGACTATGAGAACACTAAAAGTTCATTTGAAGCTTCGACTAGGTATACATGTAGATATAAGACATTGGGATATAAAGTAACCATGACTATTCAGAGAGTAGCCCTAGGTCCCTGTTAAATGCATTTTATGGCCTTGTCTCAGGGAAGATCTGTTTGTTCCCGTAACAGAAGTAGAGGAGTCCAGTACCGAATATTCTGCTGAATCCTTGACAAATCTGCCACCTGTCACCTGTCTTTCTAACCTGGCTTTGAAGAGGCGCTCTGGTCATGGGGATCTCAGAACAGGCTATGACTCCTATGACCGGACACAGACAACTGCTGGCCTTAAGAAAAGAGCTCAACCCGACGTTCATGCCCATCTACAGTAGCCAGCCATTCACAGCTGCATAACATATATTACTCTGTCTGGAAGCTGTGATTGTCAATGGCAGAAGACACAGTGAATACTCTGCCAAACCAACACTGAGATATATTGGACAGGTTTGACAGAACTGGAAGAGGGGCAATATCCTTTGTTAATATGAACGTATTTTGTATTCTCGAACACATTTATGGCCAAGTGGTTCAGGGCCAACAAGTGACGTGAACAGCGCCCCCCTTGGGGAAAACCTTGAAAGACGCGGAAATGTCCTGCAAAAGGACACACCCACTTTCACTCATTTAATTTCAATGGACCACATGAAGTGCTACGTTTCATAACCCATATTCAGGCTGTGTTTCATTGACTTTCCTCCTATAAATGTACTTCTTTCCTATTTAGCATTTATATAGCAGCAACCAAGATTTGCACATAGAAGTCACATTTTTAAATAACTCTTAATTACATCGCAGTCAAATAGCATTGATGTATCTGATATATTGAAATAATTTGAATATTTGTATCATAAGGGCTTGGGTTTCAATTGAAAATATCCCTGTTTTCTTGCAATTCGGTGGCTGAATTTGACAAAATTAGCAAGAATCATAATTGTTAACTATAAAGATAGTCATGAGGACATTCATTGCGATGTTTACCTTGCAGGTGTGAACAGAGCCATGCATGTCAGGATACAAAGTATTTTTGTTTTTTTTGAGATTTTATTTCACCAATATTTAGTATTACACAAAGACAGGGAGATAAAGGTGTGGTTTGTTAATGTAAATGTTGAAGATGGCATTGTACATCATACAGATGTAGCAAAGAAAATCTTATTTTAACATTTTAATGTTTTCGAAAGGCATTCCCTTTCAAATTTTGGAACACATTGTAACGTATCAATTCATATATTGATCCGTTTCAGAAAATCTGATTGTCCAAACAGTGCCGCAAGGATCCTGGAACAATGCAGTTGTATCTTGTAGGCCTTTCAGTGCAGATCTTTCCCCCTTTAAAACATCTTTCACTTAATGCAAAAGACGGTGTTTCCCTGGTGCGACTATTAATGTCCGGTAAATCCTACGACTCTATGCTTTATTCCCTATCAGCGTTGGACAGTAACATTTTTCTTTTCTTCTCTGACTTTCTGATGGTACATTGGAGACTCCATTAAATCGTTGCTTTCACAGAAATAACAATGTAAAGTGACATAATGATGTATGGCACCATCTACAGGATTTGAACCACAGCAGAAACGAGATGCCAAAACCTTGGGGAGGGACGACGTCTCCGGAGCGCCATTGTACAAACGTCCTCCGTGGATCATTCTTAATTAGTTTCGATGAATTACTCTTGGCAGAATTCTGAAAAATTAAAGACGGGGGACACATTCGAACCTTTAGCAGTTATAAACAAAGTCACCTAATGAGCGTTTGCCAGAGTGAACACGGTTGGTTCACCCTGCATGTAATTTTGTATTGTCTACGATGCGCATTGTGATTTTCGACATACCTCTTTGTGATTTTTCCATTCATCACATTCCCATTGTCATAATATTTCCTTTAGAGCACAATGAGTACAGTAGCACGGTGTCCGCAGAATGAGCACCAGAAGTAGAACGGACTACGTATTGTGCAATAATCCTCATGAACTGTTAACTATTCTTTTTTTTCAGTGTTTGGTTTTATGCTACACTAAAACTGTCTCATCCCTACAGTTTTGCGTGAAGATCCAGAGGTGAACATCTAGGTTGATGTACAATATGAGTGCAATATACCCCTTTCCTGTAATATTTGAGCCACGGTTTATATTCAGTGGACACAAGGGAGTCCTTTTATAAAATATGTATAAATTGCTTTCTGCATATGTTTGTTTAAATTCCACTTCAAAGTAAATAGTCACTGCAGGGCCCAGTATCCAGTCTTTGGTCTTTAAAAATAGCTCCATTATATTATTCATTAAGTAGTGCTTTATACTGCATTTAATGGCCTCGTCAATAAAACGGCATTGCTGTGTATGTTAACTAAATCAGAAGCTAATTTTTATAATTGCAGGCGTGCTCCTAACATATAGACAAACCAAGACAACAGGAATGGTTAATTTCTAAAATAATCACCAAAATATGTAGCTTGCATCACTCATGGTAACTTATGCATTGAACCTATAACATTTCCGTCAATCATTTTTTAAACTGTACATCCAGCTCATCAAATTTGGGGTTATGTTAGAAACCAACACCAAAAAAAGTAGCAGGAGTCAGATATTTTCTGTTAAGTTAATGTAAACGAAAAAGGATATGCTGTATGCTGAAATGCAGGTAGTTCAGGAAGACATTTGAAAATACAATTTAGACCTGTTGAGAGTTGTTTTAGTCAAATTGCTGAAAATTATAAAACGATCCCTCTCCCTTTCTTCTCATTTTTGAAAATAATAAGGTAGTCTATATTAAAATGCAAAATGGTGAAGGATATGTTAACTTCAAACCTATGATTGTTTTCTGGAGCTATATCTCTTGGTAAAAAATGAGACCATTATGTTCATAAAATACTATTTTAAAACCTTCCTTTGGTGGTATTGTCACCATCTAATGGCAAAACAAGGTACTGTTGGGACTTTGAGGGAGCTTCTCAGATAATCAGAGTGAACAAGGTATAGACACAACCCTTTTTGGGGGGCTCTGGTCTCAGAAAAAGAATCACAGCTTATTTTAAGGGATACATGTTTCATTACTGAGCCACTTAAAAATATCTCCATTCCGGCGCTGGGAAACACTGAGGCATTCATTGCAAAGGCAGCAGGACAAACAAGATGGAATCAACAAACCTTTTGCACTCACAGACTAAATGTTGATGATTTTAAGTCTCTCCAAGACAACATATCTCCAAATATTTCAACATTGTGTATATAACATAACATGTGCCATTTAGCTTTTATCCAAAGCGACTCCAGTAGTAAATGCATACATTTCTCAGTATATGTGGTCCCGATGGGAATCCAACCCACAACCTAAGCATTGTCAGCGCCATGCTCTACCTACTGAGCCACACAGAACCGCAGTTCTCCCTTGTTATACCGCCAGACTAAAACCAAGGGCAAATGTTAGCAAAGGTGGTGGAATAAAAATTATATAGTGTTTAAATAATACATTATTATTATTGCTAATAATAATTGCCATTTCATTCTGTAAATTATTCATTTTTGTTGAGAAAATACAATATGACCATGATAATACTAGGTTAATAATAACACTAGGCTAAAGAAGGCTACTGTTGTTTACATGTTTACATACTGTTGTCTCATGTTGGATGAATATAATACTTTTCTCAAAACCTGCTATTCAAAAATAAAAATATGTAAGTTGCCTAAAACATGACAAAGCTGCATTGTAAATATTTTTAATATAACTTGCCAGCGACCTAATATGTAACTAGCTACAGTTTGCAGTTTGTGGAACCAAGAAATAGAGTGATGCATTTTTAGCCACACCGTGAAAAGCTGTTACCCCTGGTTATAAGAGCGGCTATAGGCACAACCAGGTACCAACCAGGTTCTGGATACTATCTGATTTGCTGTCAGTGCTTTAAAATAAATATGAACAGTGTGTGTCAAAGTAACTGTTGGATGCTGGGGTTCTCAGCTTTAATGTCGACCATGTCGAATGTTTTGTCCAATTTGTGCCTTTCCTTTGCACAAATTCAAATTATCTTTCAGTTCCAATTTTTTTTTCTGTACTGAAATAACACATCTATGGCACCAGTTCTCACTAGCTGTGCAGTGAGGGAAAATACCATTACTATTTATATATTTGTAGTACTCAGGGGCCAGGCAGATGTCAGGTAGCAGGGAGCAATATAGCGAGGTAAAATACAACTGTTCTCTATTGGAGATGTGCAGAGACAACTGTCGGCAGCAAGCAAGGATGACTCGGTAACGTGGGAAACCTGTTCTCATCCCTGATGAGTATATTATCATACGCAAAACAGTACACCCAGATTTCTAAAGGGGTGTATATATGACCACCTCGGAAATCTGTGCGCATGTGAAATTTTATAAAATACAATATATTATATAGATGAACGGGCATGTTGTTATACTTAATATTTGACAACCTTTTATTGCCAGCCCCCTAATGGTTTATCCGGTACCGGTCAAAGAATTATGACTCAAATCCCTAAATGCCACAAATCCATAATGCATAAAGTCATATCCACCAAACCTGCCGCAGTTTCAAACTCACAGCCTTCACTCGACTAGCCCACAGTTAACGGCACCGTTTTGGGCCAAATCAGCTCTTCCTCCAACTCAGAGCGATAATGAACTTACCCCGCCCCGAACTCTCATTACTGCATCATAAACCGTTTTTTTCTCCTAATTTATACAGTCACCGCATCGCATATATCTTTACGAATTCTTTAACTTCACATATGCCAGCTTGTGCCTTCAGGGAAATTCTGCTGTAGAATTATGAACACACCATTAAAAAAAGTGCTGATGAATAAAATTAATTTTATACAATCCCCAGACTGGTCTATAATGACTTTTAAGATGTGGCTCTTCTTAACACACTATACAAATGTTGCCATTATGTTTTCACATTACAGACTTTGGCTGACACCTAATTAGAAAATCCTACCATTCACCCATCAATTCCGTGTTACCTACGTGCAATTTGCACTCTCTTTTATTATTGGGTCACCCACAAAACGAAAAAAAATAAAACAAACCTGAAAATGACTCCATGCCAAATGATTGCATTTCAGAGAGTTATTACAACTGTAGCCAAAGGCTGTAATGGTAAATGTTTAATGGATTTCACGCCAAGGTTATTAGAGCCGTGGTTTTGTGTACAGGTAACTGCCAAAATAAAGGAAACACTTGAGTTAATGAGGGATACAAAAGTATAGTGAACGCAGTTGCTTTCACACAGATGTGGTTCCTGAGTCAATTAAGCAATTAACATCCCATAATGCTTAGGGCTCCTCTCCAACAATGAGGCACCTTCTCCCACAAATGAGGCCTCTGTCTCCTCAGTTCTTATCTTTCTAGACCTCTATGCAGCAGGTTCTGCATAGAGGTCTGATCAGGGGCAGGGCTCTCACGTCATGGTGTCCCACATACGCCCACCTGATTAGACAGCTGCTTTTTTTCTTTTTTTTTGTGGGAATGCGGGGGGGTGGGGGATATCCACATTTTAAATATGATTGTTGTTTTGTAGCTGTCGGTCCCTGGCTTGCTTGTAATGAGTTTGTCCAACATGGGGGATTTTAAAGCTAGGTGTCTTGGCCTTCACACTATTTACAAGTCCACTTGGGGACTGTGCCTTGGTTGGCCCTGTGACAAATGAACAAATGTGATCAGTGGTCACATCGTGATGCTCAACTAACTCGATCATTAACTGAGAAATGAGTCATGAGAACTCATTCTATGGCCATTATGCGTGAGGGCTCAAAAAAACTGGCCCACTCTCATCTTTTCTATGATCTCTCAGGCAATGTGCATGTCAGGGTGGGGCCAGTTCCCAGCTAATGGATCAGATCAAACATCTGAGCTGTAATTGGTTGTAGTCTCTCTTGTCAGACTACAAAACCACAGTATCTTCCTTTTCAGCAGGTCGTCATTTTTAATTTTCAGCCTCCTCTGTGGCATGCCGCCTTGTGTTTCTCTTGTCAGGAATAGAAGCAAAGATGCAAGCCTACTGGCTCCCTGAACCCCACAGTTCTCATCCACACACATCTTCTGCTGTCATCCTTGTCAAGTATTTCTGGGCCGACATGCGTACGCATTCTCCGCCGTTTTAGGCACCTGTAGGCTAGGATGAATGCAAAAAACTCTGTACACAGGGATACACTGACGAGAGAACTGCGGTTTTAATTTAAAATCAGAGGCGCATGAATCAATAAATTGCTTTGGCTAACGAAACCATAAATCATCTTTTTATTTTCCTCTTTACAGCTATAAACCAGCCTGGCTTTTCATCTTCAACATCACCATTCTCTCCCTTGGTGAGTGAAGTTCACAGGGTTTTTTCGTAGCCTTTGTTGAAGTGCATAATTGTGAACACCAGTAAAGCATACTGATTCGCTACCTCCTTAAAGCTGTGTGTTCTGGAGCCGGACACTAATTGTAATAGTCGCTTAGCGACACTAGGTACCAAGTGCTGCCAGCACATTCCACATTCGGTGCACCCTCCTGGTCTCAGGTCATGCTCCACCATGGTCAAAATGACTTACCCAGTTTAAATAATGGATGAAATTGAAAGCATAGGACAATGGACCAATGGATTCCAAGAGACATTTGGCTATGAACATCACCCACAAATGTATCTGTGCATAGAATAAGGCAGTGTATCTACAGCCGATTCATATTTCCCCCAATTCTCAAACTGCTAATATGTCTTAGATGGCAAACATCCAAGAATAATTCAACAGTGAAATGCGGGACACTGTCATTCCTGTCCTTCAAACTGGGCCAGGATCCAAACAGAGGCAAGGGATCGAGATCAAAGAACAGAGGTCCCTGGCGGCACAAGATTTTGACACCATCACAATTGCATTGTACATGCATCCATTTCTCTACCTGGGGGGAAATATGACCAAACAGTACACTGCCGTCCTGAATTCACCCAGAAGGAAAATATTCTGTTGCCGATAAAATGAATCAATTGGCCTTGGGTAGCGTAACAGTCTAAGCGTTTGCCCGGAATGCGAGTTGCCTACTCCCTACTGTGCCAGTCCGGCCCTGGCAGGGGAGCCCTGATCGGGGGCGGCGATTGGCTGTCCGCCCCAAGGGCCCCTCACTGCAGGGTGAGCGAGAAGCATGAAAGGTGTCTCTAGAAAGTAGGTGAGCGAGTTCCATCTCGGAGGAGGCGGCTCATTGCCGGCCTCTGGGAATTCACTTGCCCCGTAGTGAGGGGCAGCAGGTTCGTGGGGGACGGTGAATTGAAGTTGTACGTTAGCCGTTATAAATCGTGTCCCCCTCATAAATGACCTAATCAAGATGTCCCAGTGGCTGCATAGATTAACGCAGTCATTTTGTCAAGACAGTAAGAGAGTACAACACCGCCGAGGCGTGTGCTGGAACCAGGCCCGCATTACTGTTCACAGGGTCAGAGGCTTTTCGCATGCTCAATCAACTACTACATTTCCCAGCATCCCACCTGCCCCTGTCTTAATCACGGCTTCATCACTTCCTCCTCGATGACGAGCAGAACAAACCTCCTTAAAGAGCGATGTTGCATTCACGTCCGTTACGACACCAGCAAGGTCGAACTTTCGTCCACATTCCTTCACTCAGTCCAGCAAAGATGAATTATGGCAATATGGACTTAAATATAAGAAGAAGAAAAAAAAGCATTGTCAGATACCATTAGCCATTGCTGTTTTTTTTGGGGGGGAGGGCTTGTTTCTTCTCAAAGCTGGTGTTGTGTAGTCATCCTTATGTCAAATTAGTAATACGCAAAACCTCAAGATAACAGCATTACATTTGACATCTTACCGATCTGACAATGTTTAAATCAGTTAGAACAAATTTAGCTTTTCTCCTAACATGGCTGCTGTCAATATCTCACTTCACACAACCTAATGTTATGCAGGAGACATAAAAATATAGGTAGAAAATATAAGTTTATCACCCAGGATGAGAAACACATTTGCTACTTTAAACTAAATTAATGGGTCACTCAAGCATTTACATTCTCATACATTTTCATGATTCAGTCATGAAGTGAATTTGTTACATCATGAACAAGATAAATGATGGATTCCAAGGCTTTGGCAGCTGCTCTTCTGAATTTAGACAATCTTTTTCCCATGTCACTTTCTGGTTTTTCCACAATACTCTCAGAAATTGTACGCATTTGCCTCTCGCCCTTGCGTTGAGATGAAAAGTGTTTTTTTTTCTTTTCCCCATATATTCAGTCTACTTTGAAAAGAATATCACTGAGCCACAAATGAGCACCATGAGAAATGTCATTTGAAACAGTGGGTGCTCCATGTGAGTAAAAGCCTTTCGTACACAGCACAGCAAGCAAGGACTGCCGCCAAACATTTCCTCCATCTCAATCCCTGTGCTGAGCACTCCTTAAACCTTGCTATTGATACCCTTCCATATAGCATGAAAGACCGGTGAAAGTCTTGCTCGACAGTTACAGGCCCACCCCTCTTGTATCTTCATGTACGATATTAATATATTTGGGTCCAGTGCTCTTGTTGGGAGGGAAACTCAAGTGAAAGGTGGGAAATATCGCCTGCCGTGGCAGTGATACTGAATGGTAAATGAAGCTGTCTCAGAGTTTGGAGTGATAAGGTAAAGTCTTGCCTCCCTCGGAACAGATTTACAAGTTGTGCTGGATGTTACTGAAGGAAATCTGTAACGGATTAATTTATCTCTGCAGACAGGTAGACAGGCACTTTTTCCCATCTGGACTCCAGATTAAAAATGTGCTTGTCATGGTTTAGTGGATGGATTATTTTTGACATAGTTTCAAATGGTCATTGGCCTTAGTCATGTGTGGGCATGGTTGATCCCTGATCTTAAACTCAGGGCATCCCCCTCCCCTACTTTTAAGGGGCAGAATACTAGCATCTTACTTTCCCCCAGCAACTTGAGATGGCACAAAACGGATGGGACACGGAGTCTAAACCTGTGATTATTACCTGACTGATAATTACATAGGATACTGTAAATGATTGGATTCCTGATACTCCTCTGACTTCTGATGTTTTTACATATAACACCAACGTGCACATACATTTGCATGTGTGTGCGCATGTGTATCAATGTGTGTGTGTGTGTGTGTGTGTGTGTGTGTGTGTGTGTGCCTTGTTTAACAGTGAAGAAATTATTTATCAAGTAGGGCTAGGGAAAGCCCAACAGTAATGTGAACACTTGGTCCTTGTCCGTCTGTGCATGACAGGGTCGATAATTTGCACACTACTGGTCGTGAAAGGCGATCCCAGGCTGGTTTTTGAAGGCCATCAGAGGAAGCAAACTCTCTTTCTCTAAACGTCTTACGTGGAGCTGACCGCTCACGGCTTCTATGATTAATGACTCGCGGCCTCGTTGTGTAGAATCCGCTAATTAACGTCGGACTGATTAAAGACATGCAAACTTCTGCTGATAAAACCTGAACTTTCTTTTTCCCCAGCAGAAACTTGGCATGTGGAAGCTCTTAGTGCCAAATTTGCAAAAACCAGACCCACGTTGAGTAAGATGAATGTAGTCTCCAACAGCAATATACACGGTCTAATTTAAAACTATTTAGCGTGTGACATATTGGCATTGTGTTCTCTCGCTCTCTCGGTCTCTCCCCTTACCCTCTGTTAATATTTTTAAGACACAATCCAAGTTTCCCCCTGCTGTTTTAGACTTTTACTTGGCATATTCATGAGGTGTTTCAGGCATTGGCAAGCTGTTTACCCCTCAGCCTTTTTCTCTCTCTCTCTAACGGTTAAGGTTTTAAAAGCGCACCACTATTTTAAAAACGTCAGCAAATGGCAGTAGCAATCAGCTCCTAGAATACTTAATGTGAAAACAAGTATTAGCTTTATAAACAAAATGGTTTCCCCAAAGCTTTCTAAGGGAAAATAAAATTATCAGAACTTTAACTGAAGCCTTGTAATAGGATCAGAAGAGCTTAAACAGATCATACCAAGCATTTAGAGGTCAGGATGACTCACCAGGATCCAGTACTTTTAAAGAAGTTTACGTTTCAGTCAAAACGCAACAAATGGAAATTCAGATTAAATATCCACAGGTAACTGCCAAAATAAAAGCAACACGTTGGTAACCCATTGCTCATTGGAAAAGGGGGGGGGACCCCCACCAATGGAAATGGCCCTCTGTTTAAAGGATATAGAGTTAGGCTGTTTCTAAATGAAGAGTCCCATTGCTTTCATCTATTTTTATTGTCATTGTTTGTTTAAAATTTATATAATTGTTTTGTAATCAGGGCCGTTGTAAATGAGACTTGGTCCATGGAACCCCCATTTACCAATGGACAATTGTGGTACTTGTCAAGTGGGCAAGGCAGGCTTAGAATACAGGTAATACAGTACATGTCTGCTTGTAGTGTATGTGTTGCATATCAAAGTTGTGTGGTTCTGTGTGGCTCAGTAGGTGGAACATGGATGGCACTGACAAAACTTAGGTTGTGGGTTTGATTCCCATTGGGACCACATATACTGAAAAATGTATGCTTTCACTACTGTAAGTCGCTTTGGATAAAAGTGTCTGCTGAATGGCATATGTTATATGTTATGTTACATCACTCAAGGCTTTTGGGCCGTTTTATAATTACTGTCCTGCTATACCCTTGCTATTAAGTCAGCTGGTTGAGTCATCGCATGCACCATAAGGTACTAGCCAACCTAGTAACATTAGCCTAGCGTAGCTCGCAATATTAGCTATGAAACACCCTCGGGAGGGCATCCCTTCAAGAAAATTGCAGAAATAAAGATGTCCTCAAGGGAAAACATGTCCTGGTATCTACCAAAGTCAGGGGAGTTGTTTAAGCACCAAACCCCCCCAAAAAAGCATTTGAATAACTTGGCTTTGGTTGACGCCAAGTGTCATTTTAGATGATTTATTAACCGATGTTACTCATGTCTGTTGTGGTTACCTATTGTGCGGATGGCCCAATGACCACGTCATTTTAAATGAATTGCCTGCATAAGCTATGCCTAACTTGTTTTATAGCATGTTAGCCGTAAGTGAAATATGCAATGGCATCATCAGCGATGATGCTGATCATAAGCGCAGTCTTCAGTTCTGCACGTAGAACATGCATTTCTCACAGGGCCTCATTTTGAGGGTCTCAATGAGTCATCATGAATGAGCTGAATGAGTCATAACAAACATCACACACTAGCTCCACGCCACGATTGCCCACTAAATCATCACCGATGATGAGAAAAGCTGACAGCCAGGTGAAATTATATGTGAACATTTCTGAAGATGCTTATTCTCTCTGCATCACCAAATAAGAATGACACTGTCAAAAAATAAAAAATAAAAGTCAAAACAAAAATCAGTCAGAAAAAATCTCCAGAGCAGAACTGAACATGGGCTTGATAAAAAATAAAAAATAAAAAAGTGTTTTCTGCAATTGTGCCAAATTAGGGGAGGGGGTGGGGCAAGGTGGAATGAACGAAGGGCATACGCACGTAGCAGGAATGTAAACGTGTAACCTAATTTTCGTAAAAAGTTTAAAAAATGGGCTAAGATTCCACAGCGTCTGTGTGGCACAGACAAAGGAAGGCAGGAGGTTGGGGGGTGGGGGGTGTAAGCAGGAACGCAGTGTTTTCTGCAGCTCGGTGCTTTCTGTGGAGGAGTGTGAAACTTCCCTTTCAGCCCCAGGGAGAACCCACCTCCTGCAAGACACGTGACCGGAGAGAGATACGCCGCAACCGCCCTGCTCGTTTCATCACCGCCCTCCTATAATTAGGCGCGATACTGTCGTGTACGCAGCCATGTTGACTGGGAACTTCATCAAGTTACCATTGAGCTCTTGCCACCTTTAGTTGCAGTGCTATAGCTCTGACCTATAGCAGGAAATTAGCTGTGAACACAACTTTGCACTGCTCCCTTCAGTAAAAAAATATATATTTGGCAAACCGTGGCAACGATGAAAGGCAGTAGGAAACAAAATGTTCTACACAAGTCTAAAACATGAAAAATGCAGCAAGGACACAGAGCGGGATGGCATGTGTTATGCAGGCTTGCAGTCCATTAGGGTTGATAGACATTTCACTTACCTAAGTCAAATATAACAGTCTAGTATTCATTAATATAAGGAAGGGGGTTTGCGGAATCAAACCTACCATCTGGTTAAAACGACAGAATAATCTACAACTCATGATTAGGTCTGCGGAGTGGAATTTCACTTTAATCTTTTTCAGTGCTCGAAATTTCCATCTGCGCAGCGCGGCACGTCATTTTTCTTCAAGACGAATGTGCTGTTTTTCATGTTCCAAAATTAGATCACAAGAAAGCGATTCATCATGTCATGGCCTGGGAAAAGAAACAAAGATCAGATTTTCACCCCCCTCCCCTCACTCTCCCCCCTCCATCCCTCACACACTCTCTCTCTCTCTCTCTCTCTCTCTCTCTCTCTTCTCTCCTTCCCTCTCTCTTTTCATTTTCAGGCCTGACTGTGTGCTTCTTCCTCCTCCTTCGCCTTCCGTGGTATTATTTTAATTCGGTTTCCAAGATGGGGCACACTGGGCCCGGGTGATTAATATGAAATGAGGACATGTCTTCAATTAGCATAGCCATTTCTCTTCTGCACCATGCCCCCTGGCACCCGACAACAGATGGTGGCCTGTTTGTATGTGACACCATAACCAAATCTAAACTCGGCGAAGCAAGTCGCCCGGGCTGCAAATTAGTGAGACCACACAACTGTCAGGTGCCCGGACTCCTTTGACAGTTGTAGCCCATTACGGGAACATTGATGTTTTCACAGTGTGACAAAAAGGGATCCTTTTTTTTTTTACAGAAGACCTGTCTGTCAGCTGTGCTCTCAAGTCATAACAAATCACTAGCACTCAGCTGAGGCCGAGCTTCGAGAGCGCCAGTGGGAAGACAAACGACCTGCCGGCCTTTGAAGTGCTCTGGCAGCTCAGATGGTCTCTGCAGCGCTGACAGAGAAATATACACAACAGTGTAACCAATAATGAGAACATTAAACATTCCAGCCCTCTGACAGGCTGGCAGAAAGGCCTAGCGTCACATCAATCATCTTCTGAGGGATAACCTTGACAATTAGTCCCCCCTTTCCGACGCTCAAGAGTAACCTTTTCCGCTTTCGCTCTCCAAAACGACTCCTTTCCCAGCTCAAGAAAGGGCGCGGCAGGCCGTAAAGATTTGCCTTTCATAGTTGCTTCTTAAAACCAGAGCACACATAGAGGCAACGGCGGGGTTGGCGTTTGGCTATGTGAGCCCTGGGTTGGATATGTTGGATTGTAGTATAGCAATAGCTAAGGGTATAATTCAATGCCTGCTTCCCACCAGGTTTTTGTTAGCCGTTTTGGCTTCTCTTTTTTTTTTTTTTTTTTACATACATTTTTTTTCCAAAAGTAATTGAAGCAACACGTTTCTTGTGGCAATAAGCAATGCAACAAAGATAAAGCTGATAGCCTGAGAAAATGTGTGGATGTTTGAGATCAGACATCAAAACTGTATCCTGAATATGTTTTTGAGCACCAAAATATGTGCATTAATGATGCCTGCTGGGCATTTTGGAGCTGTGTAAATATTTCTGTTTCAGCCACCCCTTCTGTTTCTGCAGAAATGGCTCAGAGGGAGAAACGCTCAGCTTCAAAGGGGAATGTGTCAAGAGCCTCAATACTGCTGGTTTAACAAGCTTGCATGTGGTTAAAACATCCAGCTAATGGTTTCGTAATTTGACATGAAATCATATTTTTTTCCCTTTAAAAAAATATGTCCATAAAAAAGTTATTTTTATATTGATTATATGCTCGTTAACATATAAAAACTGAGAATAAACACGCTGATCTTTGCAGTGGTACATTCGATACTAAGCTCTAAGCGCTAAGAATTTGGACCCGCCCTGTGCCTTAGCACCCGATATCTGATCATTCCATCCTGATGCGTTGTAGTATAGCTTTGTCAGAACAAGGTTAGTAACTCTGGGTATTGTAGTGTGATGCAAATTAACGTTGCTTAAATGGGTCATCATTTGGGCACGGTTTTGGCATTGTTTGGTATATATATAGAATAAGAACACCGGTAGTGGTAGAAGAGTGGTAGGTCAAAATCCAAATTAAAAAAACAAATATTCCATTGCTTAAATGTCTGCAAGAGATGGTAAGCCTCTGATCATGCACTTTCATAGCAGTTTCCCTCGTGCTCAAAGCACTAACTAACCACATGTAAACCAGCAGAGACAGGCTGACCCGCAGGATGCACACACCCTGGTATTGCCCGTTCTCATCGAACATTACAGCATGACAAATGTGTTATGTGTGCCGAATGAAGACATTTCCATTTTGACTAGCACATTTTCAAAAAGGTATGTCAAGGATGTGAGGCGAGGGATACAGGCAACCTTTCAAAAAGGTTTTATTTTTTTATTTTTTATAACTTTGCTTATTGGAAGAGCAATAAATATCAGGCCAACAGGCCCTTCTCACTGTTACAAAGTCTACCTGTAACTGAGCTGGATAATTAGCAGCCCTGAAGATGATAGATGACTTTCATTACCCTTTGGGACGGGAGACTAAATGAGGACAGAGCTAATTGCCATGCAAGGCAGTTTGGCATGAGTTGAAAAAAAAAAAAAAAACGCAGGCGCAGTCTACCACCAAAAGAAAACGGGGGGGGGGGAGCTGAAGCTCTGATCTCCCGACTGCGTTTCGCCGCAGGAGTCCGCTTGGTGAACATAAATCAAAGGCTGCTTTACAGCTCAAACAGCCCTGAGTCATCAACATGCAATAAGCGGAGTGACAGCTTCCATCCTGACTACATTAGACCCCCGGTTTGCGCGGAGTCCCCGCCCTCTCGCCACCAAGTCGCACTGATGTGAAAGTTAGACCCAGGCGGCGTCGGCCAGATTACAATGCAGGAACAAAAGCTGGGCTTGCGTGCGGGTGAGAACTCTGCGAGAAAAGGACTTCGGTCTGGCTCAATACAGGAAATGCCACAGTTATCCAGACGCGATTGTTTTCCACCATCTTCGTATAATTTCCATCATATTTCCATATATATACATATATAATACATTAAAGAGACTCTCCCAACAATGGGCTCCGGACTCAATGCTAAACATAGTGTCAGTCATCTCCACTCCGTCCAATAAGGTCATGCTGACCAAACTGCCACAAGAGTATCTTGCCTAGCTAATCCCCCCGGCAGTACAAGCAGTCCTTCTGACAATGATGAAAATGCTCAGTTTTCTGCATTTCACCCTGATACACCCCCCCTCCCCCCCCTTCAGTTCCACGTCTATGTAAGGCTCCGTCTCTTGAGCACGACAAGAGTTAACAAGCAATTCTTCACATCACGGTTTCCCAGCGGTCGGACTGTGAGCGATGCAGGTGTTTGGCCGGTGGTATGACATTTCTTCCTGGTCTCCTCCTTCCGCGGTTCACCATGTGGGTCAGAGGGGCCTTGGGGAGGTGAGCGGAAAGGCTCAGCCTCGAAAAACTAAATTGGAGGGAGCGGTGGCAAGCCTTAGCGGGATCTCTCAAGAGAAGGACACGGGGGCCCTGAACCATCCAAGATGCTTTTAAAAGCAGTTAGGACTCATTAAACTGCCATTAGCCCTGGCGTTTATGTTTCGGGGCCTGGAATTTATGGCCATATACATGCAACATCCTCAGACAGCCCGTGCTATAAGGACACGGGAAATCTGCAGGAGTGTTCACGTGCATTCTTCGATTTCTTTTGTTCCACTTCTTTCAAAGCCCATTAAAATCAGAAGAGCTCTCAGAGAATTATGTTGACATTGATACATTACGCATTTGTGTTGAACGCACATCTGTGGATGTTTAGTTCAAACGTTTTCAGTGAGTTGGCATGACAAGCTTGTCTTGTTTCAACCTGTACAGTGTTACAGGGGAGAGGAGAAGGATCGCATAAGGTCAGAGGCTATCAGTCACACTGTTTTTTAAAGTATCAAAGTTGCATTTAAGACTAGATCATGCCTGATAGTCTTGTCGAAGAGACTATCTTGCTGTGGTGTTAATAATCTTGTATACATCATGTTGAAATGACTCGCCAAAATTAGGGATTCAAAACTGTCAGCAGTCAAATGTTTATTGACTCCAGCAATCAAAGTGCAATCAAAATATTACGCCTGCACAAAGTGTAGCTGATATCCATGAAATAATCAAAAGCAAGAAAAAGGCTTGACTGAAATCATCACATCACACATGACTATCCCAAATACAAGCAACGCCGTGATTATAAACAAATAAAAACACAGCTGGCACTTGTTATTTATGAAGTCATAATTCAATGCTCCCATGATTATTCAAGTCAGTTTTGTATGCTGGTATAGTACAACCTCAGAAATGTGGTATAGGAACACCAACGGGCCACATGACTATTTGAATATAACCAATTCTGATTATATTCAAATATCACCATAATGATCATATTATCAAATGGAGTGTGTTTGCTTTGATCTCCGCCTCTTTTGGCGTGGTTCTGTATGGCTCAGTCGGTAGAGCGTGGCACTGACAACGCTTAGGTTGTGGGTTCGATTCCCACTGGGACTACATATACTGAATAATGTATGCATTCACTACTGTAAGTCGCTTTGGATAAAAGCATCTGCTAAATGGTATATATATATTATATTTTGCTTTCTGTTCTGAATGAGCACCTTGTGGTTCTCGTTCCAAGGCCAGCACCCATAGGCTCCATCCAAGCTGCTACGGTGCTTCACTTCAAAAACACCCGGAGAGCTAATATCATACAAAGGTTCAATATCCACAACCGATATTGACCCTGCGCTAATGAACAATAATTCTGTGCTCAGTAAAAACGGCTTCAAGCAAATTTACAAATTTAATTTATGCCCCTATGAGTGTTTTCTTTTCTTTTCTTTCGTAGGGATTTACTTTCTGACTTCTGACTCATATGGTTCTCAGACCGTGTGCCCTCCTCCGACTCAAACTCCCAGATTTAACACGGCCAGGTTTTCCTACGGTACATTAAAGAGCCAGATGCCCCTTTGAACTGAAGAGCGCAGGAGGTTAAAGGGATATCTAAAATCCAGTGCTCCTTACACCCCCCCCGACCCCCTCCCCTCCATCTCATTCCAGCTCCCTTGTCCTTGTGCTACAAAGAAGAAGAAAAAAGCTGCATTGTAACTATAAAACTGAGGCTCCATGTTCAGGCTGCTTCCTCCAGAGAATAATCAAGGTCCATTTACCTTGGTCATTCCTCATTAAACTGATTAATAACAGGCTGCACGGTTTACAAGCGCTTGCATTTACCATATTTACAGGCCCTGCCCGGTGGGATTTCATCGGTGCTGCTACGGTGAGCACGAAACGATGCTCTCTCTCTCTGTTTGTACTGTGTATCATCAGACATATGCAAACACAGACACCATACCTGCTCAGTTTCCCGTTGTCCGAGGCTGTACTCTTGTGATCTGAAGGGCTACCTCGTAAACGCTTCTTGCCGGGATAAGTCGGCATCTGCAAAAATAAAATAAAAATGGAAATTTTAACTACACCATGGTTTGAAAAGAAATATGTCGAAAACAGCACTGGTCATATGGGACAGATTTACATTCATGAGTGCACTCCTACCACACCCATGTCATAAGAATGCTTTCCAGCACACAGTACCCTTACTTTAAAAAGGTACTATGCCGTAGTACCATACATGGCTCCGGACAAAATAACCTCACCACTTGGTAAGTCAGTATTCAAATGCAATCTCTCTCTCTCTCTCTTTCTCTCTCAGGCAGCCTGACTGTATTACCTTTGTGGTTAACTGTTCAAAGCTATAAATGTATAATTTTCCACTAAAAGTCTATATTTTTCAGCCATGTTTTTCCATCACGTTATTACCATTGCACTAATAAATAAATAAATAAATACAATTGTAAAACAAAATCACCTTTGCGCTACAATACATGCTGAGTAAGGGCTCAGTGCTAGAGCCGTGGAGAGCAGAAATGACCACAGAGCCTCCAGGTGAGATAAAAATGTTTTCGACAAATTTGTATCGGCATCACTATTTCTTCCTACAATCTGGAACGCCTGGTTGCATTTGCTGGCCCATCCCATCACTGCAACGTCGTCCACTCCATCAACTCAGGGAGCAGGCAAGTGTCCTCCGAGGCGCATTCTGCCAACTGCTGCTTCTTTTCACAGTGCAATCCACCAGCTGGGCTGCGCAGTTATTGTGCTGGAGGTGCCACTGTGCAGCCGGTGCAGGCCTCCTGATGCACCGAGGCAGGGAAAAGCCTGAGGATCGGAACCCTCCTTCCTTGGGTGATGCTGTGGCCAATTGTGTGCCCCAGCAGGACCCCCTGTGACAGGTGGCTGGAGGGGATCTGGAGTGTGGGACCCTCTCACTGCACACACCCCCCCCCCGACTTCTGTATTAGTGAAAAGTATTTATTCATACCTTTTTCCCCCAGTATCTTTTAGAACATTTTTTCCCCCTTGCAAAAAAAAAACACATCATGCCGATAATCAATAAATAGATCAATCATTTTTAAGTGTGTGAATTTATTGCTTGACACTAGAACTTTCTAGTTCTAGTTCAGGACAAAGACTCAGAATGTTTAACACTACAGATGCAACACATTTATGAGGTTAAAAAAAGGATAGCAATACTGAATAAATAGATGAATCTTAAGGGACGATGAGGTGGTAGAAAAGTGTTTTTAATCCAGTTTTGAAGGTGCTGAAGGATTTAGTGAGACGACTACAATCAGGGCGGATTGTTCCAGAGACAAGGAGCGTGTGGAGCAGAAAGCCTGATCACCCATGGCACACGGGCGTGTTGGGGGCATGGCTAGGAACCTGCGGCTGTGAGACCGGAGTGTACGGGGACGTTCCTGGGGGAGAGAGGTGCTCGCTCAGAGAGGTAGGGCCAACACCACTGAATGCCATTCCAAGGGGGACTTGTAGGATGTTGACATCGAATTCTGAAAGTGGACTGAAAGGGAGTGCAGTGAGGCCAGAACAGGGGCGATGGCGGAAAACCTCCCGGTTCTGCTAATCACCCCGCAGGCTCTGCATAGACTTAGCGGCAAGCCCACCCAGCAGCACTGACGTGATGCATTCTGGATGTGGACAAGTCTCTCCAGATCAGCACGGGCAAGAATGGGTCTTAGCCAGGGCCATGAGGTAGAAGAAAGACTTTTTACAAACAGATACGATATACTATTCAAACTTAAGGCATGGAGCGAATACCACCCGAAGGTTTGCAACAGAGAAGGCCATAGTTATGGCCATTGATCTGTGGCCACCCCCCCCCTGAGGTCACAGGTCAAACTTGAACATGAACGTGATGAACGTAAATTTGGGGCCCAGCCTGCAGAAGCGCCTTTAACAAATCAACCATTTGGAGCACCCAGCATATTTGATCCTTAATAATTAAAAACAGAAATGACAGATGACTTCCTAAGCATGATGACGTGATGAGAAAATGTTTGAAATGAAATTGCAAAGGGCAGCCATGTTCAATGAGAACTACATAAACAATGTTGATTAATATTACGCTATGAAAGTTGGCAAAAGCAAACATCAGAAATGAATGAAAAAAATAAATACAGCTGTATAAGGCAAACATTATTAAGTGTCGAAGTTTCTTGTAATGTTGCTAAACATTCTCTTAACTTTGTAGCATGTTTATTTTAGAGAGCAGTGCTGCGTTGCTTGAAATACAAAATGTATTCCAAATCAAGGTTGACATGCCCCAAGAAATCAAGCCAAAAACATAAATCGATAACAAACACAGCAGTTAAATTATGAGGAATGGCATGGCAGCCGTAAAACAACGCAGGCACAACTCGGCAGGCCATTAATTTCACGGCCATGCAAAATAAACAGACACATTTCGTTCACAGCCCTAATAAATTCCCAACAACTCAAAGAATAGTCCATCTGCTTCAAATAATTTTTAATTTCCTATTCTGTCTCGTTCCCATTTGGTATTCCAGCGAGACATTTGCTAAATTCTTTCATTTACCTCGCCCCCCATCTGCATTCAATTACCTTATTCCCAAACAGAGTTAGTTTGTGTTTCTCATAAGCACAGTACGACATATCCCCACCTGTACCTTAAGCAAACGTTATGCCTGTTTTATTATCTGTTAGAGTCCATGAGTCATTCCAACTCAATTGCAGGCGCTGGACGACTTGGAGAGCAATCTGGTTTTGATGTTTTTTGGCTCTGGTATAAAACACCTGCACTATTCTCAGGGTTGATCTATTATGTTGGTAAAAGCCTCAACAGATGTTCCGAAACCAGCAGGGATTCAAGGTCTGTCCTCATGACTGGTTAGTTTGTATGCACGAAATATTACAAAAAAACGGAGATCAGAGACCAATATGATGTGTTTGGTCTCGCTTTTTAGTAAATCATATTTTGGTAAATAACCCCCCGGAGGCCAATCTTTAATAGCAGCCTGAAAAGAGCGCTCTTGTTCACAGACGGACCCTTGGGGGACGCCAGGTTTCCCCAATGCATTTTGCACGTTTGGACCGCTTCGGCTCCCCTAATTCATTTTGTGCACTGTAGCCAAACGTAGGTCAGCTCTGTACTTTAAACTCAAATACTGGGGATTTCAAACATAAAATATAAAAATGTCTGGCTCTAAAGGTATTCCAGCAAAAGACAATGAAAAAAAGCTCAAAGTGCCGTTTCTGGTGACAGCCTGCACAGAAGGGTATCGGCTTCTGAGGAAATGACATTTTCACACAGGACGCCTCAAGGATGACTTCATTAGTTAAAACTCACTAAAAAAAGAACAGTCCCTGTCTCGGGAACTGGGCAGTTCATGGGTTCAATCATGTCCAATTAGTACATAAAAAATTATTATATATATATATATATAGGGATAGACAAAATAATGGACCACATATATGAATAAATATATGAATATTTATGAATATATTTTTATTTTTTCTTATATTTTATATTATGTTTCTACTTGTGCCTTGTAACAGGGCCCCACTGCAAACAAGGCTTTGGTCTCAGTTGGGCTTCCCTGCATAAATAAAGGTTTTCATTGATTGATTGATTGATGAACTAATAAGGGGTTGTGCCACCCTTTGCCTTCAGAACAGCTTCTTCAGAACAGATCCTTCTTGGAATGCTGTTATACACATTTTAACTGTTTTAGTGGGATATTAGACCATTCTTCATGAAGTAAAGCCTCCAGTTCTTTGAGAAATGTAGGGGGTGGAAATCCACTCTGCAGTCTACATTCCAGAACTCCCCATAAAGGTTCAATGATGTTTAGATCTGGTGATTGGGGAGGCCATGGAAGGTGTTTGACTTCATTCTGGTGTTCATGAAACTACATTTTCATCCATTTAGCAGTGTGTATGGGGGCATTACTGTCTTGGAAAATGGCAACACCTTGAACTAACAATGTTTGAACCATGGGGTGCACCATGTCACCTAAAATGGCTTTGTATTCCTTGGCCATAATTCTATCATGCACAGTAAAATGACTCCCACGAGATGGCTGCCTATACCATAACAGATCCACCCCCATGTTTAATAGTTGGGAACAGACAATGTGGGTCGAAGGCTTCCTTTGGGTTTCTCTGAACATAAACCTGTCCAGATGTAGGAAAAGGAGTAAAAGACGACTCATCAGACTCATATTACTTTCTTCCATTGCTAAGAAGTTCAGGTTTTCCAATATAGCATAAAATTGCTGCCAAAAACGGTTCAAACGATATAAATTTTAGCAGCCATGTTGTTTTATGTAGCAACTAACTTTTGATAACTTTTACAGACATGCCAATAAAGTTATACATCTAAAAATGAACCTAGCAGTTGAGGAGCAAACCCTTTCAACACAACACATTTGGAGGCTCGATCCTAAGAAGTCCATTTTCGACCAAAAAAATAAATCATGGATTTCTCCTTCCACACTACATTTTCAAAGTTTTCAACTTTTTCAACAAAAATTCAAAACTTTTTGTGAAAAAAAAAAAAAAAAAAAACATTTACAAAAAAAATTGAAAATTGTGACAGATTTTGACAGACAGACAGGTTTTCTCCAATACATGGGTTTCCTACCCCAATTACCACAATCTGGTTTTAAATAACAAACAGTTACTTTTTTCCATTTTACTGGAATTCTTCATGTTTATTGCAACTGTTTCCTATTCCATGCACCTTGCTAGTTCGGCGAAGTAGCACCAGATCTCTCCATTGTTCCTCTGCTCTTCTCTCTCTGAGTCACACTAGCCATGGAAGGCAAACATTTTTACAGCTATGCCTGGCCATCTCAATACATTGAGAAGAGTTACCTAAAGTAGCTGTAGCACCTTCTGCACATCTAACCTTCCAGACAGTCCCCTGAATGATGAAAGAGGAAATAGCAAACACAGATCTTTAATTTAATTTCCCAATATTGTAAAAAATCATGTTCTCCGTTGATATAGAATAATCAATGCTATAAGACAAAATGTTCCACTATTTATTTTCCTCAGAGAATGTCCAAGTGTAGCAAGTTGTATTGTTTTGCCAGACAGATAATGTAAGATGTAAAAGTCTATTGTACTATCAAATGCTGAAACTGGATATTAAATTGACACTTGAGGGCACAACCTCTTCACAGCTGTGAATTGCACATATGACACTTTGAATGTTTACATAGTGTAACTGAATATGGAGTACCAAGTAACCATAGGTGTAATGCTAGCCTTACTCTCTATTGGAAGAGCCCAGCTCCCATTAGTTAACAGCCACTATGTTATCATATATTGTGCCAATAAATCTGGATTTTGGACATTGTCGGGCAGTGGCTAACAGCTCCTTGTGAAACACTGAAGGGAGAAGGTTTCATTAGAGTGCTAATCTCGCCTTCAGCCTGCATGCATAAAAGTGTGTAGGGTTCGCTACCGGGCTACATTACCCAAGGAAGTGTGCAGTCAAATACACTGGCATGCCTGCCCAAGACCAAATCAGTGGCACAGTCACTGCCACTCCCTGATTGGGTAGTGTGAACCAGAAAGCAGGTGAACGCTGTGATGGAGTAGGTGAACAGCACAGGTCGTTGCCACGGGAACCAGACAGTGTGCAGTAAGTCATCAGCATCACAGCACATGGGTAGCCGTCGAGTTACCTCTGTGGAACTGGACTTACGACAGAAGGTTGCAGGTGGAGCACACAGCTGTTTTGCCCTTTTGCCAAACTTGAGTAGCTACACAGTTTGTAAAAAACTGAAAGATGTGTTGTCACTTTGTATGAGGGCATTTAGTGTGCAAATAAACAAATAAGCCTCCGGGCATAAGCTCTTTTCCAGGGATTGATTAGTAAAGACACCTTTTAGATTAGATTGATTGGGTATGTTGCATGGATAATCAGGATTTCCTGACTGACTGGGTTTCTTGCATTGTATTGAATCGTAAATGCCAGCAGCTGCTCCTGAGTCCCAGGTGATGCAAGAAGTTGATATCAGGTGACGGGTACCAGCTCCGGTTAACACAAGCATGGCTTCTCCCAATCAAATTCATACCCATTGTCTTTTAATGCCCATCCAGGGAACAACGCATATTTTAGAAGAGGGGCAAGCTGAAATGTACGATCTTTTGAAAATAACCTGCAAATGCTATCCTTCTTGGAAACGGCTCGCGTGACTTATCACTGTGGAATGAGCTTTCTTTTCATGCCTTGTTTTCTTTTATTACTTTCATAGAAGAAGAAAAAAAACCTTCGGCTCCAGGCTTTAGTCATTGCATTTCACTCAATGAAAAGCTAGGAGAGAAAAACAACATGACATGCATTCTCCAGTTAACAATGCAATGAACTCGATCGCGTTAAATGGGTCAGGTTTTTAAGAAAATTGACCTCACCGCCTTTCATTTGAACAAAATAATGCTTTGTGGAGAAACTGTCATGGTGACTATAACTGTTACAGTAAACTGTTACTAATACTGCGTCTGAATTACCACTGATTTCGGACAAATGTTTGGACAAATTGCACCTTTTTTGGGACCCCCTGCCTCCACAATGTCTTGGTTTATAGTTTCTTCATCTCAGATTGGTGCAGAAAGGTGGTCGTGCTATTGTGGTAGAGATAATGCAGAAGGCTGCCTATTCATTCTATAATTGTCACTGAAAATGTAGGAATTTTGGAATGTCTTAATCTCTCCATTGCAATCAACAAGCTGTGCATAGAGAGCATATTGTGTACAATAATTTTCATGCCTAGCTCAAAAGCACTAGTAGTGGTAGCCGTTTGACAGAATGCAGAACTTTATTTATATATATAAGACTTTTGCAAAGCACTTTTTTTTTTGCATGCAACCTAACAATAGTGACTTGATGTTAGAACTGTATTCTATACTGACAGTTACCCTGTTCTTAAAAGAGATCCTCCACTGAAAAAAGATCAGCTCAACATTCAGAGGGTGCTAACTTAAGAATATTTCTAATTTGGTTCCTGTTTCTTATTTATTTTGTTATTCACATTTAAAAAATGTAAACAAAGGCTGAGGCCTACACCATGGAACAATGAAATGTGGGATTGCTGCCTCTCTGGCTCTAGTTTCCATTTTTGTGGAGGCATGGACTGCTCTCTGTAACTGGGGGCGCGGATTTAATGGTTGTTGATATGTATTCATGTATTTGAATTCAGAGAGACCAGCACTGTCCCTGTTATGCAAGTGGACAGGAGCAGTAAAGCATGTCAGTGTTGAGACAAACATGTCTGAAGTTCAAGTGGTCTGCTACGCATGGCAATTCCACAACATACATTTCAAAATAGCATAAAACTTTAAAACTGATTTAATTAGCTAGCTAGTAAGTACATTCCTCCTTCAAAAAACATTTAGCATGTTTTGGCTATCCAAGTTAGACAGCCTATTGGTTTTAAATGGGTTAAAAACAAGTGCAAAGAGCTTTTTACTTGCCCAAAGATTGAACTCACTTGTTCAAAAAAACACATGATCCAAACAACATCTATAGTAACAACCTATTTTACGTATCACATTTTAGGCTGTCCATTAGTATCATCACGTTACATTACATGCACATACATTTTCTATACAATATTAGTATAGGGGGATTTTATTCTACATCATTTCATTCCGTGCAGTGGTGACATGTTTTCAAAGACCTGCAGTGTCAGACAGCTTCACAGTGTTGTTTGCATGTTTGCTGCTAGTGATGGGTAAATACAATAACAAATGCACCTTGGCTGACCATTTCACATCTGGACCGTTTCACCATTTCACGTCAAACATTATTCTACTTGCTCTACTTCTTTTACTGTCTGCCTTGTAACTTCCGTGTCGCTGTTAGTGCTTTAGCTTACATTTCATAGGCTTCAAAGTCATTTCTGGCTTGTTCAATAAATGGAATTAGGGAGTTGCACAGGACAGGGACTGCATACAGATCACACAGCAGTCACAACTGCATTCTCCAGACCATCAATTACGGCTCTTTACTGACATGCCTCATACTGTTATTCTTGGGCATTCGTTTCTTGACTGTAAAGTCTGTCAAAGCTTCCACATTTCGTGGGATGTGAGCATCTCCAAACCCGTAGTTGAAGCTGGAAAAAAAAGTTGTAGAGAGATATTCTGAATAAAGCCAAAGAATGACACGGCACCCAGACAACACTCTGCAGCACACGCACCAACCAAATTTAGAGAATGTACAGAGCAAGTTACAAAGTCAGCGAGAGACATTTCATTTCAAAATACTTGCCTGAAGTCCAGAATGTTTGCCACACATATTGCTAGCAACCATCATAGCTCTGACTGCGACAGTCCCCCGAATCAATGTCCAGTTCTTTTATTGCAGTCATGACAGTTTTCTTCATGTGTTCAGGGGTATGACCATGAAGCGGTATGAATTTCAAAACCGCTCAACAGGCTTGCCACTGTACGTAATTGGATGTAGCCTAAAACCAAAGTTAGCTGGTCGACATGAGTGATGTCAGGAGTGAAAAGTACTTGCAACTTTTTATTTCGCTTACAATGGCACAAACTTTACCAGACATGAACTGAATAAACTCATCACAAAATTGTAGAATACCTCTAGAATCAAACCCTATATTGCTAGAATCAACAGACCCAAGCCATCAACTGGTCACACTTTAAGTGTTCGAAGCAGAGGGGGAGGAGTCCCTCTCTCCCTAGCCCATGCATGATTAATTTACAATTTGGGGAAGGGCCCCTCTTTATATTTTTATTTTGCAGTCACATACTAGCACAAGACATCTTTCAGATTCATTGTGCCGGTAGGAACGCCCCCTCATCAATAATTAATCATCAGGTGGTGAGGCCATGCAGCAGTGTGACCCTCAATGTGATTTGGGCTACCAGTGCAGTCTTCTGCTACACCGTGGTGTGAGAACACAAAACCCTCATTTCTATATTTACTGTTACAGGCTGCTAATTTGGAAAACAGCCAGGCAATGCACGAGGGAGTTGCTCCCGAGCGAATACTTCACAGTAGCTAAATCTGCCACAAAACTACCTGGGTGGGTCTACATCTATGAAAGAGCTGAAATCAACTCACAGCTGATAGAAGCTGGTTGTTGTTTTTCGTGACTGAACTGAACATGAATATGAGCTGAACTCAGAATAGATGGCATATAGAAATTGCGTACAGACAGGTCTGTTCCAAAGGAGACATTTGAGTACTCCATAATCAAAATTAAATATCGGGAGCCTATAAAATGGAAATCTGTGAGCATGCTGATGAGAAAGTGTATGCTGACAAAAAAAAGCAATTTCCGAGGAGCACAGCCACCGTTGTCTGTGCTGTGTGACCTACACAGCAATTTTTGTGACTGTTAATTCACCCCCCCCGCGCCCCCGCTCCGTCCTAAAAAAAATAGACACTGTGCATGCAGCTCTTCAGCATCACTTGTCGTCAAATATTTACAGTAGTCATCGTTAAGCTGGGCACATAGCTGTTGACAGAAGCCCCTCTCCGAACTGGCCCTGTGTTCTGCCTCCACAGGACATATTAACAGATTTGGGAAACTGTATCAGTGCCCCAGGACCACCTTCGACTCTGACGGGGGCGATAATCCAAGGCCCCAGCATTCCTCTCTACTTCAGGGGATGCTTGTCAACCCCCCCGAGGCAACAGATGTTTCCCTGTCAGAGCCACTTGACAGGGATGGATGGACGGACGGCTGATCCCCAAACATCCCTGCATGTGGTCTGTCCTTGTGTCGCGGTGGGAAACACAATCATTCCTTATCTTCTTATTTTTTCACGCCCATCTCAGGGTGAAGGGACTCAAAAATCTTGGCGCACTGCCAAGTATCTCTGAAGTGCATTAAGGACAGCCTTGGTGCTGCATGTACTTGAGCTTGTTTGCAGGCCCCTGCCGGAAAGTACCGTACATGATGGAGAGCTGGAAAACTAAAGAACATATTCTCTGAAATAATAAATGATATTGATTTCAATAACCCTGCTTTCAAACTGTATAATGACTCCCGTATTTACTCCGATGTTCTCTAAGCATTCTCGTTGCTCACTGTCACATTGTTACGTGACCGAAAATGTTTTATCAACTGATTTCGCTGATTACTTTATTTAATGACTACACTTGTTGAACAATATTCAGCTGGTGCTGAATGCAAATGATATAAAGTATGGCAGCAAACTCAAAATCCCATAGTTCATCTGGACTAAAGCAGTTCACTACACAATGGCTGCAAAGAATGGCTTGTTCTGAGCAATGGCTGTGAATGACGCATTGCCCTATTTCCCGGGGCTCACCCCCGGGGGCTGGCATGGTCCATTCCAGCCGGGTCTCCTTACAGTTGAGGTCAATTTGAAGGGCAGGGGTAAAAGCCATACATTATACAGCACCTGTTTACCAACTTTCCCCACACACGTGTCCTCTGGTTGGAATGCCATTAAGTAAATGGTCACAGTTGAATAACCTACGCTGTGATCAAACAGTCTCTGAACGTTAACAGATGCTAACATCTCAATTTGTCCTGCACGATTGTTTATTGGGTTTATTTACCGTGCCACCAAATGTTAGACACACTCATCTACACAACCATCTTAAAACTATCAGTCAAAATAGTGTCCGGTAAGCGCCTGGTGACATGAGACTTCAGCTCACAGCAGCCCCGGATCACCTTTCAGAAATGCGTGTCTGGGGCTGCAAACATGGCAACCCTGCCCCCCTGACACGTACAGCCAACTGGCCGAACCAATGATTTATGGCCTGAGTAAGCATACTCAGCAGGGCCTACCCACACGTTTGCGCATTCTCTCACACGTGGAAATGTTTCACAATGCTAAGAGGCATTGAAGCCAGGGCCAATGTGGTGAATGACAGCAATAAATATTTAAGGCTGCAGTTATCACTTTTCAAAAGAGCCCCGCTTGTCAATATCGCAAGACTGAAAATCAATAAAGCAGATTTATGTTGTGTGGGAGATTATCTTTTTTGCATTGCATTCTCAATGCTTTCCGCATTTAAAAAACCCGACATAATAAAACCAGGCGCAACCTGATATGAGGCTCACATCCTGAATCCTCGGGAGTTCTCCGATGCCTTTTTTTAATTTTCATTTTTCAAGGTTGGTTCCATTAATCTTTGAGCGGGCTATAAAAACAACCTTCAGGACACTCTTTAAAAGCGTTGCAGTCTCTCTGCATTTTCAATATACAAGGTCTTTGACTTAAACATTATCGGCCCTCAAAACTATATTCCTCCCAGCGTCAAAAGCCAGAACCACTTATGTTTTAAAGAGAAATGCTTTCCATTTTATATTCAGAATGCTGTTATGCATGAATAATTAAGAGTGTGAAACACTAAAGCATTAAGCAATATGAAAAAAATGTAATATGTATCTATTAATCATCCTCCATGATGTAACGCAATGTACAACTAAGCAATAATTTGTGGTGCAAAGGCAAAAAAATAAAGAAATAAATGACACCACCGTTATAATTCAGTACAAACTGTAACAAGAACAACATGCAGTGGGAGTCACTCCTCCGAGATTTTCTTTGAAAAGGATGTCCTTTTGAAACCTCCGCACTGCCACCGTGAAAGGCCTTTCCTTTTTCCTCCATTTTATTTCTGTAAAGTGGAGATAAAGTAAAAACAGCTCATGAGATAAAAAGAGAATGAATATCCACTCATCATAGGCCTGTGGTTCACGGACAACTATGTGCGATGAGCACAGGCCCGCAATATCCATTTCTTTTATCAAAGTGACCATGGCTTCCTGGTTTGTGAGGTCAAAAGAGGCTCTTTTCAAACACGAACAGACCCCTTTTCAAAGGAAATCATCCGCTGGTCACGTGTACATTGACTAAGCAACAGAAACATAATCTCAGAACATTCAGGCCTATTTAAAATTCAATAATAACTGAGTCCACGGTGCTAACCAAATGCCCCTGACACAAATCCTGCATTAATTTTTATGTGTCTTGGTTAAACATTAGCATTGTTGGACAGAAGATGCTCAACCTTTTGTTAGAAGTGCAAAGGCTTAATGTAGACTCAGAGTCAGGGGCTCATCTGTATGAATTAATTACCTAACGTCATAAATGCTAATATTGACAGGAGCCAGAACAAAGACAAAGGCATTTCTGAGAACAATAATGACGTTAAAGAAGAACAACAGACGACATAATGAAAGCTCAAGCAGGTGGAGAAAATGGAGCTAAAACAGACAGGTAGGAATTTCACAGTTTCCCAGGCTGCAGTTTACTCTCCCTTATGTAAGGAATCACTGCAAACACGGACTTAAAGGCACGCCTCTGAACTGCCTATAAAACCAAATGCTTCACAAGGAATGAAAATGGGTATTATCAATATGTATGGGTGCTAATTTGGAAAATTCAATACTCTTAGGTCTGGGAGGGAAAAAACAGAAAGCCATTATCAATAGTGTAATTAATCTCGGATGAGAAAATTAATGGTAAGGCACAGTCATATTACGTCGTTAGCATTGTAGCGAGCACTCCCATGCATGGTTATTTTAGCAACCTCATAAAGCACAATAGGGTACAAATTTCCCCAGCATTAATTAATTTCTCCCCTCATTCGTATTTGCCTTTTATATACAAGTGCCAGGTTTTCTAATGGCATTTATCACTAAACCCCACTTAAATTCTTTAAGTATATTTATTATCACACTAACTAGGTCTAAATGATTAAACCTTAATGATGTAGGCACCAAAAATATGTTGCCCTTTATTTTCTCCACAGAGAATCAATGTTATACATTAGCAGTATAAATTAAGTAATACGTTACCCAGGCATGTTGCTGCCTTCAATATGTTCCCTTAGTGAGATATATATTCACGGCTGAAGGCTTCTCCTGTTCCCCTCAGGAAGGATGATATAGTTCATTTTAATGAAAGGGCTTGGGGCTGGCAATGGCTACAATGATGCATCTACGCTAAAGACAATGTACTTGAGAGATCAGGCAAAAACAGGAGAGATTAAAGTCGCCCTTCCCAAGCTTAATTTCGCCGGACACGTCAAAGCCTTTTGGAGAATCGGAAAGGAAGCAGTCATTTAGCGGGCTTACACGGTCATTTAGGTTTGTAATTACAACATACATACACTCATTTTTAAAAGTTATTTTAATCAGACATTAAAAACTAACATTTTCTCATGCAATGCAGTATTGTTTACCAAGAGTGCTTAAATATAATTTTTTTAATCTGGGTAATTCTGGGTATCTGAACATTTTAGAAATCTCACAGAAATCACTTCCTGGCAGCTAGTGGATGGGCTCTGAATTCAATGTGCTAATGGTAGTGTTAATCCAGAAGGGTGGCACATTAAAGGATGTCCAACTTTTGGTAGTTTCGTGACAAGAGGCGGTAGCACACCTGCGGTGCTGTTGTGAAAGGGATAGGTTTAAGAATAATAAATTACCTGTGGGTGTGGTGAGGGTTTGGTTTCAATATGGCCAATCAGGTCAACTTTTTTCCATTTAATACCATTGGCACAGGTTACTGGAAGTTTCGCCATGCCTGATAAAGCGCCACGGGAAGTTATGAGACTTGCATTCACTGCAATGAAATGGAGTACATGATTGGACAACGTATCACGTGACATTACTATACTAAACAAAACGAATGTGCTTGTGTATTAGTTTCCTACTGAGATTCAGTTTCGTTCAGTTTGTGTATTTTCATCTCAGCCTCGTGTATTCAAATCCGCAGCCAAAAGGTCCCTCCTCTCCCATGTGCTCTGTCTCTCAAAGGTAAGGCCTGGCTTTCTTCAGGGCCTAGAAATCTGTTCTTCGGACACAGAGGAGAGCAAGAAGCAGAGAAGAAGAGAAGTGAGGAGAAAAAAAGCTCCTATCTTCAGTCACCTGCTGTATATTCACCTTTCCAGTCCGTGCCGATTGGCTCAGTATGAAAAGGTCCTGCCCAGTTCCAAACCTTATTGGTCAGATCTGATGTCACCCATGACATGTTGTGGATTTCTTCAGCAGCCAGTGGAGGAGATGGTGTCTGGTATCACATTCCAGAGTAACAGGCATGGGTAATAAAACTAGCCCAGATTATGGGCTAGAAAGACAGCTCTTTTCCTTGGGGAGAACGTGACACTGAAATCATCATTCAACAATGATGTGAGGGGTGTACACTACAGCTTTAATTGTTGCTAGAAGGAGATGCAGTTGGCTTCAGAGATTACACATTTGAATAGAGAGAGAGAGAGAGAGAGAGTCCTGAAACATCGAATTTAGAGATATCTGGGGGAAAAATCCCATCTAATCCTACGGGCTCCCACAATACACAACTTTATGAAAGCTATAAAAGATGACCTGAAACCGAAGCTCATCGTTGCTATAGCACAATTGTGTTTCCACACAACACGTTCTTGATTCTGGTTCATGAGGTTTACAGGACCTAATTTTCCACTGTGCTCAGTGTTTCCACTTCCACTGAGATTCTGAAATCAATAGTAGCTATCACAACCTGCACAAGACCAGCACTTAATAGCTGTAGAAGTATTTGAACATATTTTGTGGCATAAACACTTCTAGGAAATACCCCGCTGAATTAAGAACTTGTGCATTATGTCACAAAACAAAACTCACAGGAGATTTTGGCAGTCTTAATAAATTCCCCCCTTAATTCCTTTTGGACAGCTGAGGCTGTTTTCATTCACTTTCACCCTCAATGCTCGCTAACTGCGAGTCCTTGGCTGTCGCCAGCCTTTTATTTATTTATTTATTTACTTTTAAATTACAGTAAAGCATTTCCTCATTAGAGAGGAAATCGACTGGAGGGAAGCCCCATTCCCGGCTTTTTATAGAGCACGAAGGAGGCGGAGATTGACATTTACATCTCCTAATCTCTCATGACTGGCTGAGTAGAAAATCACCTCATTGATCTTGCCGTTGAGGAGAGCGAAACATCCGGGCCAATTTGCAAACACCATCCCCCGGATCTGCATTTTTTCATCAACGTGTACTTGCACTTTACGTTATGAGCTCGGGCAGCAGTCGAATATTTCAGAACGGAGCGAAACAAAATGTTTGACTTCATGAAATACGCACCGCCGTGGACTTGCCGCCCTCGTGACCGCAGCACGCTGTCCTACATGGCACCGAGCACGCCTCCGCTTCCAGGTGCCTCTCCATTTAAAAAGCTGCGGTGTTACGCGTTTTCATACAGGAAGGCGTCTGAGCGTCCACCGATGTCATAAAAGAACTTTGTCTTCCAAATTATCATAAATTGGCCTTGTAGTCGGGGCCCCAATTAGAGCTGAAATATGGCGAGCGGCGAGCGCATTAAGCAATGCTGCAAAAAAAAAAGAAGGCTGAAAAACTCGAGAGGTTGGATGCGGGTTTCAGGAGTGATGCGTGGACCAGAGAGTTGTGCTTATGCAGCGGAAAAGAGCGCAGTGACTGGAGGACAGCGAGGCAGAATTACAGGACAATAAATAAATACTCCTGGATAGATCTTTCTCCAAAGAACATATATCACCAGACTGGGAAATAACAAGATAGATCAGTTCTTTGCAGCCAGCGTGTGCACATTTAAGGCAGCAGCTCCCAATGTCTCCTGCAACAAAACACTCTTTCTAAATCCAAATGACACGTTTGAGATTAAATTAGCAGTGCTGACCGATTTCATGTGTTGCTATGTGTCTGCCTTTGTGTCGTTAACGCATATAGTTTTTATAGCAACAAAAGTTTGTGCATAGCCTTTCAAGTCTCTTTTTATGATAAATAGAGAGGAAATTAGCACCACCAATTAATACATAAAGAATATGGATATGAAGCTTGTATTACATTATCTGGAATAAATTACAACTGAATTAAAGTAGGGCTGGAAAACTGGTTTCTCTGGATAGTAAAGACACTGCCTTGCATAAGACAATAACTAAAAAGCTATTTAAATCTGCAAATGTTTTCGTGCATAATGTACAGAGATGTGACCTGTAATGATCCTAGCATACGGCATTCTTATAATTACAGAATAGTCATTGAGAGCATTCAAACATTGATTATTATTTTACACTCAGAGAGAGACACATGACAGAAAGTGTACATTTGGTTGGGGGAAACGTTTACACCGAGTGTCTGATCAAATCTGCAGCATGTTTTCGTGCCATTCCGTTTACAAGCGCCTAACAGCGAGGCACAGCTTTACGGTACACACCATTCGACACCCAGAAAATATGTCTCCCGGAGTAGCTTAAGGTTTCAGACTTGATATGAGTGCTCACACCTGTCTGCCGAAACGTACAGCATCAGTCACTCGCCGCTAGGATTGATTTTCATCTCCGCCAAATACAACACACGCGATGCAAGCCAAGGACGTTCCCCTGGTCAAGTAATGACAATCGTCTGAAATAATGGGCCCTACAACATTTCGGAAAAGTTGGGCTGCCTTCAGTAATGAATTCCTGGCCGATGACAGATTGATAGATTCCCATTCTTCAGAGGGGACACTGTAGCCGCAATTTAATTGACAAGAAATGAATTCAGGAGGGAGAAGGGGGAGAAAATAAATTCCGCCTGATCAGCAAGGTTTCAGACAATCATTGGCCAAGTGAAGTCTGCGCCATATCTATAAGTCATTTTGTTTTATAGGCCATTAGGATCTCTGGAGAAAGGCTGCATAGAGACCGTGGCTTTTTGTCGAAATTAAAATGTCAGAGAAAAAGAAATAGAACAAAACAGGGAATCTGCAATTAATTACAAGGCCATAAAAATTCAATAATCAGGAGGCAAGTCTGCTTTCAGCACAGCTGTTTCTGAATGCAGCTGACTGGAATAGAATGCATTCATCTTTCCAAATGAGTTTTTTAATCTAAAAGGGATATATAAGGATGTGGTCTTTTAGTGTTTGCAAGGTGCTCCTGCTATAAATGGAAGGCTAGCCTAAGTCTATGCAAACAAAGCCTCCCAGAGAAGTGTTTTTTTCTGAATAGATCCTATGGGTTTTTTTAAAATCACAAACCTCCAATAAAATAACAAGAGAAAAAAGGTTAATAGTTGATCAAAAAAAGTGGCCAAAAAAGGCTCAATTTTTCATTTGTGTCAATTTTGTCAATAATGCTAAAGTGTTATTGAGAAAAATTTAAGAGTTTAATTTCTTAACATTTCCATCTCGAGCTTCCATATTAAATTAGTGTGTACAGACTTTGATTCACCTGGTAAAACTCCTCTTAAATATTGATATTCTCACACAAAGAGTGTATAGTGTCATACTGGTTCATTCCACAGTGGCAATACTGCATCAATGTCTTTCAAATGCAAAAACACCAACTGACCTAAAATCGCCACTTGATAATAAAACGCATATATTGCTAAACTATAGCTACATAGCTACTAAGTGTATATAATTGTAATTACAATTGAGAAGATAGCATGTTGATTAATTTAAATCAGAATCAGTTAACGCCACCTTAACCCTTGTTTTTTGTGATCTTTGGTAGCCCTTCATTAAGCAGGTTTGCGTCTGTAAATGGAAAAGCTTGACTTTGACTTCAAACAGAAACCTTACTTCAGCTTTTTATAGATTTACAGCCACCTAGCTTGCTGTCTAAATTAGCCAAAGGAAGACTGCAGACAAGGCGCCACTTTTCAAAAATCAACTGCCAGTTGCATGAGCAGCAGAATTCCACGACTGTTGGTAAATGGGGAAAATTAATTTTGAAATACCATAGAAATAAAAATGTATGTTTTTCAGCAAGCCCATAAAATGAAACTCAGGTTTGATATAGTACTATAACTCAGTGCCTGTAGCCCCAAAGCTGTAGGAGAAGAAAGTGTTTTTTTTGTGGAAAAGTGAATGTGAGATGTAATGAAAGTGGGTTTTTTTCCAAGTAACCCTTATAATAACAGTAGTCCTGGTATATTTTGCATGCAGATTAACAACATAACATGATACAGGTTTGCAACATAAAAAACAATCCACTTGGCCTACACTTGTATACCCACCCATAAGCCACAGACAATTTTCCCACTATAGAACTGATAGAACAGACACTATAAACCAGAACTGATCGCTGGTGAGACCTTTACCAGTTGAGTTACTTAAGAGGTATAGTTGCATTTTTGTAAAAAAATACATCCATAAAGTGATACGTCTTGTTCGATTTTCCAAGTAGGTTTTGAGCAAAGCCTCGTTTTAACCAGCACACTGGTTACTAAATGCAGGGAAGCGATGGCTAATTGCTCGTAATGATTTTCGGAATAATAAGCACTCCAAGAATGCGTCAGTAGAAATCCAATAACATAACTGTCTTTATTGTGTAAGAAGATACAGCGTAATGTGGACTTCATTGACTTCCCTGTCAGCTGATCCAGACAGAAAACTGTTGGCAGCACCTCTCTCGCTGCTGTAGTTAGCACTAAAACATTAATCAGAGAAATACAGCAATGAGCTACAGATGCAGCCCTCTGGACAACAGTGCTCTCAATGTCATGTTCAGCACTCGCAAAGAAGACGCCCCCTGTACCATGTCAAATTTTCCATCCTTTAACCAGTCATCTAGAGTCCCTACTTTTGATAGTGTGTGTGGATGGAGAGTGAGGTGAAACTCTGTTAGCATTCGAATATTGAGCGGGACATTGACTGCTACGTTGGCAAGTTTTTAATTTTGGGCGCTATTTTTGGGGAAGGTTTGACTGACAGCTTCAGTCCTTGTGGAAGAAATGCGTGCACAGGTATTTCAGTGACATTTTGGGGAAATAGCTGCTACTTCAATGAACCGCTGTACATAGCTGTACTTTCTCTTCGGTTGCAGGTTTACGGATTGAGTCGTAACAGTACAATCAACAGAATATTCATAAGGACTCTGGATGACTTTGCTGCTCTTTTAGTGTCTAGTCAAGGGGTCGGCAACCCATAACACTCAAAGAGCCATTTGGACCCGGTTTCCACGGAAAAGAAAACACTGGGAGCCGCACCATTTTCTGTCGGGGGGGTGCAAATGAATCGGTCGCAGCGAAAAAAGCTGCGACCAGTTCATTTATTTCGCGGACCGGGGGGTGCAACGAAAATAATTATTGCGCCCCTCGGATTTTCTGTCAACGGGGTGCTACGCCAAAAAAAATGCGCCCAATTTTGCGCCCGATTCAATTGGATACTTATTATTTATTTTCCGGCTCCGGAGCCGCAGGTTGCCGACCCCTGGTCTAGTCAAATGAGCAGTAATGCCTCCTAACATCACAGAGCTTGTAATGTTGCTGGAGAGCTCAAAGTTCCAGAGGATCCAGAGTAGGTCAGCATAACTTGTATACACAGGCCTGGAATGTATTTAGTGGCCTTCAGGGAAATTTATATTAATTTGACCTTAATATTTGTGTTCCTGTAGTTGGGTATCTACGTTTATATACCATTATATGTGGCAAAAAATGAAATAATTTCAGGACAAATAAAAGCACAGAATAAAAATTGAAGACCACATGGCTTCTGTCCTTTCTTTTTGAAGCTTCACGGAAATCAAATTTCTCAGAGGTCCATCCAGACGCAGATTTAACTTCGTGCGGGATGAGCTTTGTGGCCGTGAAACGTCACAGAGCTGTTTTTGGAGTTTGGAACACTGCGAACTGAAGGGACACTGTAGAATGGAGGGTATAAGTCTCAGGGATAAATCCCCTGCAAAAGCCCTGTACACAAGTTCACTGTAAATATTCCCATCTCAATACATCAAGAGGCTAATCTGTGCCAGGTGAGGAATCTGCCGTACGGTGGAGTGTCGGCACTATGAATTATGCGCAGTAATCTACACAAATTATCACAAGATAACCGCCCCCTAATGAATCCCTCCTGAGCAAAATGGATTACAGCCCCAGCGAGGTCTTCCATTTCTTACCTTGTGTCCACAGACTCTTCCCATTCATTCAACCTGAGTGTTACAATTTGGGCTGATTTTAAGGGTGCACTGTAAAAGCGGCGAGCCGCCTGACAGAAGTCACGAAGACAAAGATGGCCGACGGCCAACGCACTGGTTTGCTGTGCCGCCCTGCAGTCGTTCCCATTGTTATTGTTTAAACCAACATGATATGCCCCACTTTACTCATGCTTTTGCTCACTTCCATAGCTACAGACTAAATATCCACAGACGAGATGCATGTGTGGATACTCTGCAGTCTGCAGTCACCCATTTCACGACCTGATTCGCAGAGACGAGAGAAGGCACACAATACCTTCCCGTGCTAAGAGAGGTAAGCGAGCCTCGACGTCGCGGAGGTCCGGGGGAGGTTTTAATTTAAGGAATGCTGCAGAGCTATATTTCACGGAGTCCTCTTGTCTGGCATTATCCTGGTAAACATCCCGGGTGCTAATATGATATATTGTGAGCGGGGCAGTGCTTCATCCTGCTCCTGTGTGATTGATGAATGGCGGGGAGATGAAACGGGGACGGAAATTTATGGCCCACCGGCACATAGAATATGTATGATTATCAGCCCCATGCTGAAAAGCTACTCCATTTAAATGATCAGCCATGGGAACATGATCTAGCAAATGACTTCATTGCCTGGGACGGGGGGGAAATGGCTGCAGGCTTACAGCCCTGTTTTTTTTTACATCTTTCATGGTAGGTCTTTGCCTTCATACAAGTTTGTTTTAGGGATCATTTATATATGGGGGGGTTGGCATTTTTTGTAGTTGTTGTTGTTGTTTTGTACATTTCCACTGTAGCTCCTGACGATGATGGGCACTGTGGGTTTTATATAATTAGACTCGTTACCGCTTTACGGCCCGGCCCGCCACTGTCATTTCGATTCGCACATTCAGAGTAAACCCCGTCGAACAGTATTTTTAGCTTTATGTGCCAAAGTTATTGTTCCAGCCCTAATTTGGTTATAATCTCCATTTGCATTTCCGAGCACTTAGAACCAGCCATTGTTAATTTATCGGTGACACGTCATCTTAATTCAAAAACCTGGCGCAGGTTATTGATCCTGAAGGGGTGCTTATGCCGCCCTGCATATGTCTCTTTAACCGTTCACACACAGCCTAAGTGCAGCGCATATTTTAAGCCAGCGTATTATCGTATGTAGACTTGGTTATTGTCATGCGCCTCAGTGATTTAATATGAGGCAGCGTGACTTGCATGGTACCCTTGAGGAACCTTGATTTTTTTTTTGGTGCTTGCTTATCCCCATTTATATCTTTACACAAAAGACGTATATAACCTTGACATGCAGCTGTGGACTGGCGAAAACAGTTGTTTGCCCGCTCTCTCGTGAACAATGCTCGTGCCAATGCTCTTGATTAATGAGTGAGGTGTACTTTTTTTTAAATGACAGTGCTGTGAATTCAGCAATCTCAGTTCTGAGGCGATTCCCCTTGTCGCTGAATTCAATTTCAGCGGCTAGCCTATGGCCAGTTACATCCAGAGGTTTTGTGGAGTAAGATGCACAGCTTTTTTGGTTATGAGCAGTTGTGCTGAACTGATTTCAGATCAGTTAGGAAGCTCCCTTGGCAGACTTCGAACAAGTACAGCATTGGACCATGAATTAATTTAATTTTGCATTCAGGAAAGGATGAGTGGGGATTGCTAATGAGTATACAGTACACCTCAGAGCAGGTCTGACATGTGCCTGAAATGCAGTAGGCCTCTGAGCAGGTCTGACATGTGCCTGAAATGCAGTAGGCCTCAGAGCAGGTCTGACATGTGCCTGAAATGCAGTAGGCCTCAGAGCAGGTCTGAAATGTGCCTGAAATGCAGTAGGCCTCAGAGTAGGTCTGAAATGTGCCCGGAAGGCAGTAGGCCTCAGACCAGGTCTGAAATGTGCCTGAAATGCAGTAGGCCTCAGAGCAGGTCTGACATGTGCCTGAAATGCAGTAGGCCTCAGAGCAGGTCTGACATGTGCCTGAAATGCAGTAGGCCTCTGAGCAGGTCTGAAATGTGCCTGAAATGCAGTAGGCCTCAGATCAATGTGTGCCTATTCTTTGTTGCTTACAGCTAGAGTCGCTTCAGCCTCTCAAAAAATAGAAACTGAAGCACTGACAAATGAATAACGTTTATGGTTGAGGCATGTGTCCAAGCAATATCTGAGGTAAAACAAAGAGACAACTTCCTCTTATAATTGTAATTTAATAAAGATACCTTTCAGTATCAGGCATCTTGACAGCTAAGTCCTTCCAGTGCTTGTTAGTGCTGTCGTCTGTTGCACGGGCCCGTGACAAATCATTCTGGAAGTTAGGTGACAGGTAACGTACCAAACAGAGACATCCTGCGCAGCTCTGCAATTTTTCTGGACATGGCCCAGAGGTTTGTCGGATGAGCAGTCGTCTTCCTTGACAAGATAAAAACCGCATTTTAAAAAATTGCTATGTTTTCGAAAACGTGCATTGTTTTGACGAGCAGCCGAAGAGATAATGAAGGGTCACCGTTTTTCCAGCAGAGGCAGGAAACCCGAGTCCCATTTGTGAAAAAAGTTAGGATATTAAATGGAGGTAAGGGACAAGGCCAGACCCCTCTGCGTTGTTTTCACACAAAAAAACGGAAACACGAGAGACACATTTTCATACCGTGGAACATTTCTATTTATACGTTTCGGACACACGATGGATAATTCATTGTTGCTTGTAGATGAGAAACGACTTCAAAATGTGTGAAGCTTTCACACGATGTCAAATGTCAACCACAAAGAGACAATAACAACGAGGGGCAGGAAATATCATTAATGCCACTCGCTTCTCTCCCACCAAGAGTCCAAAAAATATTGCTTGGTGTTTGAACTCTCAAGAGTCATCCTGAAAAAGCAAGCATCCCCTGGAACAAAAAAAGCCCCCTGGAGTTAGTGGAAAAGGCGATGTTTCACAGCCTCTTCCTGGTATTGATGTATTGCCATTGCCTGACAGGGAGAGCAACAGTAAAACCTTTGCTCATGCCAAATTACATTTTACAAGCGGCGCCCTAATCAGCCTCTAGCCAGCTGCCTATAAATTCTTCTGTTGTCTCTTACGTGTGGTCATTGCTCGAGGAAGGGATTTATAGCTGTGCGCACCCCCCGAGTCGAGCGACAGCAGATTGGTGTCTGTGAGAGACTGACTTAGTTAATGAACAATCAGCTGCAGCAATTTGCGCTTTCCTTTACTGGAGTGGATGGCCACTAACGTATGCGTGTAGGCCACCTGTATCTACTTTATTAACCAGCAATGTCAAATTCACAAGGGTTGCCGTTAATGACGAGGGCAAAGCAATATTGATGACAAAATAATGTTTTCTAATTGCATACATTTACTGTGAATATTTCAATAGGAAGGATGAATGATGGCTTTCTGAAAATAAAAAGAAGAGTTTTGTTTTGTTACTTAATCTGGGGGTTACACACCCTCAGCCTCCACCGGTAACAGGAAACATTGTTCATTATAAAAGTGGATACTTGTTACGATGATTTAGTATACTTCCACAAATAACACTCAGTAATCTCAAGGAAAATTCCCGGAGAGAAGGAATTGATAAACAATATAATTCACTGAAGAAGTTCCATTTGTCCTCAGGCGGCAACATAAAATTAGACAAAAAGACCTTGCAATGGAAACCAAATTAAACTGAGCTCATATATTCTCTTTCTGGAAATGAGAGTTTCTGATCTAGGCTTTTGCTCCACAGATATTAGGAGATGTTTGGCTTGCCTGTTAATGAAAGAACAAGCTTTCTGTCCATCCTAGAACCCCCACATGTGGCTGTTGGCCACAATCCACAGAAGCATATATAGAATGACTGCATAGCCGGGCTATGTCTACCACCTGGATTTAACAAAATAATGTCAGCCATTGTTTTTTGTGTTCTGGGTTTCATGCTCATGGATGCACATTCTTGTAATGTGTGCTGCTCTTTCAGATCAACTTAAATTAAAATTTAGTGTTAAAATACTGTATTTGACTTTGATATATACAGTATATTTGATATATAAAATATATACTTTGTACAGTACAAAGCTCATTTAAATTATTTCTATTATTCACGTTAACTTCACATGTATGCCTGTACGTCCAGGTCTTTATTGTGTCAATGCTTGTATGAGAAGTTCAGAGGCTACCATTCCCAGACAAATGAAATGCATTCAAATGAGTTGCATTGACAATCACTGTGTATTGCATTTGATACGTTACAGGGTTTTTCCTGGCTCAAAAACTGGCTACGGTGGTAACCTGAGCACGTGGTCTGTCGTTGCATCGTTCGGCCATCACCGCCACCTACGACCCTCTGGCCCTCCCAAATTGACCCCTAGCTAACCTCTGTGCCGCGTTGTGCTTTTGGAACATTAGCCTACACAAGCCATTCCCTCTTCAGAATGGCGTAGCCATTTGTGACTTTTCAGCCACTGTGGGTCAAACCCACTGGCTCTGTGCTTCCCCGCATTTGCTACAGAAGATCATAAATTAAATTACTTGATTGTTTGACTTGACTTGCTAACTCCTCCTCTGTCTCTTCTCCTTTCCTGGGCCCTACTGTCTCTGTCTCTTGGCCCTCTGCTTGTCCCTCTCTCTCCTCATGCAGCAGCTGCTGCTCTGTCTCAGATCTGACCTGCGTACTTCAATATGTGAAAAGAATAACAAAATTAAGCATTTTAGCTATTTGTGAACTGGATGGGAATTTGACTTATAAATGCTTATACCTGGCTTTGCTGAATTCTACATTCTAATTGGTAGAGAGGAGGTTTTTAAAGGTCTACATTCAATTTTGAGAGCAGATCTCCTATCTGGGTAATTTGCTGTTCTCCTGCTCTTTTCAGTGAAACGTTAGAGTTCGACAGTATACTAGCTAGCATGGCGGCCCAGGAAATCAGCAAGGTGACCGACTTAATTTTCCATGTAGAAAAAACCCTGTGTGTTAGAACTTGGAGTCCATGGACAGGATCTCACCTGGCCGTAAGAACACGGTTGTTGACCTAGCCCTCCCCCCTCCCCTTCTCCCTCCAGCCCCCAGGACATTCAGGAAAAGAGAAGAATGTCATATAAAAAAGAGGTGTTTAATGGGAAGAGGACACAAGAGGGTGAACGTGCTTTTCATTTTTTACACCTGTAGAGAAACGTGGTTTCACAGATTTAGGTACAGGTAATGGCGGTAACGGGCAATCTGTCCATTTCTTTCCCGGATCTGTTTCAAACACTAGTCGCTATCTTTTTAACACCTGGGATTGTGTTGCCTATTTCAGTGAAATGTATGATGGATGAAAGGGGAAAGGTGTCTAACGAATGTACATGTTCTTGAGCTCTGTTCTTCTAAATGACTCAGTGCTCAGCATTCCAAGAATTAGTTTGGCAGTAAAAATGGCGGGATTGAGCCAAAACAGGTTAATAAAATGTTCAGGAGTCTCCAGGGGGTGTATGCTTTTAACAAATTCAATCAAAGACTCTGACTTAGATGGCAGAACTAGGATGTACTCATGGCCGTATCTACCATTGAGGACACCAAGGTCATGACCTCTGACCCCTGAGTCTGAGTTGTATTTTTTTTACATACTGATTCAGTTTAATATTGAATAAACTACTGTACATAAAATGACTTCACTTCGGTATAGCAAAGATTTTGAACAAAGTCAAGATTACCGCTTGCTTGCCTGATCATCGTCATCATCATTACTTCTGTGTGTGTGTGGTGGTGAAGTGGACCCGTCCCGATCTCTTTGCTCAGCATAGATGATGCAGTGACGCTTGGAACGACTTTGCTGCACAGCGGGAGTTGTAACTCAGACTGCTGATCTGAAGCCAAGCGAAGCATGATGTACACTACTGGTCAAAAGCTTTAGAACACCCCCATTTTCCAGTTTTTACTGAAATTTAAGCAGTTCAAGTCCAGTGAATAACCTGAAATGGTACAAAGGTAAGCGGTAAACTGCCAGAGGTAAAAAATAAAAAAAAGGTTTAGGTTACCAAAAACTGAAAAATACTGTAAATGTTTTGGCAGTGAGTAGTTTACTACACCATCAAAAGTCACTTGGAAACTGGAGGAAACTCTGACAGGAAGAGGTCTGGCAGACCCAAAGCCACAACAGAACCAGAAGACAAGTTTCTGAGAGTCAACAGCTTGCGTGATAGGCGGCTCACAGGACAACAGCTTCAAGCAAAGCTTAACACTGGTCGAAGTAAGGAAGTCTCAGTTTCAACTGTGAAGAGACTTCGAGCTGCAGGTTTGACAGGTTGAGTGGCAGTAAGAAAGCCATTGCTAAGATGGCAAAATAAGAAAAAGAGGCTTGCCTGGGCCATGAAGCACTGCCAGTGGACTACTGAAGACTGGAAGAAGGTCTTATGGACCGATGAATCAAAATTTGAAATCTTGAAATTTTGAAAGGGTTTTGTAGGCCGTCGAGTAGGCGAAAGGATGGTTCCTCAGTGTGTGACACCAACTGTCAAACATGGAGAAGGAAGCGTGATGGTCTGGGGCTCTTTTGCTGGATCCAGAGTCGGTGACTGTTGAGTGACAGAGTGACTGTTAACTCACGTTAACCCATTACTTGTTCCCTGAAAAGGGCCTTTTTTTATCACTCTGAAATTTACATTATTTTTCAGTTTTGGTAACCTAAACCTTTTTTGTAATCCTCTGCTTACCTTTGTACCATTTCAGGTTATTCACTGGACTTGAACTGCTTAAATTTCTGTAAAAACTGGAAAAATGGGGGTGTTCTAAAACTTTTGACCGGTAGTATATATATCAGTTAAAATCTCTTAAAAGTCATTTGAATTATTGAAGCAACACTATAAAATTGTGTTTCCGGTTTTATTTTATTATCAAGTTTTATTATTTATAGAAATAAATGTCTTCTCTCAATGGATCAGAATAATTCAGGTGAAATAAAGTTTCTGCAAAATATAACCCCCACACACACACACACAGAGATTCAACATAAAACCTAGATCTATTGCTACATGAAAGGGCATGCAGGACTCTCATCCAAACAGGTAGGCTACAATTCTCTTACAGTCATTATGTCTAGAGCTAATTATAAAATCAAAATACATAATAAATGTTGTCGGAAATTTATTTTTAGAACCTAAACGAAAGCGCTTAGGTCAATGTACTAAACACACCAAGTAAATGACATTTAGAGTTTACAAATGTCTGATAAGTGAAACCAAATCATGTTATTCTCACACGCTGATGTCTTTGAAGACAAAGAGCTTTCATAGCTATCATTAGGACATGACGAAAGGCCCGCTTTTGTTATTATGTATTCTTATGTTCTGTGCGCATATTTTGTTTAACATAAAAGAGGTTTAATATACTAGCATGCAGTAAACACAAGGGTGTGCATCCCAGAAACATTGTTTGATTCTCCACAGAGGATAACATGTCGCCTGGGCACACAACTCTCCTCTGTGTTACGCAGTCAGTAACTGAGCAGCAGTGTGTCATATTTACGGGACGGCAGCTGAACTCGACGTTCATCTCTGTCCCAGGGCCGTGAACTTCATGCCAAAGGCGCTTTTCGCCTACGTCGGCCAAGGTGTCAGTAGAAGACGTTTCACACTGAAATAAATAACTTCCAATGGGCCAAGAGAAACCGAGGACAATGAGTGTGGCACAGCAACATTGGAACGCCCTCAGGTTTCAGAAAACAACAGTTCCTGCATTTAGTGGCCATTTTCTGGGCGCATTTGATATAGATATCGCTCACCAATAAGAAGTAGCATGTGTTTCTGCGCTGGACCTGGGCTGTAAGTCCTCAGACCATGTCCTCACTGGTGATGAATTTGTGGCTATGGGGTTAACGGACTATGAGAGTCCTTTGTGACCAGATTAAATCAGCGTAATTTCATTTATAATTGGTGGATCCAACCCTGGCTGTCTGCCGCACAGCCGTCATTGAAAAAAAATAACTTAAAGCCATTTCAAACTCTCTCACTTTCCCATTGAAGGTCAAGTGCTTTTATAGAGATCATTAAAATAACCGAATTAGAGCTCAATATCTAATCATATATCACGCTACTCAACCTCCTGAAAACGGGCCAATATTATTCGCTTAACTCAAGAAATGAAGCCTATCTATAAGAAAGAGGTCTCCATACTGTCGATAATAGTAGTAGATGAATAAAACAATGAGCATTTAGATGCTGTTAAAACACAGGTGGATTCTAAAGCACAGTTCTGTGAACATTCTCTGTAGTTTGCTAAGAGGAAAAGATGAGTACAAGATATTTTACTTCCATGTCAACAGAAGTTGCAAAACATTTGTCTTGCTGCTTGCCAATGCTAAACGTTAAAACCCATCAAAAACCCAACCATACATACGCCTTACCTGCACATACAAACTAGTTGATAAGTAACACTATTGGGATGGCACCAATACTGCTGATCTCTGGAACATATTCAGCAATTACGTGAAAGCCACACGTTATACACTGAATAGTTCAAATAAATATATTAAAAAAGAATGCCTTGACTCAATTGTCTTTACATTTATAAACGCATACACGTGATATTAATATCCTCACCCCTAATGCACGCTTTCTAAAACATGTGATATGGATACAGATGTACAGAGAGTATATGCTTTGTATACAGTATGTGTGTAACCTGGCTTTGTTTACGCTGAAAACATTTCTGTTGAGACACAACACTACAACATACAGTCTCTGTAAATGAAAATGTTCAATGAGATCGTCCACAAGGGAACAGTATCACACAAGAGGTTTCCTCAAACAAAAAAATGGACTCAGTAACATTATAACTGAATTGTATATATAGTATTGCTTCGAGAGGTCTTACAGAGTACAGACAATCGAATGATACAGGCCCCTACTCTTGCTTCATGGTATAACGGTTAACATCGATTATTGTCTACACATGCTTGGCACACAGACAGTATCTCTTTTGAGTCCTACAATAAAGTTAATTACACTTGTAATGAATTGCCTTTTTCAAAACATGATTATTTACTTATTAGTACCTAACTAGCTCTTTCATATAAGTACATGCATTAAAACATGTGGTCTTTGAAGTCTTGCACTGAGAACAGACTTGCTATGTCATCTGAACGATATTCTCTCTACTGCCAGCAGCATCATTAACGTAGGGGACATTAAATGCCTTTTAATGGACATAATTCTATTCCATGAATATGCTGCACACAGATATCCGGCCACACATAATGTGTTCATTTTGAGAGAGCACTTATCTCCTGTGCAGATTTGCAGCGCAAACAAAGTTACCAAAAATAACTATAAAATCTAATATTAGTTTAGAAGCCCTCACCTCAAGGGAAAGCTTACTCCTCTGCTATGACCTTTTGCACACGATACAATCTTCAAACCTGGACAAGACTGATAGGACTGCAGACCAATGAGATCATAGGTAAAATCCAAAGACTCTCCATTGGTTCCTCCCTATGTGGCTATGTACCCATATCTACAGTTATCAGATGCTGTGGATTGTCACAGCATTTATTAAAGCGATATGGAACGAGAATACATGGTATGTCATGAATATTGACACGGCTAACGGGTTGTAATGAACAAGCACTTTTTAGTCACTTTACTATTGTGATTGGCACATTTGCTGTTTCTGCCACTTAAAGTATTTTATGTAAACACTTTAATTTGTTGAAATAAAAAAGTTTTTAAATTTTTTTTTACCAGCAAACATCCAATTCCTTCATATGGAAAGCTCACTGCGGGGATAATTATACAACATAACATAGCTCCCCCCCCTGCGGTCATGCACAATTGTCTTTCAGCATGACGGCATGTCAAACACCATGTGAATGCACTGAAGCTCTGAACCTGGGAGTGCTGTCACTACGGCCAATGGTCTTGGTGGCAATACATTAGAATTGTCAAATAAACAATTGCACCTTGGGTGTTTCCTTCAAAGCCAGAACTTTTCCAGAAAAAATCTCCCAGAAAAGTTATTAGTTTTTCCAAGTTCCAATAGAGTGGGAGCTCGAACTCACCTACAACTATGGTCGAAAACATCCAGCTTCATTGACAAGGCAAACTTTATTTTTTCCTGCTGACAACATGGAGGAAAATGCAGATTGGCTGTGTGGTTAAATGTGTGTTTGTTATGAAAGTGAACAAGATGTCTGTAGGCTGCTTTGGGCATGCTTGCAGACATCGGATGATTCACCCTGAGGCTCCATGCAATCCTGAGAGAGTTTGGTATTTATTTTGCCTTAAATATACTATTTGTGAGAAAACAAAGTAAACAATGCACAAATTAATGCACATTATGCATATTAATGGATGGAATACACACACACTTACATAAACACACATAAACATGCATTCATACAGGTATGCACACCCACATACATGCACACATGTATGTTTATGTTGTTTGTTTGTTTCCACCGTGAATCAAACAAGATACCCACTCTACTCCATAAACCTGAATCAAATACGAAGCTCAATAAATATATCATACCAGATCCTTCCAGAAGAAAAATCAATAGACTAAGGACAAAGAACCAATAGCCATCACTTAATTCTCTTATCACTCTGATTTAGGGGACGAGCAGGATGTTAAATAACTGTAAATCTTTATCTACGACTCTGAATGTGGTTTATGGCAGTTTTAACAGCGGTTCTAAGACAGAATGTCCATACCTTCTGCAGGACATACAATTTATAGCTTTATTACCCTTTGTCTAAAAGAGCAGAGGGACATACCAGAGAAGGCGGAGATAGCAGCCAGTATGGGGGGGGGATAGGGTGGCATCGCTGCAAGAGACATATCTCTGTGACAGGTTTATGGTCGGGGAGCCGGTTTCTATTCTCGGTCCCCCCTTACGGAGTGAGCGAGAGTCGATTCTCTGATTTATCTGTGAACTGATCGGTTTTAGCTTTAACGGTCACGCGGGTTCCTCTCCCTGCACCGGGGAGAGAGAGACGGAGGTCACGGCGAAGACCGAGCCAGAGCCTTTTCCCACCAGAGAGTCGTGGCTTCCTGCGCCTCGCCAGATGCTTCCTCATATTTCCTGGTTCCACTGACAACTGGCTTATTGTTTCCCTTGATAAGGGTACATCGCTCCCGGTAATGGGAATTAGGGGAGGCGTAAGTCACTGCGAAATTGGGTGATGCCGAATCAATAGATGGCAGCAGATTCTCATGAATGCTAAAGAGCCGTTATTAACTGGGACCATTAAAAGCGATGCGCTCGTTTGTCTTTAGACGGTGCGCTCAGCACCAACGGTAAGAAAAACACACACTCTACCAAAAAAAAAAGTAGCAACAGATGAGAAAAAATACTTTCCTGGGATTAGGAAAGGCCGAAATGCAGTATCATTAAAACGTGTATGTTTGCACGGTAATTATGTAAAATGTTTTGGTGGAGAGATTGTGTGAAAATATATATTTATTTGAGGTTTTTTTAGCTTGAGGAATCCAAGTTGTAAAGGACACATAGCATGTAAGGGTACCTGCTGTACAACTCACAAATTCCTGTGTCTTTCCATGACATGTCATTGCCTCTAAGGCTAATATAAGAAGAAAATCTACACCTTTATATCCAGGGGATCTGGATTATTTTTCTCCCATAGTTTTAACTATTAAATGCAATTAACAAAAGTTGATAAAAAGTTGATCTTTTTTCTCTTAAATTGCCATTTATGCTTCTCGAAATGCCACTCTGTCACCCACATCAGGAGCGTGGCAGCTCAACCACATGCTTCCCTTCAATGCACTCACCCACAAACCAGCCATTTTGCACACTGCAGGCCACACAGCTGGCAACGATCAGAAGAAAGGCCCACTGCCCACTGACTGGTGACCAGTGGGCACTTGGCATCTTGCTGGAACAAACTAATGCAGTGGTAACTCGAGGGACCCTGGCCGACTTCAACCCATACTGCTTCTGGTGGAAAAAGTGTGTCACGCAGTGGTGGACCCCCAGTCATAGTCAGACAATGACAACCCAGGCTCAAACCTGCGATGAATCAGCTGTCGGGCCCAGCCTGTACTCAACTGAGCTGCTAGGGAACTATTTCTTCTATGTTCTATGTTATATTCAGTAGAAGAGAAAATAGTCAATTGTGAGTCAAAATGATTGGAGCAACTTGCATCACATTTTGCATGGATTTGTTGTTCCACCCACCAAAACCAGATATCCTCCAAATCTACCAATCTGGCATTTGAAGGCTGAGCTGTAGCTACCTGGCTAGCTAGGCCAGTGTTCAATGGATGGCTATGATAATAACAACAGGGGAAAAGCCACTTCATCACATTCAACAGTGGGGTTTTGAATGCTGAAATGACATGCACGTACAGCAGACAACGGAGGCACTTCATTATGTACCAAATACGAACCTTGTTTGACCCCAAGAGATTGGAACATATATTGAAGATATTTCCATGGCTATGGGCCTATTTTTTGCACTATTTTTTTCCAAGGGGAAAACAAATGTTCTTATCAGCTAGCTGGCTAAGTTAAACGTTGTGATGTTTTATGGGACCCGGGATTGCGCCCATCCGTCTTGCCCATCCGACATGGCAAAGGTTTTGCGGTGTAAAAAGTAAATATTTTCTTAAATGTAGTGGAGTAAGAGTAAAAGTACATGCAAATAAAAATACTTGCGTAAAGTACAAATCCCTGAAAAAAGTACTCAAGTGCAGGTATTTCTACTTCATTACTTTCCGCCACTACCAAGATGTGCTACTACTACTGTTACAAACTGTTAGCAGTACTGAACCAGTTTCAGTATAAAATGGCTCTTCCAGGCTAGGAACTAGGCCTGGAGAAAGGCCTGCTCAGTCACACGCATGGGAAAGTATTCGCTGCAGTCTTAAGGGTGTTTAAATAATTACTTTCTAAGGCAACGTGACAGCTCAAATAAACGGGACTCTCTCTAAGTTCTTAAGGTAAATGCATCTTGCGCCCATCGCTGTGTGACCGCCCTATCGGAACGTACGGATAATCCGCTGTAACAATGCGTTACTGCAAGTTAGCAACTAGACGCAGCAGCTGATTACGGCTGAGCGAGCAATGTGCCCGTAAAGGCGAAATAAATAAATGAGTATATTAATGGCAGCGCAGCAGCGCACGTGTCTTCACAATTAATAAATTCCACTCCACCAGGCTGAGATTTAATTATGAATTATGTATACAGCTGCCTTGAATCATTTATGCACTTTATTAGTTAAATTGGAAAATAGAATCTTGGCATACGACGATGATTTAAATGAGCCCTTTCCAAATCCAGAGAGCAGAGGGTCTTACTGACCTAGCAGAACAAGCAAACAAGGTCTGATGCTAATGGCAATAGAAAATTATAATTAAGGCCTGATAATTGACAAATAATTGTTTTTTTTTGCCAATGTCTGTGTGAGCAGCAGAATGTGTTTCTCAGACAAGGGTGGTGGTCTAAATTTGTAGGCAATTACAGTCTCAGCAAACACGCATAAAACCACTTATAAACATTATGCATTAAGCTGTAGATTAAAGAGCCGGTGTGAAGTGACCACAGCCGTAATAATTTTGGACGTCTACATAAAGATGTTTGAGATCCCATGAATGCATATTTTTTTGCTGTTTGTGGTAAAAGAAGTAGTGGTCAAAAGCGGCCAATGGCAAAAGTGGTCATTTCTTGAATGCACTGTAGATGATTGTCTTTTTACTTGCTGTTCCGGTATGACTCTCAAGTGCTACAACTTAATCAGTATCATTATAATTTTCCATTGGATTTGAAAAACAAGTCTACATCTATGAAGAAATATTTTTTTCATAGAGTCGTCTGATACTCATATAGCCCTTTTGCAAGCTTTTTATTTCCACTGGCTTTGTTAACTGTAAACGGTATGACGCTTAGGAGGAATAAATAGAACAATTTGATCATTTATTTTAATGTTGATTTTACACATAATTATATACTGAACACGTGCATTCCTGTAATTGGTCATAATTTTCTTCCTCTTTTCCCCTGATTCCCTTACCTATCATTTGTTCCAATTTCCAGATATTATTAGGCTCCAGCAATAAAACACAATTTAATTTTATTCTTATTTTATCACTACTTTTCCCAAGAGCTCTGGAGTAAGCTGTGTCGCTTCCATGACAGCGTATTCAGTATCTTTGCTCCTGCAGTTCATTAATATACAACTGTCTTGTTACTGAAATGTAAGCCAACTTCAATTTCCCCATTTAAATTGACTCCCATACTGTTTTCTAGGCTTTTCCCTGAATTTCTTCTTTTAAAATCTCCTATCTACCCTTGACTTCCATTCAATTTTCCTCTGAAATTCATCCCATGGATTCTCCAACAATCTGCTTCATTTAGGGGGCACATTGCCCAATATGGCAAAATGAGATATCTTCAGCTAGGTTACTGACAAATGATTGAGTCTTGAAAGAGCCAATCCTTAGACAACATGTCACAGGAAACTTTCTGTACCTATAATAGGTTTCAGCCAATTTTCATAGGCAATCATTTGAAATACACCAAAAATCTGTCAGCAACGTTGAAATATGATTTCAAGTCATTCTGAGTATAACTTGTATAAATATAAACATATAAATATATAAATGTAAAACTAAAGAAGAAATAGTAGATCCGCTTGAGTTTTTGAATACCAGCTGTCAAATGTATTAAAATTCAAGGAAAATTCTTGACATTTACCCTTATTACATCTGAAATTAGTTTTCCTTAGAAACATAATAAACACCTTGAATACCTATGGTATATATACATCCATGCCAGCAGGTGGCACTATCGTGGAATATACACCATTACATGAAGTACATATACAGGAAAGAAAGTAAGGAGTTGTCATTCTTTTAATGCTCATTTGATTAAAACATTGAGCCTACACACATTGTGTTGCTTCTTCACTCAGATATACAACAACACCACAAGGTGCCTTTGCATGTACTAGACCTGGTAAACTATTCCACACAATAATACAGTCTCTGTATGAAATCTACCCTTAATTAATTTCTACCTATTACCTTTTTCTCTAAAATCAATTTAAACCAATTGCCTCAGTAAATATCTAACTGTATAAATGGACAGTGTGCCCGGGTTAAGAGTGTCCGCAGAGGAAATAAAGGGTAAGAATGACACCGCAGGGGTTTCTGCATGCGTGCACTGCTCTAACCTGGTAATATCATATTTGTCTGCTGCCAATGGGCCTGTGGAAACAGTCCCTGTGCTGTTGATGTAGTGCTATAGTCCGGGCCTTAATGAATTCATAAGTTATTTAAGAGCATGTTATTATTTCAAGAAATGAATTTGAGGTAAAGGGTTTTGTGGGAGGGATCGCTGATGATGTAGGCTGATGAAAAAAATGATTTGTTAGGGATGTCAGAGCAATAAATTAGGCAATGTAATATTAATCAAAATGTATTTCCTTTAGAGAGCATTCCAAAGCATCCCTGTTAATATAGGGGGGGGGGGCTGCTTAGCAGAATCTCTGACCATGACATAGTTTATAGGAGCAGCAATCTCACACAGAGCTGTGTTTGTCCTCAACAAGAAAGAAAGATTAATCGCCAGTACTGCACAGGTATCGATGCTTATTCGATTTCCCCTTCAAATTCCTCACATTTCCAAGGCACTGAAACTCAAATCCAGTGGTGTGCCACATTGATCCATAATGTCATCCAGCAATAGAATATTAAACAGCCAGTGTCTGAAAACTACCATGAACCATGAGGCAACTGCGAGGCAGAAAACGTGCTTCATCGCTAAGCATTTTCAACTGAGACGAAACATAATTCTCTGAATTAACTTTACAGAGAATGGCTACACGATTAGCATTTTCTACTTTCGGGGGCAGATCATTCTTCTGTGGTTAACATACCTGTCCCAACTGTGGAGGTTTATTAATTTGATCCCCATACCAAAACCCATTGTAATAAATGGTAACTATCTGCTTGGCCCGCTGCATTAATAGGGATGGATCCATGACAGACTGGTGTCTGTCTCGGTGGTGTACTCGCACACCAAGTTGTTTTACACGACACAAATCTGGGATCAGCTCTGACCTTACGAGTCATCTGGGTTCCGACACTGGGCAGCCCTCATTGATGAGCGTAAACATATCGAAGTGGAGACGGCCTGGAGATGGACAACAAAGTCATCTCGTCTCAAAAAAAGGATATTCTCTCAAATGGAATAATGACCAGAACCTAAAACCAAAAACCTGAGGGATGCACTAAAGCTCTGCATTACAACAGCCAGTGTAAAAAAAATACATCGTATAACAGCCAAACCTGGTTCAGGTGATCCAGCTTTTCATCTGTGGATTCCTTTATTCTCCTCTTGTCAAGATGATGATTTCCAGGGAGCAAGTGGCATGCTTAAACGGAAGAGGGCTGTCAGACCCCTGCGGTCTGCTGGCTGCTTTTTGATGCCGTCACATCAGCTGTCTCTCTCGCTGAGAGGCTGCTTCCAGAGTCAAAACCCTGAGACGGGATGCTGAGGCCGGGTAATGGAAGAAACTGACAGCTTCACAACTGGCACCTTGAAAATGAGCCACGTCCTGAATCCCAGATCCCAGCACATTCCGGATGGGGGCTGTTTAAAAATGTACGCTTTCTCGCAGATTGTTTGCTGTTGTTCTTCGTTGTAGTGCTCCCATATGTTCAAAAGGTTAAAAAAAATCCAGAAATGTCTTGCGAGAGAGAGAGAGCATGGTTGAGACATGTCTATGGATCACCACGGTAATCAATCACTATCCTATCTGCCAGAAAGTTCATGTGCAGGTATGTCAATTTAAAGACTATGGTTCCAAATATAAGTAGGTGCTGCTTACAGATTTGGGCACATTTGGATATCCGATAAAGTCTTCTTCTTTTTTTTTACTCTACAGATTTCCTTACCCGGGGGAATGTCCACAGGTTATATTTTACAGATCATCCGCTCACAGAGCTGGATACTTGTGCATGTCAGGGGCTTGGAGAGAAAAAAAACAGTGGGGCATGCAGACAGGTGGGGCACTTAACTAGGTGCACCTGTCTGTGTTTGTGTCACCTGCCACCCGCATGTCGAATGCGAATCGGCCGCAGAAAGCTATCGGCTGGCGGCAGCCTGCCTGCGGTTTTTAAGCCCCCAGACTCCCTGCAGACACAGTGTCTTAAGTTGAGTGGAGCCAGCATATTCTGCCCAGGTAGTAGGCACTGTAACATGGGCAAGTTGTCCCTGTTCGGTGTGGAATAAAGGGTCCGGTCAATGTTACTTGCCTGTGTATGGTGCAGCTGAGCCTATATGGAGTGGGCGGCCTTCAGGGATAAGTCATTTTCATTTAACAAAAATCAGAAAATGACTCTCTTATTCAAGATGATATCCAGTGTCTGTCTCATAACAGTAAGTGTGCAATAACAACATTCAAAGCAACCTAACTTTAGACTATTTCAAAGCCTATTTTCCATCACATTTATAACAAAGTTTCAAAGACGATTCAAGATAAGGCAAAATGTAGGTTGCTTTAGTTTTTTTATATTTTGATTGTATGGTAATGTATTCATTAGTACTGTAACAGTTGGCAGCACTGTTAAAGTATAGATAAAGACACATGGTACTTTCTTTCCTTTTGTGGTCATTATCAGGTTTTGCAATTACATACTTACTGAAATTGAGCTATTGTGTGAAAAATACATCATACATATTTCACTTTAACCTACAGTATTAGCAGAATGCAAAATTAAATTTAACAGCTAGTCAAATATTGAAAGGGTGTGCCTGCAAACTATTATCTGCCAAAAAGTTTTCCATTTTCCTTTTTTTATAGAAATTGCGCAGGAGTGTGTCGATCGCATTCACTAAGTGGACTGCTGAGAAGATTTTCATCTGAATGTTCTTCAATAATTCACCCAGTTATTGTATTTCACAACTTTCAGATGAGTGTACCTACCAATTTTAAAAGACCATTAATATCCCACCCCCTGGAAATTTGACAAACCAAACACTGGCGTCAATACCTGTTCCAAAAAGAAACATTGGCAGGAGAAGAGAAAAACTCACTCATTAGTTAGTTTATATGCTCTTGTCAAGAAGCTGTTACCATCATTCTTGCCCTTGCTTGTCCATCAAGTAAACACAGAGCTGTCAGTAAATGCAGGCATACAAATTGTCTTCTTCAAGTCAATCATTTTGTTTGCATTGAGCTCCTACAATCTACAAAAGGATCAAATTAGACACACTTCAAAAAAAAATGTGAAGGGTAACTGTGTCACCTGCGTTTTGGCAACAATCAAACAGCATTTACTATATTCTGTTGGCATAATCTTTCATTCTATATAAGCAGCATAAATAACATATCTGCAGATCCCACACATAGCTTATGTAAGGAGTTTCAAAGAGCATATTTTTACACAACACAATAAAAACAAAACTGATATGAACAAGTCAAATTATAATGCCCTCAAGCATCAGAACACGAACTTCCTTTGTCATAACTAATACAATAAACTGAATAAAAGCCCCAGAGTGGCAAGAATATTGTTATGTAAACATAACGACATACACAGCAGTGTGGGTTTATTTCCCTTTCCTAGGCCGCTAAGTGCTTAAGTTGGGTAATGTATGGCTTTCATAAGAGCACACAACCTTCCATTTCCCTTCAGAAGTGCATCTCAAACCTCGAGGCAGTGTGATTAAGAAAAAATACAGAGCACATTACTTCCAAATACATTCAAGTAATGAGATAAACGAAAGGTTAGCAGCGACGGTTTTTATGCGATTGCCAGGTCCCAACAACGCCGGGGAGCTGCGGGGGCATCCATCACAAAGCCGAAGGTCTCCTGGCACGCCGGGCTAACGTATTACCTTTGGATTACTGTAATATTCGTCTGATGTTTGTGCGCTGGGCGAGGAGCGCGCCTCAGGCTGGCCCTCTTCGCCAGGCAGCTGTGTGGACAGGGCCCCGGAGGAGAGTGCCCCTGCACCCGCCCCGGACTGCAGGGGGAGTTTGTGTTGAACCAGCGGCTGCGGGCGGGCAGTCGGGACCCCCACCCTCCCCTGGGACTTACCTCCACCCGGAGGGCGCATATCCCATAAGCCAGTCTGCCATTAGTCAGCCCAAATAACGGCAGTAAGTTGACTGGTGTGTGTGGGGGGGGGACTGAGCATTCCCGGGGTTAGCGTTGAGGAGATCTGCAGCTTCCCCGCGCTGACCCAGCAGATCCGTCATCTTTATTTTCCCCTCATGTGCTTGCATTTTTCATGCGGTTGCACGCAACGCACATATTTATTTTCTTGATTTCTCAAAGAATAGCGAAGGGGAAAAAAATCGCATCTGGTGTTCTTCCCGGCTCATGCCAGAATAATCAATGCCTTTCAAAGTGAGACTCCTGCTCCTAACGTGCAGGGAGAACTCAGACATAGCTTGGGGGCCTCATTGCAAATAATAAGTGAGAAACAGTCCTAGGGTATGCATCACGACTATCAAGGCTCATCCCGTTTGACGTGCATTGTGGTGTGTTCGCGGAGTCCCAGAAAGAATAAAAAAAACCTCCAGCAATATAGCGAATGTGGCTGGCTACATTGTGCAAGTTTACGGCATTTGAAAGAAAATGCAACCTTGTTCTTTCGCTTGTTCCGTGTTTATCTGCAGTGTTTTTCATAGTGTTAACTCCTGCCTTGACTGACTTGCTATTCTCCCAGGCTGATAAAAAAATCATGACTAGGGGCTTGGAATCAGCAGGCCCATCAATAAAACTCACTGCAGTCTTCATGGAACATTAGAGGGAGTACTGCCGTCTTACACACCCACAAACTTGGACCATGTTTATGCATAAGAAACCACCGCTTAGGTCTATCCAAAAGGTATGTTTCCTGTTTTGTGGGTTTCAGAAATTTGTCAATTAAGATTATATGTATGGGGTTCTCTCTGTATAAAATACTGGTCAATTTCCAAGTAAGATTTGTTCTAGTGTTTAAATGTGTATTGAAAATGAATGGGTACATTTCTGGTGGTTGTGTATAGTACTGCACCTTTGTTTTTTCACCACTATTAACAACAATTTCCAGAATCTGAGGAAAAAACGGTTTGTTTACACAATCAATTAGCTTCTCAGGATTTCTGCAGCAGAAGAGCAAATTAAGTCGACCTGACTGCCTCTAACAGACACTGGATGCCGTGCTGTAGTAAAATCCATTGGTTGACTTGACGCCGGCAGTTGCGGTGATCTAACAGGCCTCATTATGAGGAGTGATGTCACTTAAGCTAGAGCTTCCTTCTCAGAACCACGTATTTTGCAGAGGTCCTGCAGTCGCCTGCACACAGCTTATGACTTGGGCTCCGCTGTCAACATCCTCTGTACCCCTTAAATGTCATTTTATATTTTAAAACGGTACCTTCTGAGTGAACTTAGTCTCTCAACAAAAACATTTGCAACATAAAAAACAACAACAAGTTACTGATATACAAAGCATATACTCTCTGTTCATCTGTGAAATACAATTCCTAAATTCAGTCTGCATACTGAATTATTGATATCATTAATATGATGCCAAATTACAACTAAACTTTCAGAAATATATTTAACATAAACCAAACAAACACCTTTCCAAAGCAATGCTTCCCATATTCTTCTACATTCATTCAAGTAACTTGGCCCTGATTCACTGAATTCATAAAGTAATTGCTGAATACCTTACAGACATCAGCAGTTTTGCGTTTACCAACAACTCTGAGAATCTGCAGCACAAGATGTAATTTAACTGTATTATTTTAAACCCGTCTGGAACAACAGGTTTTTCAACCTATATTTTGCTTTGAATTGTAAGCTAAAACTTAATTGTGAGTTAAAACTAACCAGGCAGCAGCACAGACAAAAATATTATGATTCCATGTGGTTATTTAAAAGCAGTCCATTAATAGCAACGGATTAACAGTATAGTTATGTCAAGCTGTTGTTAATGATTCACTTAAAGCATAGCTAGCTGGCTAAGGTTAATGACGGCATATATCACTGGCTAGCTAACTACATTTCAGTAGTAAGTGTATTTCCAGAAGCTAGCACACTAACGGCTAGTTGACTGACTAACAATAGTTACCATAGTTATCTGAGCCACAAAACAATATGATGCAGGGTTTACTGTACATGTGAAATGATAAAAAAGACAAAATACAGAAATGTATTTTTGTTGGCTGTTGAAATTATATTTTTGTAAAAGCAATACTATAGCTTTTGGATAGTACTAGATAGCAAGCACACTAAATCTCGCAGAAAAGCAATATAGTGTCTTTCAATTTTTCTGAGTATGTTCTATTGTCTTTCAATGTTTGTCTTATGTTTAAATAATGATGTCACCTGCTGCATGTTCTAAATTGCTTCTCAATTATTTTCTGTTACGCTGAAGAAGAAAACATTTCGCAACTATAAATGTATCATTTGTCTATCAAATTGTTATAAGTACACCTCTATAACATTGTTTAAATAATGATGTCACCTTTGCTGCACAGTGCCTGGTTTTCTGAAGTAGCATTGGCTATTCGGCACGTTTTCGCTTAAAAACTTGATTATCAGATTGGGGTGTAATGTCTTTAGATTATATTTTTTCATGGTTGAACATTTTAAGACACAGTAAACACACCGATATTGCCCAATAGGGACAATTAATCATTATCTTCGGGTTAAATATTTTTCCATGGTGTCTCTTGAATTTGGACTTCATATCTGCATTTATGATGATGTCATCAGCAAGGAAAACACTTAAATGAACAGATTATATTTTTGAAGCAGACAATTAATCATTGAATGAATTTATGATATGTCATCAGCAAGAAGAAACACAAAATAAGGAAGAAACACAAAGTTTGAGGCTTTACTGTGTGGCTGTGTGAAGTTGTATCTGAATTCTGTGTATTTGCATGAGGTCAGAAGGCACAAAAGTTGTAATTATTTCTGTGGTAGATACTGAAAAGTGACAAACTCTCAGTGCTGTCTAGGTATGGAGTATGCCGTGCCAATCCGTAACTTGGCGGATGGCATACCAGCCTTCCAAATTCTGGAGGGAGTTGGAGATTGAAGAGAACAATGTTTGTTTTATCTTCGTTTCTTTTATCATTTACAATTTTTGAATTCTATTACAGAATAGTAATTGTTCACATTCACATTTGCTTGTTTACAAGTTCCATATATAAAAAAGGAGAACACACTACAGTCAGATTTAACAGTAATTTTCATTTCCTCCTTAGAATTTGTGGAATTTCCTCAGGGTTTTGAGGTTAAGGATGCACAGTGGCTGTTTTATGGAGATGCACCGACACCAATATGAGCATTATTACAAAAGCATTATTAAATCCATAATGGTTATTATATCCACAATTCAACCAGGCTGTCAAAACCTCTATTCCAAAGACCTGCAATTATTTAGAATGATCACTTTCACTAAAAAGACTGGCCAACATTTGTTTTGCATCTGGTTAGCTGGCTTTGGTCCAGCCCTCCTTTAAGATGCGTTGAAAGTCAATTATCTACACCACTGCTCACTGACATCATTGCACTAATACAAGCTGAGAAAGCTGCCTTTTCAAAATAGCTGTAGTTATTCTGAACAGTCACTTAAAAAAAAAAAAAAAAAAAACTGGCTATATATTTGTTTTACATCTGGTTAGGCGACTCTGGTTCGGCCTCCTTTAAAATGCATTGAAAGCCCATTATCTACGCCACTGCTCCCTGACATTGTTGTACTAATACAAGCTGCTCCTGACCTTATGCTGGTGTCTTGGGCAGACGAGAGTGAAGTGTCCCTTTTCGTGATTGGATTAACTTCAGATGTGGTGTGTGTCCGGGAACATTATGCTCTGGGCACGGTGATGTTCTCTCTACCCCATGCTCCAGGCACATTACCGCCATATTACTGCACACACCATTTCCCCCACCGCTCAAAGGCTTGCAGAAACGTTTCTCCTCTAGTTGGGTAGGCCAGGTTTACACAAGGCTGACCGTTGATGCAGCTAAGTGGGTCCAATCATAATAGTAAATTGATCCAACTTACAGTTGGTCTAACATTATCGTTAGCGCCGAAAGTACGGCAATTATGGGTCATTCCTCTAAATTTGGAAGAGTAATGGGAAAATGAATATAAAATGATTTCGTACCAAATACACATTGGTTTTATTAGCATAGGTGGCATCAGCAGTCCTGGTATCAGCAGGACTTGAAAGCAGTGACCAAATCGCATGAGATTCTGCCGTAACGGAAACACAGAACTGTCCTAATAGCAGTTACAAAGGTAGCACAGATTTTACATTTGTGTTCAATTTGTACCAAAGTACATTACTGTCCATGAGTATTCTCCTTCTGCTCATTAAGCTCCATCTCAGGACGAAATACCTGGATTATCCAGGTATAAACATATCAGACACATCTGGTTCAGTCACAGAGGCTTGTTTTGAGAATTAATCACTTTTATACTCATACCCACAGAGGAATAAGTCAGGAATCAGAAAGTGTAGCCCTGTACTGGTGACATATGTACAATGTAATCCAGTATCCCCAGCATGTAATGGAAATATGGTCTTCATGGGCAAATCACCCACTATGTCGTACTGCATTAGAATGCAGTACAATGTGCATTTCTATGCAATCCGGAAACCAGTCAGACAGGTTTTTGTCCCCTTTTAAGTTGGAAAGACGCAATTTGATATTCCTACTTCTCTGAATCCGCAGACAAAAATCTCAGCGTTTCCAGACAGTGTGCATATATTATGTAGAGCGTTGACTGACACCAAATCTCAAGTGTCAAAGACAATTGATATGAGGAACCTACAGCACAGGATGGCAGCCCCAGTCAGGGGATTAAACAGCCAGGAGACTTGTAGACTTCAAACCCGAAAGTTCACTCGCTAATTGTTTTTGATGAAGTGACATTTTCTCTTTCGCACCTTTGCGAATGGTGTCAGCAACTCCGATATTAAAGGTTTCACGACGGCGGGAATGCCCCCAAGCGGCCCGATTCAAGTTGGAGGACTGCCTTTGCTGGAATGATTCTGCAATTTTTAAAAAAATCTGTATTTATTTACATACTGCCTTAATCAGAAAGAAATGCCAAAGTGATTTGAAAGTCAAACATTCATTGTGACCTGTCACTCAAGCCTAATTTTATGCAGCTACAGAGTCTCACCACATCAGCTTGGGGGTATCTGTATAAAGGCGGCAGAGCAAATTATATTACTGTATGCCAGAATATTATGCTATAGTATATCTGTATCCTGTGATAAAGAAACAAAGAGCTTTCTTGATTGCAACTCTTTGTTTTTGGAGACTTCCATATTAAACTATATTTACATTTAAAGGAAAAACAATGACATGAACCGTTTGAGTGACCTACATGCAAAAAAAATACTGTTCCAGAGAAGAAAGTATAACATTTTACATTAGCATTTACATTTTAGGCATTTATCAGACGCTCTTATCCAGAGCGACACACAAACAAATCTTGCATTTATACATGGTAAGATTAAGCATGGTTCGTGGAAGAAATCAGTGTGGTAACACTATAATAGACATTATTGTTGGCAGCTGCACACCGTACCTGTAGAACAGGGAAAGAAAAGTTAGTAGCATGGCTGCTGTTAATTTAATTTTGTGAGGGCATCACAACCAGCCATGTAAAATGCCTGACAAAGCAGCCCTATTGGAGTCTGTAACACACATGCCATGGACCTGCCACTAGACTGCAAAAAGACCCTCTGAATGAAATCTGAAAGCAATATCAATCTTCCCTCAATGCATCATTCAGGAATAATTGGTTTCACTGCTCAGACCTTTCTGACTGCAGAACTGACGTTCAGCTCCATCAAGTGCCGACCGTATATCACGTACTCTAGTAGATATGCCAAATTACACGCGCTATTCAAATGTGATACAACACAAATTCAAATGTTTTGATCAGGAACTGATTAAAACCCCAACGATTAAGTCTCAGCAGAGGTTGGTATATTTCTGATATGTTTTAGGTGATCTACAATTGAGAAAAAGAGAAAGGGCCAAACTTGAAAAATATATCCTCTGACTACAGTAGATCATGATCTCTCACTGGACCACATTTGCTACAGTCTATTTGATTATATATTTCTTAGTAATATATTTCTTTAAATCAGTTAGCCAACCGAAACCCCATGACACAGAGGGCTTAGACGCACGGTGGACGAAGCAGCACTATTGCCTGGACAACACTGCCACTCTCTGTGGGAAAGTGAGCATCGCACTTATACTGCATATCAACAGTTCTGCTCAGGAACCTGAACTATGAAGCATTAGATATGGTGCATTGCAATACTAAACCGTTTTGCTGTTTCATCAGGGTTGTTGAAGCCTCATAAAACACAAACACGCACAGCATCTTCTCACAGTACAGCAGTGTAATGTAGTGTAGTGCTCTCATGCATTGCATTGAGGTGATCTGGCTGGCTGATGGCTGGCTGGTGGCAAAGGCTTTGTCTTCCCCTTTTTCCTCAATAGGAAGGCAAACAACTGGAATGTACAGCAAATGGATATGGGAATAAATGAGAATGCAGTGGTGGTGAGGAAGGGACGGATTCTCCGGATGTTGTAAATAAAGAATCTGCATTGGAAGAGAAGGACAGTTGGTAATCGAGGGTCACCCCTACGGTTTGAGCAGTGGACGGCTACAAGCAAGGTTCACCTGCAGCATCAAAGCTGAGGGAGAGGTCTTGGTGCGGCGAGGACTTGGAGAGAATGAAGAGCATCTCAGTCGTGGTCAGATGGTGCTTCAGGCTGCTGGCGTGGAAGTGGTAGGAGAAGCCACGGGAGGGAATGACAGAACCGAACGATTGCATTTAGAGGGAGAAGAGGAGGAGGCCAAGTACAGAACCTTGAAGGACAAGCATTGGAAGGTCATGGGATCTAGACAACCAACCGTCCCTGGAAACTCTAAAGGAGTGTCTAGAGAGGTGGGATTCAACCCATTTAAGAGCTATGCCTGAGATCCCCAATTCAGCCAGGGTGGATAGGAACAGCGTCTGGACAACCAGGTCAAAAGCTGCGGAGAGCTCTAGACAAATTAGCACTGAAGAGAGGGAAGACAGGCGGTGGTGCAGTGGATAGCACTGTCGCCTCACAGCAAGAAGGTCTCGGGTTCGAATCCAGGCCGGGGGCCTTTCTGTGTGGACTTTGCATGTTCTTCCCGTGTCCGCGTGGGTTTCCTCCGGGTACTCCGGTTTCTTCCCACAGTCCAAAGACATGGACGTTAGGCTAATTGGAGAGTCTAAATTGCCCGTAGGTATGAGTGTGTGAGTGAATGGTGTATGTAGTGCCCTGCGACTGAGGGTGTAGCCTCTCGCCCCAATGCATGGGGAAGACCTCCCGCTAACTAGGAATAAGCTGAAGATGAGATGAGATGAGAGAGGGAAGACAGTCTAGCTGAGTGAAGTGCTTCACCGATGGAGAGAGAAGAGTGTCAGGAAGGTTGTTCTGTGAGAGAAAGTGAGAAAGTTAGATGCAGCACTTTCCAGGGTTTTGGAGAGGAAGAGGAGGAGAGAGACCAGATGATAATTCTGGGCAGCAGATGGGCCCAGAGTCTATTTCTTTAACAGGGACATGAATCAGGCCTCGTTGAAGGCTGCTGGCATAGAGCCTGTGGAGTGAAGGTGTAAGAAGCTTAAAAACTCACTCCCACATCCTGGTCTGAGCTAGGATTTATTTTACTCCCAATTTTTGAACATGCTTTTTCTCTTTTTTCTCCCAATTTGGAATGGCCCAATCGTATTTTTGAGCCATACTCGTTGCAACTCAAGCTTTTATGTTCAATTGCCATTGCCCTTGAAAGAAGGTGTTTGTGGGTTTAGAATTATATTTACTTATCACTTTTTTAAAAACAAAAAACATTTTGTCATATTTTGATATCAGCTGTACCCATTATTTATTTATTTCCCTCCTTTTCAACAGTGTAACTTTTTCCTCTGCTGCCAAAACCTCCAAAGAGTTCTTGAGCAAGTATCAACGTGACACAGTGTCAGCCGCGGGAAACGCGCAAAAAGGAAGAAAGCAGGGCCCGGGAAGAGGCATCTTTTCAATCAACAGACACAAAAAGCAGCTCAGGGACCTGGGCCCTGTCTGTAGAATGTGGTGGAGAACAGTAGGTAGCTGGCATACGTATCAACAGCACTTACTGTCAAATAAGCAGCCTTGAGCTACGGGGGAAAGAGGATGCGAGAATACTTCTTGTATTCAGAGACGGCCAGAATGATGCTCTCGCTTTTCGATGCCGTTTTCCCCATCCCTATGCGTAATGTGAGCGACTTTCAAAGGCACTCAGAGTCGTGACTCATCTAATTGATGCGTACTTGTGGGAAAGTTTTTGTTTTCATCCTCGCACATCTCATTTGTTATTAACAAAGGAAGTTTGTCCTCCTTTGAGATACCTCCTCAAAAAATCTCTTTATGCTGTTTATAGCCTGCTAATTTAGCACAGAGTCTGTGTGTGGGAGCACTGGCATAATGCATTTGAATAAAAAGACACATGCACAATTTGGCTTTTAGAATAGCACACATGTAGAGTGAATGTCCAGTTTGCGTTTAAATTAGTTAACAACTGTGTGTTTTCTTTTTTGTTTTTGTATTTGTTTCAGATTTGTTCCTGTTTTTCTCCCAATTTAGTGGCCAATTATACCCTCTATTTATTTTGATTCGCCCTCCTCACACAAGTTTGTTGCTCGTCTCTACAAGGCAAGCAATTCTCAGAGGGCAGCAAACTCCACTTCCTTCGAGACGGAATTCGCCCACCCACGTTCTGGAGACACCCTTACGTGCTTCCCGGAAAACTCGAGCCAGCTCACCCTCCCCCTGGGGCGGGGACAACCATACGGCCAGGACCAGTCTGGCACAGACGGGTTTCGAACCGCGTCCGTGCTAGGCAGTGTACACTCGTATCAGACCAGCCAAGATATGGCTGTGTTAGACCGCTATGCAATCTTCCGCCCCTAATGACTGTGTTTTTTGAAGTAGGAAGCCTACAATTCCAGATACATGAACAATAACAATAGCAAGGGCCCAATTGGGCAGAAAATGAGGCTGTACAAAAGTAGTCAATGAAACACACATTTTCAGTCTCCTCCTTGATTTAAAAAAAACTAGACAGACTACACTTGCTTGCATGTGGAAAAACATTAGCTTGCTAGCTAGCAAGTTAAATAGGCAGCAAGTTCATTTACAAAGCGTCAGTGGAATGTTGTTAGTAAAACTTTTCTAAAGTGATTTAGAAAACCATGATTGTGTCTAATGTTTATGTTTGCTATCTAGCACGACACCATCATTATTATTATTAACTGACTAGCTAGTGATGCTTGTACCTAACTTTAGCCAGCTATCTCATACTTCTCTCAGTAACAAAAAAACAGACTACTTTTAGCCCCAGCTATCAAATCAGTGGAGACAAACTTGTTAGCTAATGTTTTAGCTATCCAGTCTAATGTGCCAGATTATTTGTCTCCAGGTAAACAAGGACAAGGTAGCTAACAGTAGGTCACTAATGTTACATGTAGCTATATAACTGCATGTTGCTAATGTTAGCTAGCTAGCTAGTCTCACCATATTTGGCAGTATTGAGATAGCTGGCTAATGTTCACAAAAAGCAAGCAAGCTAGCTGACATATTAGTTATCTAGCCATCTAACTATGAAAACACAAACTACTGGCACCCAGCTTCAGCTGTCAATTCAGCTGGCACTATGTAGGTACTTCACCTCGCTCACACTACTAATCACATGATGCTATAGTGATTTTGGGAACGGCAGCACTTTTTCTTAGATAGAGCATAATGGCGGTTGGACGGTATTGAAATATATATTTGATATATATATATATATTTGGTGGCAGAGAGCATAACAAGGCAAAATGAGTCATGGAGTAGTTGGAAGTGTTGGTGTTAGACTAGACTTAAGTCTTTGGGGCTGGCTCATTCAAGGATGTCAAAAATGTAGCCTTTCCCTCGTCTAAAACCTGTTTGAAAGCAATCATTGTCCTTGGGTTTGAATCTGCCTCTTAACCCACTTTTCATATGGAACACTGCAATAAGAAATGTCTAGTTATCCTCCTGGCAAGACTATGACGATTCACTGCATGACTTAATAATGGCCACTGCTCTGGAAACGGCAGGTTTAGATTCATGTTAATATTTTACAGCCATCAATTGACTTGGGGATGCTGAATAGGCATGATATTTGGAGACAGTTCTCTGCCTTATTCCATGATGCTGAATGCTACGAATGGATTGCTTGTGCATGCAACCTTTTATACTCACCTGGTGTTATAACAGGTGCTGGACACTTCTGGTTTCTATAATAATAAAAAAAAATAATTTATTAAGATATTGGAAACCTGAGGCATTACATTTACAGGTTTTATTTTTATGTAATAATAAGGAGGGAATTTATTTCATCTTGGTTTTTTTTTGGGTTGTTTTTTTATTTAAAAATGTGCAATTATGGGTGAACAACACTGTTCCTCTGTAATACTGGTAGTATTGCAATTCGACTTTATGCGTGCAAAGGATACTCATTAGTACTTTTTCTTTTGTTAAATAATCTTTTTCTTACAATGTATTATGAGTATAAATGATTATGGCTGTCATTGTGCAAGCATCGTGACCACAGAAGAAATATGTAAATATGTATTTTTTATCATAATATGTACATTTTGTAAATATTGCATTATTTAAAAAAGTTGTTATATTTTCAATGTAACATGTATTTAAATATACGTGTTAAAATATATTATTTTTAAAAATTCATATCTCAATTATTTAAATGTGTGTCTGGCCTCTTTGCACCAGAGACAACCAATCACAAATTAGTCAGTCCCAGCAACGTCCGTGCCTAAACACTTAAATACACCTGTACCAACATACTGCGCTTGCTGAAGTCTGGTCTTCGTGTTGATAAAAAGATCGTCATTAGTCAAAAGTAAAACAAATAAATAAAATGGCTCCAGATCTCAAAACAGTGTTCAGCTTTTGCTTGCTTCTTGCATTGACTGGTAAGTGTTTTAAATGGAATGATCTATATTTGGAAACAAATTCTCAAGTCAATTATTTTAAAAGTTTAAAAAAAAAAAAGATTAAAGATTAAAGTAAGTCACAGTCGGATTATTTTGTAAAAGACGTTTAAGAGCAAGTTATAACAAAATATTCATTGCCTGTATTCGGTTTAAATAAGCGAATTTCTTTGTAAAACATATATCTGTCATTCTATCAGTTTAGCGTCAGAAATACATTGTAGCCTAGTTTATGTAGTGGTCTACGACGTTATTCCGTCAGCAATTCTGCATTAATGCACGCTGTTCTGTATACTGTGTGTTCATGTTGTTCATGTTGTTCTTGTTGCTCTAGCGATATTAATTCACAGATTTCTGTCATTATGGTATGCGTATCGCTCGTAATAATAAAAAAGAAAAGGTTTTCCATTTGTATTTCTGAACTTAAGTCTTGGGTGAAATGGAGATATTGTATCCAGAGTCTATTGAGTTAGTTGTTGCATAAGTGGTGTGCTGGCATGTATAGGCCTCTCCATGTTCTTACACCATAGAGAATTTGGGCAAAGGTGAACTTGCATAAGACCCGTTTTTGGGGGGAAGTACACTGTGAGCAAATAGACTCTTGAGATGAGGGAGTATTGGGAAAGGAGGGCTGTTTCAGACAATATTGATATAGCAGGGCTATTTCAGAAAATGTTTGGAAAGTTGTTTAAAAGGGAGACACTAATAGCAATACGCTGGCTTTGTGAATTTATTTAGTCTTCATCTAGGTATAGGCATAATGGGTCGGGGGATGGGGGGGGGGGGATCCCCCCAAGAATCAAAACAGTCATATCTGTCCCCCTCCCAAAAATGTGTAGATTGGCGATCCTTAGTTAGATTGTTGACCAGGAAAAGCAATCAAAAATAGATTCAAAACAGTTACTGCATTTTGTATGGTCCAGGTCATTTTCTATGGTCAAGGCCATTTTGTATGGTCCAAGATCCCTGTCTTAGCTGGGGGCATTTAGTAATTAACGTCTTATTTTATAAGGTGTCATCCTGGGTCTTTGATTTTAAAGCTGCTGATATGAAGACAGTTGGGTTATTGCTGCAGTCTAATGGCTGTTGTGATGCTCATAACCAATGCCACACTTGTGCACTTTCTTTCCTAAGGAAAATGTAGAACTAGAATTGCCAGCCTGGATATCTTTAAAAGCCATGGTGGAGCAAAAGATAACCCTTTAATGCAGTATGTGCTCAACAATTCATTGAGGGAGCCACCAGTGCTAGAGAAACTCAGATTGGTAAGAAGATTGTGATCTCACACACACACACACACTCATCGAAAAATGAGTTTTCTCTGTGACATTTTGATCTGTCCCTTTCGGAGAATAGTTTCACTTCGGGGACTGTAATAACACACTTAACCTCTAGATGGCAGCATCATATAAGATTTAAAAAGGGATTCAAAACGATTAAATTTATATATCCTCCAAAATGTCTCTATAAAATAAGAAGCCCTGCCTCTTCTTGCAGATGTATAATTTTCCATCAATAATAAAATAAATAAATAAATAATATTAAATAAAATATCTATTTACAAAACAAGCTTCAAGTATTTTTGATACTGACTATTTATTACTCATTTAATCACTGCAATTCTTAAATATCAAATAATTATAAGATATTATATATAAGATATTATATCAGTGTTATAGATATCTACAAGTTATATATATATAAAATATCAAAATAATACGTTTGAGCCATACAGTATATTTGTGTATAAATATTTCATATTTTGCAGAAAACATTTGAAGATCCCTGGTACTTCATCATGGTAGCTCGTGAGCAAGCTCAGCTGATGGCCAACCTGGCAAGACTTATCAACACTACAAAAGCCATAGAAATAGGTAAATAAAGACATCTATCTATCTTTTTGGATGTGATTGGATGTATGTTTCCCTTACTGATTTGACTGACTGAATTAAATTTACTGACTGGCTTTGTGACTGTGTACCTGATACAGTAATAACAAAGTAGTTACCGACAGTGTAAAGAGCACCTAGTCAGTCCTTGTCTTTCATCCTTTACCTGTCACTCCTACCTGTTACCACACTTGCCAGAGGCAGGTTAACTTTAGAATTAAGTCTAGGCAGCCTTTTATTTCAAACCAGCAGCCAACAATGAAATTAAAAGAACACATCGTACAATTCAAAAACACACATTACAGTCACAGTACAATTCACGGGAATGTCGGCAGATGGCCACCATCAACATGCCATAAGAGTTGCCGCAATATAAAGAGAGGTAGCATGAATGTCTGTGCCGGTAACGTGTTTGTTTCAGGAATGTATACAGGGTACAATGCTCTCAGCCTGGCGCTAGTGGTTCCTGAGAACGGCCGTGTCGTGGGCTGCGAGATCAATGAAAACTACACCAATATGGGCAAGCCTTTCTTTGAAGAGGTAGGCCAGGCCTGCCTTTCAACGAGCACTCAGAATGGTTATTCTACAGCAGTTCCTTAACTACCCCAACACACATTCTGATATCCTTAAACATTGTATATATTCAGCAAGGTACCATTTGAATGGTTTTCTCTCTGAATGTTGGGGTTCCATTCTCTTGAAAACACACTGCCTGCAGTACATTGAGATTGAAGACTATAACTGTTCTATTTACACTGGATATTTATTATGGTGGTACATTCTTAGCAAAGCTTTGAATTCCACTTTAAGGATGTGTTTCTTATGACACTTAATTATTACAAATAGCAAATAAAAAGAACATATGTATTTGATATCTGGAGAGGAAAGCTGATCTCTGTGAGGTGTGAGGTCACAAGGGAGTAGAACACTGATCCCTGTGAGGTGTAGAACACTGATCTTTGTGAGGTGTAGAACACTGATCTCTGTGAGGTGTGAGGTCACAAGGGAGTAGAACACTGATCTCTGTGAGGTGTGAGGTCACAAGGGAGTAGAACACTGATCCCTGTGAGGTATAGAACACTGATCCCTGTGAGGTGTGAGCATACAGGAGAGTTTTGGAATGAAACCTCAGCATGTCACAATTCTTGGGACTGGCTGATAGTATTATTTTATTTTCTTGGGTATTCTTTTCTTTAGGCAGGAGTGTACCATAAAATGGATATCCGCATTCAACCGGCCCTGAAAACCCTGGGTAAACTATTATTATTAATTATTATATAATATATTCAAATGTTCATTGTTTCAGCATTCAGTGTGTACAGTATGTTACTTGAGCTCTTGTAACTTTGTGAACCACCTCTCACTCCATAGATGATCTCTTAGCTGCTGGAGAGGCGGAAACCTTTGACTTTGTCTTCATCGACGCAGACAAACAGAATTATGGCAACTACTATGAGAAGTCCCTGCAGCTTGTGAGGAAAGGGGGCATTATTGCTATTGATAATGTGAGTATTCTACAACGGCCTCTTTAATTATTGTCAAAGAGTTGCTCACTAGCAGAACGAAAGTCCGAAAAAATCCATTTATATCATAAGAATTTTTATGGGGAACAGTTTATGAAATAAAGAAATAAATAAATTGTGGTACATCTTTTTGGTTCTAAAGATGGTATTAATATCTATTTAATAGGGCCCAGTTAAGTGGCAGGATGAAATTCTTTAATGCCAGATGGATGAAAACCTAGCTAACAGAGTATATAAATGGATTTTTATCTTTAATAGATAGCTTGACATGGATATAACACATATGTTTGTAAAACAGACTTGACAGCCATCTTCTTAAATGGTGACCTTTCCTTCAGAAGCATGATTTTATTTTATATTAAAAAGAAAGTCTTAGTCTTAAAAGGTATATTTCCAACCACCTTGTATCCACATTTGTTGTGTATTATAATAATAATAATAATAATAATAATAATATAATTTGAAATAATAATTGCTTTGAAATGGAAAACCGTAACTGACATTGTATCTATTCGCAGTACTTTAAATCTCAAATGGTAAAAGTACCTGACTGAATTGTAATCCAGTTTTGCAGTTTCACACTCTATTCCGACTCTGCTCCTCCCAACTTCTGCTTCCGACTCCTGCCCAGCACTTGCAGTGCAACACCAGCAGCCGGCGATACTCACCCCCTTGTCCGAAGGTCATTTGAATCATAAATAATATTTGTTATATATTTATTTCCCAGGTTTTGTGGAGTGGGAAGGTTGTTGACCCAGCGGAGGATGACCTGTCCACACAGAGCATTGACAACCTGAATAAGAGACTTCACAAAGATGACAGGATCGATCTGAGCATGCTCACTGTGGGAGATGGGCTAACACTGGCTTTTAAACACTGGTAGACTGATAGTAGTTACCGTCGATTTTGTAACTGTGATTTTCCTTACTGTAAATGATAACCATTTTAACCAGGCACAAGCTACATGTACATGTATGGATGAGAACTCTTTATTCGTCGTTAAACACGTCAGAATATATATTTTCACCCAATGCCTGAAATATGAACGCATATTGATCATTGTTTGGAATACTGACCCATAACATATTTAATGATATGTTCCTTTGTCAGCCGTTGAAATACCTTTCACTCCAAAAGTCATATTCCATTCATCTTAAAACATTAACCTTAACTGAATAATATTTAAACACAGCTCTAATAAAAAGCAGTATTAAGGAAAAGGAAAACCAAATTAAAAGTTTCCTGTGCATGTTTTAATTGAATGATAATCCAACACACCTCTCACAGTGTGCCCCAATGAATCTAGATGAGTTTAGATGAGTTCAACTGCATCTAAAACATCCTGTGATTTAAAAAGAAACTAATACATTATTTTAGTAAATAATGTCATTTAATTAGTTATTTAAATGTTTTATGTTACACAGATGAAACAAATCTGATGTGGTCAGAACTAAACATTTATTGTGAATTTATTTATATTTTATTTATTTATAATTAAATATTAATGTGCAGGTTTCTCAAATTCTCCAAAAACCACTATGAAACAAGCAAAAGTGTGCTTTTCCAAGGTCCTGCAGAGGGAGCCAGATGATAAGGAATGGAATGCGGGCTAACCCTTCTCCCTCTCCCTCTCAATTGGAGGGTTTGAGGATCATGAAAGGAGAGAGGATCTCTTTCTGCGTATCACTGGCAGTGAGACAGCTGCAGAAGGCTCTGACGCACGGAGCAGAGAATACCATGATTACGGTTTGCCTGGCATATAAATGTCAAAACAATGGAAAAATGTCAGAGGCATGGGAGTACGTGAAGAAACTCTCGACTTATCGCCACACAACCCGAGCATTGCTTTAAAAGCGGTTGCATTTCTGAAGAAGGTGCATTCTTAGGACATGGCATTAGAGGCACTGAACAAGGGGCCCCAAATTGATACCGTTTACACAGATAGCCTGTATGAGATCATAGAGGTAGGAGATCCTCACAAACCAGAACTGATCCATCGCTCGATATTCCACCTGGAAGAAGAAGTCCATCTCAACCCATCATACATTTACCCACAGCTGGAGTTGGCAGTTAGGTACTCAGAGGTTCAAAATGTGGAAAGGGCAAATGACGTCTTCCAGAAAATATTCACTCGTCCTGACCTGAGTTTTACTGAACAGCAGGCCCTACATCGCATGTATGGAGAATTACAATGGAGCCCTGTTTGCTCACAGAGCACCGCTATAACACAGTACATGGAAGGCATGAAGCTGCTGAACATATCCTCAGACTGGAGGAAGTGCCACACCCCGCTGCTCAAAATCCTGAGGATCTGAGCTGCATTTTTAAATCGAAAGACTTATTAATTCATTCTAATATTCTAATAGTGCTTGTGATGGGTAGGTATACCCTCATAATATGATTTTTTGCCCTCTGCTCTCCCTGAAGGTGATCATTACCACATATAAAAGTGAAGTCATGTGTGCATTAGCTTTCTTTAGTTTTGTAATAATGCACTGCCAGCTTAGCACAGCTGGATCATATACCCTAAATTACCCTGACTGTTGATTGTGGAAATCTACAATTGAAAGTTACCTTTCAAGTTGTATGTGCATAATAGACGTCTGGGGTAAGCAACCTTGGTCCTGGAGTACCAGAGATATTTCAGGGGTTTCTTATCCTTACAGGCTTGATTGTACGGTTTGATCCATCATTAAGAGTCTGAGCCTGGATATTCAGAGTCTGAATGGTGAAACACTGAGTACCTCCAAAAACACGCTCACCTGTGTTTATTAAGCCTAATAATGATTACAATTATGTAGTTAGGGGTTTGGGTGGAGCAAAAACCAGTATAAATCTTTGGTACTCCAGGACTGAGGTTGCCTGCATGGCACTGCATTCTTCCATATCACAGAGAACAACCAACAGCTCTACTACAACAAAAACTTACATTTCACTTTAAATATCTGATCTTTGGCGCCTGTGGCACACGGCACTGGCCTCTCCTTGGCTGTTGCCACAGCTTTGGTGCTTCTGTGCTTTAAATCCATTTATAATATTAGCTGCACATTGTTTCCATACTCAAGGAAATTATAAATATTACTTTTCCAGAAAGTCAGCAAAGCATTCCCTCAGCCTGTGAAACATTTACATTAAAAAAAGTATTTAAACCTCAACAATGCATCTGCAAGCATATCATCTAAAAACATAATTATTGTGGTTCACGTTACTAAAGTGGCGCTTAAAAATTTTAAATTGGATATGTCTGTGTGCTTTTCGTGATAAATATTGTAGAGATCAAGCCTGTCAGGTAGAGTGATGTAGATAGGAAAATATTTGTAAGTTATTGCTGCATTGTTATGACGCCCCAGGGCTGATTAGCGATGTGGTGATGTCACTGAGGCTTTGAATGGGAGTTCTCAGTTCTGTCAAACTCCCGCTTGCCACAATAACCTATAATGAAATTTCTTAACTTTCCAAGGAAAAGTATGACTTTATAATCTAACTGATGTATATAGGCTAACTGATTTTATAATCTGTACAAGTAGGTACCCAAATGAGCTCTCCAGTATGCCGAAAATGACTTACATTTTCAGCAGTCATTTTATGGAAAAATATATTGGACTTTATACAAGACAAGCTGTGAAAAGACCATCATGTCTAGTTTGAATTACATGTACTTATTTTTTCACCTGCACAACATATAAATGAGTTGTTAATTGACCCTGTGAGACTTAGAGTATGGTTTCGGAGTATGATTTACACAATATTTTCACAAAACGAAATATTTCGCATTTATTCTGCATACAGTGGGGCCCTCTTTGTGATGATGCAATATGAATATTTCATTTTGAAAACAGGCAGATTTTGACAGGGCAAACACCGCTTAACAGTCCTGGAGGTCAATTTAGTCTTGATATTGAATTTTTACGAAATGTAGAGAAGATTACCAATATATTTTTCTAAAAATTAAATACAACATAACATTAATAGTCCTAAAAAATCTATGAGGAAGCAAGAATGTTCCGCCACAAGAACTGGAAGTATACCAACAGCTGATTCTCTACGCTTTAGCACTGTGGACAGTTCCATTCTGCAACACTAGCTGACAGCGACCAGATAAGGGTGAAAAATAGCTCGTTCTGCACACCGGCATATCGGCACTGCAGCAAGACAGTTTAGCTATGGAGTACCTCGCAAGTTCTCCTCGTAGCAGAATTAGAACAGAATATTCGCGGTTTCAGATTACGAATGTCGGATCGTCAACTTTATCTCCACAAATACCGAAGAGCTCCAGGAGAACTGCGGCGTCCTCTTCATTTAAAAGATGCAACGCGATTCCGCAAAGGGGGTTGGGGTTGGTTCCAACCGACAGCTTTGAGCTTGCGGACCATTTTTCCAGGGAGCCGCAGATGATGAATGTAAATGAAAAAGAGCTGCTACACGGAGTCAATGACCGCTTTGCACGTTTCATAGGAAAGGTTCGTTGTTTGGAAAATCACAACAAAATATTAGAGAAGGAAATCGCAGATATCCGGCAAATTAGAGAGTTTTCCTCTTCTCTGGTACAGCAGTACGACCCCGTGATTAAAGATTTAAGGAAAAGGGTTTGTGAAATCACCCACCAAAAGCATCAGATTGAGGTAGAACTTCAGCATTTGAAGGGAGACTTTCACTCTTTGGGAGCAAAATGTCAGCAAGAAGCCCGTTTTAGGTCAGAAACCGAAAGCAGTATTATGACAGTGCAAAGGCATATTGATGACGCACATCAATCTAAATTGGAACTGGAGAAAAAAGCCCAATTCCTTGTTGAAGAAATAATTTTCATAAAGAAAATACATCAAGAGGAGGTGTCAGAGATGATGGATACAATTCACGAGGCTCAGTTTAGTGCTGACACGAAAAGCCATGGGACAGCAGACATCACTGCAGCTTTGGGGGACATTAGAAGGCAGCTCGAAGGGCACGCACGTATAGGTAACCAACAAGCAGATGAGCGTTTCCAGAATCAAATAGCAAAAATGATTGAAGCCGCTGAAATCAATAGAGTGTCGCTCAAGGCAACGAAACAACAACTCGTAGAGCACAGGAGGAAGTTACAAGCTAAAAGCATCGGGTTGGAGACCTTGAAATGCGCGAAAGAGGCTCTTGAGAAGCATTTGAACGACCTCGAGAAAGACCATGATGCAGAAGTCAATCACTACCAGGTATCGATCATTAATCGTCTGAATTATAATCATAAGAGTATTAAATTAGCAAGCGAAACACAACCAAGCCGTATTTAGGGTATTAGTACATTTAATGTCACAATGATATGCCACTTTCAATATAGACTAATTCTCATTAAAATTATGAATTAAAAGTAAACTTATGTTGAGAATATTTATTGATGTGAATGGTGGCTTTTTATGTGGTGAGTTTGGTGAGCAGTGACGGATGTTTGCTTGGACATTTAGCAGTCAGCGTTTTAATCCATATCTAGTTAGTGTATGTGGTACTATGTTCAGTCTAAACAAATACTTTTCCAGACTTGCTAATATTAGCATTCTTTTTACACTTTGAATTAATTTAGTTAAAAAGGTGTTAACTGTTATTTTGTAAGAGAGTGAGTGAATAGATATAGTATACCTGTCTTAGGTGTGATGGTTTTAATGTGTGAACTCTTTGCTGCAGGACACCATCGGAAGGCTGGAGATAGAGCTTAAACACTCCAGGTTTGAGATATCTGGCCATTGTCGACAATACCAGGACCTGCTAAACGTGAAAATGGCTTTAGATGAGGAAATTGCTTCCTACAGGTAACAATAAAACAAATACCTGACCTACAGAAGGAATAAGAAAAATAGCATAAGTAACTGAAAGATAATCAGTATGAATTAAATGAAGTGATCCTTGACTATCCCATTTAGGGAAATTCATTTGGCCATTTGAGCTTCCAGGCTGTAAAAACAACCAGCTACGTTAGAAAAACAGTCATCATAACTGACATATTAGGGTCAAAATAAAAACAGCTCATTACAAACACAATACAACATTATCATAAACCAATAATACTTCTAAAGGTACAGGTTTGGATGCCCGGGATGGCTCAAACAGTAAAAGCACTTGCCCAGATTGCAGGTTGCCTACTGGGTTCGATTCCCCAGCTGCACCCACCTATAAAAAATCAGAAACAAATGTATAAAAAATTGTATATGTTCACTAATTGATGCCAATTAAATATTAAACAAGAATGTTACCACTCATTGTTTTAATTATATTTTACTTTAATGATAACTTTTTAAATATTTTTCTTAGGAAACTCTTGGAAGGTGAAGAAATACGACTTGACTTCTGCACCCAGGGCCCAGTGCCATATGTGTACAGGCAGTCCCCTGTATACACACTCCCTTATTTTACCATGCATAGGAGCCAGCGTTACAAGGTATTGCCCCAGTATAAGTTTGTGGAGGAGATCATAACCGAAACCACAAGGGAAGTGGAGATGTCTGAGACAGAGGAGGAGTCTGAGAGATCTAGTAGCGAAGGAGTTTCTGATGAAAGAGAGAAGGGGAGTGGTGATGGAGAGGGAGAAATGGCAAAGATTGAGGCGGCCCCAGAAGCGGAGAATGGTGCAGGATCAGAGGAAAAGCCAGGGAAACCATTGTCCGTGTCTACTGGTGAGGACAGCGCGGCGACTGGAGAGGAGAATGAAGGTGAAGGAGCCAAGATGGGGACTGACGTTCTGCCTGACGCAGAAGAAAGCACCGAGGACGAAGAACCCAGGGAGGTCAAGGGCACAGGGAGTTCAGTTTAGACCTCCAGGGAGATGGAGATTTTAGGACCCCCGGGAGAGAGAAGAGAAATCCCTTGTCGAGGTGAAACCAAAATACAGTCCGGTAGGTGGATCCAGTGAAGTCGATTCTTGTCCAAAGGTTGCAAAGTGTGAATCATACACACCATTAATCACCAGAAAAGACATGCCAATTAAGAGGTTGGGAGGCCTGCCAAAACCAGGGGGTGGAAGCACTCCAACTCCAACTCCAACTCTAAGAGCTATACCTGGAACAAAATACTGACTCTGCAATAAACAAGCCTGCATCGAGCCTCAGCTCTGAAGTAATGTTTAACTGAAGTTTGAAAGATATGTGAGGTTCTAATAAATAGATGAATTAAGCACAGCCAAATAGAGATGATGATATATTTTATGAAAGCTAATGGTACTTAGTTATTTAGTTATTATACTGTTATTATAACACTGGAAACAAAAGTGAAAACTGAAAAAAGTACTATGATATGCAAATATACTTACAGGCTTTTAGAATATTCAGTGTGTACAGAATGATCAAATTTAATATCTGCATTTGCATCTGTTGTGCATGAGCTCACAAATAAAGAAATGTGTTATATGCTGTGGAAAATAAATGAAATTAAAATTATGGATATTTCTTGTTGTAATGTTTAAAATATAGGATTTTATGTCTTGTCATTCTTTTTTACATCATAAATGATCTCATTGTTGTCAAAACATAATTTTGCACCGACTGAAGGTGTTTATTAAGTAATTCACCCATATCTACAGTCAACTATAAAACTATTCACACCCCCATAACGATGGGGAAAAAGATTGTATTAATAAACAATACAGGTTATGAGATATATACATAATATGCTCAAAAATGGGGAAATTATATTATTTTAAACTAATGAAATTGCTCAGAGAAATTATTTTATTTGCTCAGAGAAAGCAATATTTTTTCCCCAAAATATGTGTCATAATTATTCACACTCCTAAAAACTATTTTAAATAAAATCCAACAAAAATAAATCTGCATTAACATTTCATCTTCTATAGTGTTTAATGAGATTGGTGAAACGTATTGGGATCTTTCATCATTTCTCATACAGAATCTTTTAAGATCCTTCTGATCCTTCAAACTGCACGTGTGAGCTGCCCTCTTCAATTCAAACCACACATTTTAGATTGGGTTCAGGTCTGGAGACAGAGATGGCCATTCCAGACGGTAATTTTGTGGTCAGTTAACCATTTCTTGATTGATTTTGAGGTATGCTTGGCTGCAAATGGATCATTCAGCAAGACAATGATCAATCCAAGTTTCAACTTTCTGGCAGATGGAACCAAGTTTTTGGCCAAAATATCTTGGTACTTGCTGGAGTTCATGATTCCACTGACCTTAACAAGAGCCCTAGGACCAGTAGAGCCAAAACAACCCCATAGCATCAAAGATCCACCACCATATTTCACTGTAGCTATAGGTTATTTTCAACATAAGCATCCTTCTTCACTGGAACACCCATTGGACCGGGTGCTGTGGTCAGTTAAGACCAAAATTGAACTTTTTGGCCATGCGCACCAGTGGTGGTTTTTTGTGTTGTAAGAAGGACACTTATGTTGAAAATAACCTATAGCCTACACAACAGAACACAAACGAAATCGGCTGCGATAGAAATAAAACAATATTTGTGGTCAGGGCGTGTGAATACAGTCCCTAGACTTGGCTGTCCATTGCGCCTACACATAGAGCGTTTTTGACGGTAGTGTTGGAAAGATTCTGCCCATTGCAAGCCCAGAATTGACTCACTATTGCTCAGTAATCGGTTTCCAACGCTCTTGTCCATGAAGCAGCCAATACTGTACTTCGCAGGCATCAATTCCGTAAAGGCCGCGTTAGTCAGGTGACGCGTGTCAGCTGATTCGTGGTGCAAAGAACATGGCCGACCTGTCAGAAGTCCGATGAGAAAACGGGAGGCTGAAGCTTTCTTTTAGTGTTCGCTCTATTCTTCAACATAAAGAAAAACATATATAGAAGTTTGAGAACGTTATTAACGCCCAAAAGGTAAGAGTGATTGCTTTATATTTGCACGCTCGCTTGGAAGCTTTAAGATTGACTCAGTATCTAGTAGCTATCTTTGCTAGCTGCTAGTGGAAGCCACTTCTAGTTAGAACGACCTTTTACTTGTGTTCCTTTTTGATAAATTATATTACAGACAGCTAACGTTAGCGTACTTTTTATTAATGGGAAGTTTTAGCGCTAGCTAGACATAGTCAGCATTTACGCATTTAGCTAGTCATATACGCTATGGCTAGTTTTTAAGTCTTGGATATCTATTCTAGATAATATCTATGATTGTTTTGATTATATTCTGAAAGTTGTAGTGTGCTTTCAAATAAAACTGAAAGATAAACTAAAGGCTAAGTAATGCTACTCAGACTGGACTGATATTTACTAGCTAGCTGTGTAATATTGAGGTTAGCTCAACTCTGTGTAGGCTAAATGTTATTGTACAAGTGAGTTACTAGTTTGGTAACTAATTATTGCAGCACTTCCACATTTGAATGTTTAACCAGTTGGCATACTACAAGATTAGTGTTGGCGCTATCTGTGCAACATTACGCTATCCTGTGTGTAAATATTATGTATTATTTAGTTGTTAGCTACCTTATTATTAAGTCATTGCAGCGCTTCCAAATTTCAGTGGTTAGATAACCTGTTAGCTAGGTCAGCTACTTCGGACGGATTATAGCTGATGTTCGATTACATTTACATTAATTTGCAGTCATTTAGCAGACGCGATTATCTCATCCAGAGCGATGTACTCATTTTACATTTCTTAACATACAATCCATTTATCAAGATGGATATTTGGCAATTAAAGCACCCTGATCGAGACTACAACAGCAGTGCTCCACCTGGGAATCGAACCTGCAAGCTTTGCATTATAAGCCACTTTTGCCCGTTAGCCTTTTCCCACTAGATATACTTCACAGTTAGCTAATTAACGTAACTTCCCCATCGCAGCACGCATCAGATTCAAATTACTTTTGCTTGCTTTTCAAGCGGCTAGAGGAACTGCTCCCCCATACCTCCAGTCACTCATCACTCCCTACACCCCAGCCAGACCCCTCCGCTCCGCCTCCTCTGGCAAACTGACTGTCCCATCCTTCCGGGCACCTGGCAGCCGCTCCTCGCGGTCTCGTCACTTCTCTGTCCTGACCTCTCGGTGGTGGAACGACCTTCCGCAGTCGGTCAGGACCGCGGAATCACTTGCGATCTTCCGAAAGAGACTCAAAACCCACCTTTTCACTCCACTACCACTGAATTATGTACATCTAGCTAATTGCTCAACACTTTGTATCCCTGCTTACTCAGTAAAAAGTAAAAAATGTACTTAGTAAATGCTAAAAACAAATCAGGTTGCTGAAAACGCATTGCCTTGGTAATAATTTGGAGATGGGAAACACTATGCAGTCTGTTTCATGTTTGTACTTTCTGACTGGAAGCGGCAAGGAACAGCACGGATGGACATGGCACTGCACTCCCAATTCATAGAAGTTTGTCCCATTCCAGGTTTTACTACATGCGAATGGGCATAATTAGCAGAAGCCGCCAGCTTATACACTCCACTGAGTACACTAACCTGCTTATAGTAAGACCTGGACTGACTCAAATTGCCATGCATTGGGAGTTTTATTTCAACCCCTGGAACAGTGTAATGATGTGAGTGGATGGGTGTTTTTCAGATGAGCGGCGTGCCTGCGGCTGTGGCTAATGGAACCTTTGAGCACAATGGAGATGGAGAGCAGGTGTGGGAGAGGCCCTGGTCCCTGGAGGAGATGCACAAGACCAGTGCTAACTGGTCCCTGGCCGCTGACTCCGGAGTGAGATTCTTACAGTGTTATTTTGGTTTAGCATGGAGGGTAACTCGAGTCATTCATCACTGGAGCTCTGCAGACTTCAGGGTTTATTTGCTATTACCATCATATTAAAGCTTATGTAACAGATTTTGGTTCTGCCCACAGCGAGTTTTGAACTGAGGGATCTCGACATGACAAGAGAGCGATTTAGCTCACTGAGCTAAAGACTCAAGTCCCTAACTCCGGGAACTAATCACACCCTTATCCACGTCACTTTCTGTAGCGGGTGCTCACTTACCAGAGCTCATCCGCTGCACTTAATAAGACTTATTTATGTTTAAGCTATAACACCTATTAACCTGGGACTTGTAGAGGAAGCGGAGACCTTTGGGGTGTTAAAATTCAGGCCTTACACAGTGCTGTGTGCACTCCAGACAGTAGCAGGACGTGAACATTTTCCTTTCTTGAGACAGGGATGGATGAGAGGGGGTTGAATTAAGCCTAACCCCCTATAATGATTACTTTGAAAGGAATTTAAGCTGGTGCTATGTTTCGTCACCACATTTCTGGTGACAGAAATAAAAGAAAAAATAATTAATGATAAAAAATATATATAATACTTGTTTAAATGTGCTTCTTAAAGCTAAGCTAAGCACCACATTGATTAGATTATATTCCTCCCATAGACAATTTTTTGCATTAAAAGCAGCCACTTTATTGATATTATTGAAGAGACACTTCCTATGAACTTGGCTGCCCCCAAGAGACTCATGACTCAATTATGGAGCTTACTTTTTTTACAGTCAGTCGTTGTTCAAGAATTATATATAACTGTCATATTGCATGGAAACCCGGGGCCGTATGTGCAAAGATTTTAAGATTAGGAGTGCTGATCTAGGATCAGTTTAGCCTTTTAGCTCGTAATGGATATGGTTAGGATATGGACAGGGGAAACCCTGATCCTAGATCAGCACTCCCACTCTTAGAATCTTTGTACATACGGCCTCTGGTCTCGTGTGGGTCTCACCTCTGCATCATCGAAGTCTCTTTGCGGTTTCGTCTCGGTCTCCACAGCTCTTCCTGTTCCTCCAAGACTTCTCTCAGAGGATGCTTTCGAAGACGCACGACATCGAGAAGCAGCTGGACGGGCTGATCCGGGACACCAAGGCCACGACTGCTGCCTGCACAGCGTCTTCAACGACTTCCTCATGCTCTCCAACACACAGTTCATCGAAAACGTACGTCTCGCCACATTTCATCGAAAACGTACATCTCGCCAATAGTACGTCTTTGCCAAAGTGTAAAAGCCTTTTTTGTTTTTTTAACTGTTTGAACTGTTGGAACTTTACAGCTCGTAAAGGGCTGACAATTGATGTTTATGTGAATCTTATATGGAAAGTAAAATGGTGGTCTTCTGAAAACGGGGCTCTTGGGTGGCTTGCCATGATTGCAGGGATGCCACAGGGCCTGTATGTGCAATTGGGCATTCCAAATTGGGAGAAAATTATTAAATTGGGGATAAAAATGAGTTCAACAAAGAACATTTTTTTCTAATGCCAATCAAATATTGACCTTTTGGCTAAAATATGATACACAATTAATGCATACAAGGGATGGAATAAGGATAATCTTAAGTGGCATCAGAGACATGAGAAAAGTTGTCTTTGTTTCTCTTCACATTCAATTCTTTATATTGCAGCTTTTACGATGATATCTGTTGATTTCTTTTGTGGTCATGTCTGTTTATTGTGTTGAATTCTGCAGAGAGTGTATGATGAAGAGGTGGAGGAGCCAGTGTCAAAGCCTGAAGTCACAGAGAGACAACCAGAGCAGGTGAGGAGAGCAGAGAGCAGGTATACCTGTGGTGTGGAGGTATGCTACTGTGTGTATGTGTATGTGAGGTGACACTTGTGTCACTGGATGGGTTACCCCTACAATATAAATTGCTTTGATGTCTTTGGTATAATGTGTTGACGTTAGGTGCTTATTGTTATTAATGGTGATGATGTTGATGATGCTTTTTCCCCTTGAATGAAAAGCTTAAGTATGGCTGTCCATCTCCTTTATAAATCCTATAGTGTTTGGGTTGTTCAGTATGGGAAAGCTATCCCGTACTGATAATGTATATTGGTCCTGTGATGGCAAAATGTGAAAAATGTGTGTCTGCGTTGCGGCCATCTTTTCAAATGCCTTTTAATTCCGCAGGAGAAGACTCGAGAACAGAAGGAGGCGGAGCTGATACCAAAAGTCCAGGAGGCGGTGAACTACGGGCTGAGGGTTCTAGAATCTGCCTTTGAGCAACTGGACATCAAGGCTGGAAATTCCGACTCGGAAGATGAAGAAGTCATCGATCGAGTCGAGCCCATACTGGAACCAAAGGTATGGACGCCGAAGGCACGAACCAACATCCTGATCCATTCTGCTCAACTGAGGAGTGGCCAGCTCTTTCAAAATGCTTCCTTTATTTCTTAAAATCAATCACTGTAAGGGAATCAATCACCAAATGTACCCTCAGTAGTGAATACCCTATAGGGCGTTTCAACTCCAGGCCTTTGGTCACCACCTGATTTAGAATAATTAGTTTACCTCCTTGGTCCAGGAGGCGCAGCTATTAGTGAAAGTGGTGTAGTGAAGCAAATACCTGCAGACTAGCGGGTTTCATCTGGAGTTGAAGACCCCTGTCATCTCTGTGTAATAAGTTGGCTTGAATAGAGAAAAGAAAAAAAAGATTTTGGTTGAATTTTCCTCCTGCAGTATCTCCCTTGAGGAGTGTCATGTATACATACAATATACATGCCATTTAGCAGACGCTTTTATCCAAAGCGACTTACAGTAGTGAATGCATACATTTTTCAGTATATGTGGTTCCATTGTTGAACTTTCAGGACCTACTGAGCCACACAGAATCATGTGCCGATGACATCACTTCCCTGTGCTTTCAGGACCTTTATGTGGACAGGCCATTACCTTACCTGATAGGGTCTCAGCACTTCATGGAACAAGATGACGTGGGACTTGGTGACCTCTCCAGTGAAGGTAGTAGGGCGTCGTGCTCTTAAACCGAATACAGCGCATGTTTGCTCTGTACCAAGGTTATTGTAGTTTTCATTTCTTTCATTCGTTTTTATTTCTGTTTGAATTTTCACTTCTCATTTCATTTGAGTTCAGTTTCAGTTTAATTTAGGCCTCAATAAATTAGTTTCAGTTTAATATTATGCCTTAAATGAGCGCTAGTAGTGCTAATCCAGGATGAAAGTTTTGTGACAAGAGGCGCTGTAATCATATCCAATATAATTTTATTAAAACAGGAACAATGTCCATCGGTGCAGGGCAATGCGGGCATCTGGCCACCCTTATTATATTACCTCAGAAAACTACCCATTATTAATCTCTATTTTTATTGCCATCTCACTTCACAACTTCCGCAATTATCCTGACCAGCTGCATGAGACGTTCACGGTCCCACAACACGCTTCTCTCTATATAACAAATGTCCTCTAGCATTTTTTACAGACTAGCTATTAGCAGCCTAATATTTTCTGTAGCTGCTAAATGTTCTTAGCAATTTATAGCGACATATTGAATAACATGTTCAATCTATTAAGGTAACGATAAGACACAATTAAGGCAATGGGCTGAAGACTGCTTAACTGGAAGGAATTATTTCATTTAACAAATTGCTTTTTCCACTTGTTTAGTTTTTTGTCTCACTTTTTTAAGAGCAGGTTTATACATTAAGAATTGACAGCAATATTCCAGCAAGAGTTCCCAAGCAAGTGAATGTTCTGCACTATCGTAGCTACCATTACAAATATACCTGACATGTTCCTCTGAGTGAGTGAACACATGAGTTTTCAAGTGAACAACCTCCATGACTCATCCATGCATTTTCAGTAACTGCAGTGTCCTTAAGAGGGCAGTAGTGAGCCAGGGTAATCTCTGGCAGGAACAGTGCACATGCTAGGTCCATATTGTGGAAGGGACACGAGAGATGTGCAGAGCAGTTTAGAGATGGAAGTTAACCCCGGACAGCATGTATTTTAAGATGATGCTTTTCTAGACTTAAAACAATGTTCTCAGACATTCTGATAATTTGATATTTTATTCACAGAAATGTCCATCGATAGTGATCGGGACAGTGTCATTGACAGTGAAGAAGACAAAGATGATGGTGTAAGACTTGTTTTTTTATTTTTCATTTTTCAGACTACTTTCTAATTTGAAGTATTTATCTTAGATTTTATCATGTAAGCTACTTATTTGGCTCCCAGTCCAGTAAAGGAATATCAGTCAGCTTTTTTGTTGTTGTTGTTGTTTACATCATGCTTTTATCCTTAATGGAGTGAATTATTCCAAGGTTTTAATAATAGTTAACATGCTGCTGTTAGATTGCACTGGTGCTTCTAATCAAATTCAGGGATTATGTGCTACTATGATCATTTTCTCAGTCTTTAACTGTTTTGGGAATTAACAGCAGTCCGAGGACTTTGACCAGGATGAAGAAGGACAAGGCAGCATCAAGAAAGTTAGTATTTTAGGTTTAGAGCCAAAACGGTTATCTCTGCACATATTTCATGCACCTATTTATGTTTATATTTATGTCCGATTTCCATTATGGGTGTGGGTAATTATTGCTTGTGGTTCCTAATTCCGCTTGCAGTGCCATTAATTAATCTCTTAATTGTACAGAAGTCGTCTATTACAAGTGAGGAAGATGAAGAAGAGGAGGACGAAGAGGAAGACTCAGACATATTTGGAGAGTCGGACAAAGATGACAACGAAGACACAAAGGTAAAGGCCTTCGGTGGGTTAGTCATCAGCACACATCGTTCACCCAGGGCTGTTGCTTCCGTTGTGCGTTGCAATGATTGTTGCCTGCGTAAGAATGAAATGTATGCAGTTTTAATACCTTCCCAAAATGTCAGAAAAATAGAAAACTTGAAGCCGAGAACAATACCATCAGTGTACAACTCCTACATTATTTATCAACTCAGTGAAACCATTCAACCAACCAACAAGTGTTCAGATATAGTCCACAGAGTGTTATTAAAGAGCATCTTAATATGTAGATGATGTCATCAGTGGGATCACGGTCAAATCTGATAAACAATTCACATCTTTGTATTAGTCACTCCCCACAACTAGAGACTTAGCCTTCTGCTATTAATGACATAGACACTGGCCCAAGTGTGGTGCATGGTTCTAGCTGTGTAGCGTAGTGTGGCTCTTGCAGAAGTGTGGCGTGGCGTGAGCCCAGGGGTGAAAGGTGCCGTCTTTGTCCTGTTGATTCCAGAGCTCCACAGGCCCTTCATCCTTTGCAGATGAACTGGCTGCCCGTATTAAAGGGGAGGCGCCAAGCAAGCCAGAGGAGGATCGCTCATGTAAGTTCATCTGGCCGTCACCTTTAATTCCATTATATGCCCTGAATTTCATTCCATGTAACGGTCATTTTTCTGTGCATTGCAAAAAAAATTATTAAAATCATGAAAAGTCTTTATTAGACATACAGTAGATAGAATAATTTATTATCCCAGAGGGAAATGTGTTATTTTTTGGTAAATTTGTTATAAAATTATTATCATTTTCCATTCCATTTTCCAATTAATTCATTGTCTTACTTTTAAACGGTTTAATAACAAATGGAATGCACCCACCTCCCCCCCACCCAAAAAGAAAAAAATGGTCAGAAACAATTCTTTCTCCTCCCCCGTGCATACGGTGTGTACTGAATTAGCTCCGTTCTCGCCTCATCACATCTGCATGCTCATTGCTGTTTTTTTCCCCATTTCTCTGAAGCGCTAAAATCCGCCACATCCGCCGCAAAGAAGAAGAGTAAAGGAAAGAAAGAATCAAAGCCGGTTAAGCCACAGGGTAGGACCCACTGCACACACACCATTCTTAGGGGTGCTTTCTATCTTAATCAGACTGGACATTTTTATCTCTTTGGTTCAGTTTATGGCACACTTTCAGATTACAAGCAGTCTCCTGTCGCAGTCCAGTTCCAGCTCTCTCTGCTGAAACAGTCATTTTAGCGGTTTGGGGTGCTCCAAATATAATTGGGCTTTCCAAATTTAAAGCAAAGCAGAGAACTAAAATAAAGGATCAAATGTAAAGAAAAATGATGAGCTAGTCTAAGTAGAAAGTAGGAGATTGTGAACGATAACTATTCAATGCAACGTTTTCCAATCTGAAAATACTGAACCTAGATTGTTACAAAGGCAACTTGCTTTTGTCTTTGCACGTCGTGATTTTATCCTCTGGTTAGTAGTAAGATCTGACAAACAGGGAATAGTTAGCTATGCAACCTCTGATTGGTCTGAATAACATCTTGGGCAACATTGCTGTGTGGTATCCATTCAACTGAATATCAATGTCCTTACTCTAGTTGGGTTCAAATTATTATTATTTTCCATTCATACATACATAATCTTTTCTTTTGCATCATACAAATCTAGTCAAATATACCAGCGTAAGATATTGAACTGTAAGCAGACGGGTAAATCATATCACAATTACAAAGGATCTGTGCGCCCTGTTGGAGACAGTCATTGACATACACTGCCTGGTCAAAAAAAAAGTCACCACCTGGATTTAACTAAGAAAATAGGTAAGAGCCTTCCATTGGATAATTACTGCAGTGATTAATATGTTTTAGCTGGCAACAAGTTATTTAACCCTAACTGATGCAGTGAGTAGCTTCTAATTTCTTAAACAACCATGTTGGAAGACATATCTTGTGGTCATGGAAAAGATGTTAATCTGTTTCAGAAGGGTCAAATTATTGGCCTGCATCAAGCAAAGAAAACAACGAAGGAGATTGCTGAAACTACTAAAATCGGGTTAATTGAGTCCAACGCATTATTAAAACCTGGAAGGATAAGGATAGTGGTGAACCATCATCTTCAAGAAAATCTTGAATGATCGTGATCGGCAATCACTTAAATGTTAAATGGTGAAATCATATCATAAAAAATCAACAGTAGAACTCATGGCTATGTTTAATAGTGAAAGTAAGAGCATTTCCACATGCACAATGCGAAGGGAACTCAAGGGATTGGGATTAAACAGCTGTGTAGCCTTAAGAAAACCACTTGTCAGTGAGGCTAATTGGAAAAATAGGCTTCAATTTGCTAGGGAGCATAAAGATTGGACTCTGGAGCAATGGAAGAAGGTCATGTGGTCTGATGAGTCCAGATTTACCCTGTTCCAGAGTGATGGGCGCATCAGGGTAAGAAGAGATGCGGATGAAGTGATGCACCCATCATGCCTAGTGCCTACCGTACAAGCCTGTGGGGGCAGTGTTATGATCTGGGGTTGCTGCAGTTGGTCAGGTCTAGGTTCAGCAACGTTATGTGCCCAAAGAATGAGGTCAGCTGACTACCTGAATATACTGAATGACCAGGTTTTTCCCCATGGATTTTTTCTTCCCTGATGGCACGGGCATATTCCAAATGACAATGCCATGATTCATCGGGCTCAAATTGTGAAAGAGTGTTTCAGGGAGCATGAGACATCATTTTCACACATGGATTGGCCACCACAGAGTCCAGACCTTAACCCCATTGAGAATCTTTGGGATGTGCTGGAGAAGACTTTGCGCAGCGGTCTGACTCTCCCATCATCAATACAAGATCTTGGCGAAAAATTTATGCAACTCTGGACGGAAGTAAATGTTGTGACATTGCAGAAGCTTATCGAAACGATGCCACGGCGAATGCGTGCTGTAATCAAAGCTAAAGGCGGTCCAACGAAATATTAGAGTGTGTGACTTTTTTTTTGGACGGGCAGTGTATGAATAGGTGATTGAGAGGAAGAGACAGAGAAACTCCTGAAACCAACAATGGCCAGTAGGATACATGGATAGGTGATCAAACGGCTACTCAGGTTAACCATTTAGACTTGATTAACAATTCAATAGTTTCCTGGCTAGGCCCCGGGAACTGAATCAATCAGACCCTCCCTAGTGATGAGCAGACTGATTGATCTAATGAAGCCAGTGTCTGGCCTCCTTCAATCAATCACATTATTTCCAAGTACACATTTCTGTTTCCCGCCTCAGAAAACAAAGCTGAAAAATAGTATTTAGAGTCATTCAGTTGGAAGAAAACTATGAAAAGAAAACAGAAAACTATGATTGTTCTTACCTCTGGATAAGAGCGTCTGCTAAATGCTTAAAATGTAAAATGTAAATGTAAGAAGGGCATTCAGACGAACTCCGCCGAGTCCAGAGTGCTTGCTGGTATTCTTGTATTACCTGTCATTTACTTTGTTACTGTCGCTACCGAAATCAAACCTTCTTCATCAAGATCAGAGCGCTGCCATATTTCTTACACCAGTGACTAACAGAAATGGCAAAAAGGCATTGTATGTTGCAGAACACTGCTTGCTCACACTGCTAGGGAAAAGAGTTCTTTAAAGACTGAAGTTCTTTATGCTCCCAGTTTCCCCGGACGACGATGAGATGTTCAACCCTCCACCAATGGAGGATGAGGACTACTCCCCGTTCGGCGGGAAAGGCGGGCTCTTCAGTGGAGGAAGGGGCTTGTTTGATGATGACGATGAGGTAGGTGGATGAAGGCTGTAGTACACCCTGAAATCTTAATAAGGTGTCGGCAACATCATTTCAAGGATGGCTTCAGAACCTATTCATTGTGTGCGGGCAGTTGTGCCCAGTAATGGTATGTGTACCTCGCGAAACGGTAACGGTCTTCCTATACATGCAAACCTGATATTCAATGGCCGAGTTGTCCAGCGGAAACCCTTTTTGTGGTTTGCTTCACAGGGTGATCTCTTCTCCGACGCACCGAAGCAGGAACCCGAGGGAACGAATAAAGCAGCAGACGTTCCAGGTGAGGTGAAGCAGAAGGTGACTCACACACTAATACCATTAAAACGGCATATGTGAGTCCAGGTAACATACAGAAGAGTGGATCTGTGCTGCACCTGCTCTGGACCGATGCCCGTAAATAAGCATTATCGCTAGTAACATAATCTACTCCAAACATATCACATTCACAATGTATATTCAACATAACCCATCTGAGCTAGCTGGCTAGTTAATCCATTGTACCGGTATATCATTTAACATTTTGGGATCGTTCAATGGGTAATAATATATGTTGCTGTTAGCGCACAGCAGTTGATTTGCCATTTTTCTGCCCACTGCTGTATTGGAGCATTGTTATCGTATGTGACTTCTGTACTTTTAGTGTAGGTGCAGGTATTTGTAAGACATAAAGCATGACATGTTGGATATACAATATTATATGGCTTCCCTGGGGTCCATGCCAAGATAAACTCCCAGATAAAATTAATATTTCAAAAACAAAATTTTTATAAGCATTTTGAGTTCAACTGAAACAAAAGTAGCATGAAGTTAACCATTCCGACTGATGAACAGTTTAACATTTCTGTTAAGAGAGAACATGCTCATTTAGATGCACAGTCAGGTGTAGTTTTGAACTGAAATTAAACACACACCATGATTGTGAAATAAGATGTCTTAACCCCGCGCAGGTGTCACAAACATGGCTGTTTGCAGCATCTGCGTATCGTTAAGCTCCTTAAGCTCAGTATTAATCTGAAATCCTCGCCTTGTCTGTTCGGACTTATATTTGTAGATCCTGCAATATCCAAGCCCAATAAGAAGATTCCGGCGAGTGCTGTCCCTATATTCCCAGGTAAAGGGTGGGGATTGAAGAGGTCTGTAAAAATAAAAATAGGGCGAAATACCCTTCAGTTGAAACCTGTGCCTCTTCTCAGTCGTACTGCTGTTTTACTCACGACTACAGATGGTATGGCTGAGATGTATTATTAGAGTCATCGAACGTGAGGTAATTCATCAGTTGCTTGAGTGTCCATACGCTGATGATGAGCAGAATACTGAAGATCCTGTTGTTGGCTCCCGAATCAATATTCATGAAGGAGAGCCTGAGACATATTTACAGAAAGTAACTGGCATCCTCATTAATTTGAATACTGATCTCTATGCAGTAAGTCATTGTTTACACAGAAGGGACTTGATTTCCATGGTTGGGAAAAAAAATCTGGATTCAAATAGTCAAATATTCAATTTTAGGAGCCACAGAATATTTCAGAATTTCAGATGAATGGAAACGCTTTTTCCGAATTCATAACTGTTTGTAATGAGGGTGACATACTGAAGTGCATGCATGCCTGTTGGATTAAACAGGTGAGATAAAGCCATGTAGATCGGGACTTTAACAGAAGAAGGACCAACATGAACAGAAAAGAACAGAAGGCAAACATTACATATTTCCTCAGAAGTATATACAGGTAACTGCCAAAATAACGGAAACACCAACATGAAGTGTCTTAAAGGGCGTTGGGCTACCACGAGCCTCCAGAACAGCCTCAGTGCGCCTTGGCATAGTTCTACAACTGTATGGAACTCTATTGGAGAGATGCAACACAATTTTTTGTGAGAAATTCCATTATTCGATATTTGGTTTACATCGTTTCCATGCTCATCAAAGCATTTACTGGCCACACGTGCCCTGCACATGGGACTTTGTCATCCTGGAAGAGACCACTCCCGTCAGGATAGAAATGCTTCACCATAGGATGAAGGTGATCACTCAGAATGGCTTTGTATTTATTGATGTTTATCTTGCCCTCTAACTGCTTGAGTGGACCTAAACCATGCCAGGAAAATGCAGCCCACACCATAACAGAGCCACCAGAACCCTTCATTTACTAAGTGTTTCGGTTATTTTGACAATTACCTGTATATATTCTAAATTAAATGGTTAAAATAATTTAATATTCACAAAGCCAGACGTGCAATGCAATTATGGAAATTTAAGCATATTTTTGCACCTCTGACCATGGATAACCAAAGATGATTTGCAGTATGCAATGTATAACAGCCTGTTGTACTTGCATGCAAAATATTTCTCTCTGTTGGTATGTTAGTGCTTCGGTACAATAAGCAGGAAAATGGGAACCAAAGGATTTGATTGCATAATTATGTCCTCCAGTATATTATGGCTGCCATATAGCAAAGCGTTATTATTATTCTTTTATTTTTTATTATTTTTCCCCAGAGTCAGAGTCCCCAGAGAGCAGGGAGAATGGTGGACCGGCCAAGGCCAAACCCCAGGCCGTCCCCACAGGCGGGCTCTTTGACGATGATGACGACGACGATGACTTCTTCAGTGGGAACACTCTCAAAAAATCTGCTTCTGGTGAATATTCATCACACACTACCCGGAGCCACAAAACACATTTTATTTTCACCCATGCATTTCATCACTGCATCTGCTTATTTTTGTCTGTATTTATTTATCAGTGAATTTCAAATACCTGTCACTGTACTCTGCGTGCTCCTTCAATGCACTTAAATGAGCTCTTAAACTTAAGTGTGGTGCTTATATATCACTAAAATGGTGAAATAAATGAGGGAGTCAAGTAAATCCTGTAAATATCCACATTTTTCTGCTGGTCAAACGGAGGATGTTATGAAGTATCTTTGTATTTAACTAGGTGCATTTTGTGTTGTGAATTGTTTAATAAAATCGTATTTCTGTTTATGGCGGCACGGTGGTGCAGTGGATAGCACTGTCGCCTCACAGCAAGAAGGTCTCGGGTTCAAATCCAGGCCGGGGGCCTTTCTGTGCGGAGTTTGCATGTTCTCCCCGTGTCCGCGTGGGTTTCCTCCGGGTACTCCGGTTTCTTCCCACAGTCCAAAGACATGCACGTTAGGCTAATTGGAGAGTCTAAATTGCCCGTAGGTATGAGTGTGTGAGTGAATGGTGTGTGTGCCCTGCGATGGATTGGCGACCTGTCCAGGGTGTATTCCTGCCTCTCGCCCGGAACGCATGCTGGGATAGGCTCCAGCACCCCCCCGCGACCCTGACCAGGAATAAGCGGCTTAGATGGATGGATGGATGGATGGATATTTCTGTTTATGTATATTAACCCCATTAGCCTGCACCTCTGTCTGTTTCATTTTGTATTGTCAGAATCAGGAAATGTATATACACGGTACGTTTTTTAATTGTGGAAAAATGCAAGTAGCGCCTCACAAAGTTACATTTTTCTTCCTCTTTAGCTGGACAGGAGAGACCTAAACAGAAGAGGGCGGTGGATCTGTTTGGCGGAGATGAGGAGGAGGACGATGAGGATGGAGACATTTTCAGTGAGGGCTCGGGCGCCCCACCCCCCCGGCCCAGGGTGAAGGATGCCGCGGAGGAGGAGACACCGCGAGCGCCCGAGAAAAAGGTGCGCCACGCCACGCCACGCCACGACCTCCTGTCTTAATAAGCGGTTTATTTGTTTATACAAAATAAGGTACCATGATGTGCATGTGGCAGCAACCAAGCTGAATTGAAAATACATTTTACATAGGTATAATCAATAAAATAATAGAAAAAAAACTAAAAATGTAAACTGCAACAATTAAAAGCATAAAATAGACTAACCGACACACAGTAACGTGACAAACCTGACATACCAGCACACAACACTCATTACAGTGTTCACTTATTTAGAAGTCTGGTCATGTGTGGGATAGTACTCCGCCAGTAGCGCTCAGTTCTACACTGGACCAGGTCCAGTTTTGCTGAGGACCGTGTCTGGCAGGGGCTTATGGCGGATCGCTCAGGTGGAAGCCACTTGTGAAACGGGGGATTTGTGGAGTGAGTTGGCGCAGGCTCTGGTGAGGTCATCACGCCGTGGGCAGAGGGGTGGGAGCTCCAGGCGACTACAGGCGACTGCCCTGTGCTGAGCCTCGCAAAAAGATGATCAGAAACAAGGCAGGCGTGCTGCATGTCTTTGAATTGCAAGACCACGTGTGTTTCCTCTTGGGAAAAGCACATTCAAGAATAATGGCCACCGTAGTTTCAACTGCGTTACGTTATAAAATCAAGTTTGCCTTTTTATTCTCTGATTATTTCTAGCCTCCGCCCGGTTTTGTAGTTTTGTGGTCGATAGCGGTTGAGGCGTCAATCTTGGCTTGCGGCAAACGCAGACGGTGTGCAGCTGGCTTGAGTGTATGCACCGACAGCACTACAGAACTGCACGTGCCGACTGTGGGGAGGTGGGAGAGGCACAGCGCTCATGGGGAGGGGAGGGGAGGGGAGAGGAGGGGCCTGTTGGCTGTGGATCATCACAAGTGCATCAGTGAAACGTGGTTGAAGTAGTAAATGTGTATGATGTGCCTTATATAGCCTGGTAGACATAAAAGCCCATGTGCAGCTTAGACGATGATACACAACTAAACTAAAGTAACCTAACGTGCGCCACATCTTCCTCTTCCTCCTCTGGTTGGCAGGCTGTCTTGACATCATTTTCCCCAGGAGGATGGTTTGAGATGAGGTGTTTATGACACTCTGCACCTCCGGGAGAAGCATTTCAGTTTCCTATTGAGAGAAGCGCTCATGATGGAGCCTCTTATAACTTGGCGCTTGCTCTTCATCAGACATGACATAAATTGCCAGTTTTCTGTGCCGTTAATGCACCGGTATTAAATGTCTGTGGCCAGAGGGGAACTCGCCACTCTGAGGCGCTCTGGCGGCGGGCCGAGGCCGCGTCGGTGGGCTGCAGTCACGTGATCGATGTGTTAATATTCTCCGCACTCAGATGCCTGCGGGGGCCATCTCCATGTTCGGACCCGGGACCAAGAGCATCCTTGTCGAGGGCTTGAAGAGACGACAGACCTCCACCAGCGAGGAGTCTGAGAAATCTGAGGAGGTAGCAAGCAGACCGTCCGCAAATCCATCCGTCCATTCCTTCCTTTACTTTTCCTACTTTCCCACTGATAGATTCTGATTGATAAGGCAAGACCGATGCAGGCTATGCCTAATGAACTTATACGGAAAGTAACTTTTTAAAAATCAGTACATGTTTTCTGTGCCTTTCAGAATGCACCTGCACCAGATGTTGTCAAAGCGTTGCCTAAGATCGCACCTAAACCCCAGACCAGGGGCCTCTTCTCAGATGATGAAGATGCACAGGTTAATTTCACTCTTTTACTTGTCTACCTCGTCACTAGATTATCACAGTTGAGCTGGAGTTATTGGTACTTCGTCTCACAGGTTTGTGAGCAGGCACGCCAGGAGTTGATGAGACGCAAGTAAGAACATAACTATGTTTGATGACAAGAACAGGCTATTCAGCCCTTCTAGGCCCATCATTTTGCCTACTGTCTATTGAGTATCTAGCACCCTGTCAAGCCTGGTGTTGAACACAAGGCTCTCTGTTTCTAACTACATGATCTGGAAAGATATTCCATGCATTAACCACTCTGTTTGAGAAAAATACGTTAAAATGTATATTGAACTAATTTCCACGTATGCCTCCTTGTTTGACTGACAGAACTCAACTTTATTGAAATATTATTGTCCACTTTGTTAATCACTTTTTGAAAATGCGATACCGCACACCCATCCGTGGCAAGAACCAAGAATCAACTGTGAGTCTCTGGAGCAAGTAAATATGTGTTTTGACAAAATAAGTGATGTCTAATTTAGTTGCGTAAAATATTTACATGTACTCTGCGACAATTAGGCGGCAAAAAAGGAGAAGAACTGTGGTGCAGGACACATGAACCGTGTGCCGAAAGTGCATCTATGTCAGTACGAAACCGTGAACCTTCACACCCAACTTTCATTCACTGATTAATGTCGTTCATCTTTTCAACCTTCACAGATCTTCCCTTCCGCGGCCAAATCTCAGACCAAGCCTGAGCCTACGGTCCCGCGCAAACCCAGCAAAGCATCCATATTTGATGATGAGGAAGAGGAGGTAAGCAAGGTTAAGCAATCCGATTGGTCTATTCGTGGTAGTTTGAGTGGGCTCTGCAGACGTCAGCGTAATATATTCCTTCGGAATGAACACGAGAAGTAGAACGACTAACGGTTATCGTAATTTGCGTTGTTGCGTATTTTTTTCTTCATTTTTATCTGTCAGGATCTGTTTGCGTCTGCGCCTCCGAAGTCCAAAGCAAAGCAGGGTAAAAGCGCGGCAAGGCAGACGGCCAGCAAGCCAGTCTCCAGCGGCCTCTTTAGCGACGACGAGGTACGGCTGACGGAGCGCAGAAAACGATCCTGTTGAAAGACATCCTGCACTCCTCCTCGCAACTAATAAGCTGCCCGGTTTATTTTGCAAATCTTTAATGTCCCCATCTGTTGTTTGCATATTACCAGCTGTTAATTGGAGCAGAACATACAATGAGATGGACTCCCACCAAACCGGGACACTTGAGGGCAGCGCTCTGATGCCTGCGTTTGTGAATGTTCAGTTCAGACCAAGAAAGTGTGCAACGTGTGTTGGCAGGATTTAAGCGATTTGAGTTCAAGTCACCATAATACCAAATGAGTCGAAGTCAAATTCGCGTACAGAAAAATATAAATAGTAATATGTCAATAAATTTAAAAAAATAGGCTTCGCAACTTTGCTCAGTGTGAATTTGTCATACCTCTTTATCACCCGGTTCAGGTCAAACATTTACCCAGCTTTTGGCATTGTTTTTTTCCCCCTCTCCTCTTCTCCCTGTTCCCCAGGATCATTGGATGAGCACCAAACCAAGCGAGACCAGTAAAGAGATCAAAACGGGAGGAATGAGAACCAGCAACAGCGCCCCCTCCAGTCTCCCTAGTGTCAAAGCTGCTCAGAAAGACAGCCTGTTTGACAATGAGGATGAAGACCTCTTCACCGCTACCAAGGAGACGAGGTACTGGTGAAGTTTCAGGACAGAAGGACATAGCTTGTTGTATAAATAACTCTTTTTTTTTTTTTCCTCTTTCTAAAACCAACTTTTTATTTTATGCCAAATATTATGTAAGAACACATTTATAAATGGCTTGTCTGATTAAAAAATAGTTTGGGGTTAGGGTCAGGGTTTGGTGAGTATGGAGTAGTCAAGGTGTAATCATGTAATGTGTTCCTATACAAGCCGCATGGTAAGCTCACATTAGTAGCTGTATTACAGTTCTTGCATAGTGACACAGTAGTTGCATTGAAATTATGTGACGATTGTCTGTCATAGACCACTGTTATGGTACACTGTTATGGTACACTGTCATAGACCACTGTCATGAAACAATTCTGAAGTTCTCAGCAGACCACCTAAGCATTTCAGTTTGAACAAAATTACATTTGCATATTTAAAAGGTATAATAAGCGTGAACTTCCTTTCAAAGTCATATCAACCAGTGGGTGGTCCACGGACCACAGTTTGAGCTAACCGCTTTAGCTAATGCTAAATGTTACCGAACATTTTATGGCTCTATCGACTTCTTTATGTTCACCGTTAACCGTTGTTTCCCCTTCGTCCGTGCAGTAAGAAGAAGCCCCAGAGAGTGTCCCTCTTGTTTGAGGAGGAAGAGGGATATGGAGACAAGGGCTCCCTGTTTGGTTTCCAATCAGCAGCTAGCACTGACGTGAAAGTACGATTTTTTTTCTCACATCTTTCAAATCAAATCAAATGTATTTGTATAGCGCACAAATGAATTGTCACAAAACACTTAACAGAAGGGGAGCCCAGGCCTAGACCCCCACCCCAAAAGCAAGCCTAAGGCGACAGTGGCAAGGAAAAACTCCCTTGATAGGGAGAAACCTTGGGAGGAACCAGACTAAAAGGGAGGGAGCCCATCCTCTTCTGGCCGGCACAGGGTGTGTCCAAAAAGGACTATCATGGTCAGTCCAAGGTGACTCGGCTGAATGACTTTGCGCCTCCTGAGTTAGGTAGTCAGTGGGGGGGGCTAAACCACGTGAAGAGGGTCCAGATCCAGGGACTGGGGTAGGCGTGGGGGTGAGGGTTGATGGGGGCAGCTCACACTTCCGCAGGATCTAGGGCTCGGGGGCAGGTGTTTCCAGGCACCTTTGTTTCCAGGTGTGGTGGATTCAGATGATGTTGGGTAAATGTAGGGAAGTTCAGGAGTCAGATTGTGTGGAATATCGCATCCATAAAAGTTGGAATCACAATTTTTGTACAAGCATTGTACAAGTTCTAGCACTCTCTGTGTGGAACGCAGTCTCTGCACCACGCTTGTGTTAAATAGTCTCCAGTATAGGGTTCCCACAGTTTACAGAGGTCACATGGGCTCAAAAGTATAAAGTAAACACTTTATGCACCCCAGTACATCGAAGAAGAAATCACTCAATCTTTCTATTCAATTTCTTTCTATCTATTAGAAAGATAGATAATTATTCTAGATTAGATAATTATATTTTTTCCCCCACACGGAGATTGCTTTTTCTTTGAGTGATCCTTGTTCTGTATATTTTTGGTGTAACTCTAGTGCACATTGGTCAGTCACTGGCTTCTTAAACATACGTTATGCACATTATTATGTTTTAGCTTAAACGTATTGGGAGATGATACAAACTTTACCAAAACCATATAGGAGACCTTTTGTGGGGTGGTCTTAGCAGTACATTATCCCAATAATTTCTTATTTTTAATTTAGCTTGGGCTTTAGCAATGAACCTTCCTGGTCCACAGGAATGCGTCATATCGAGTTTTAATTGTCTGTAGAGTGAGAAAGTTCATTGCTTTCACAATAGCAGAGTGTACAGTAGCAACATTTAAGACTGATGTTCTGGATACACGAAACTTGGAGTGCATCGTCCGCCTCTCCACAGATCCACACTTGGCACGTGGCTTTATTTCTCTTTCTCTCGTTCTGCCAATGCAGACTGCGGCCACGGGCTCTGCGCCTCCCCCCCGATTGGACAAAGAGAAGGACGAGGACGCGCCCGGTTCGCCCGCAGAAGAGAAAGCCCCGCCCGAGAGCGTGGAGCCTAAGAAGAAGCCCGCTGGGGCCGTCAGCCTGTTCGGGGGAATCGACGTGCTGGGAGAGAGGCATGAGACAGACAAGGTGAGGCTACAAGCCCAGATCAGCTGAAACCTGCCTCAATGCGGCCAGTAAGCGCCCTGCATTATCCATAAACGTTGTAACACAGGTACACAAGTGAGTGACCCAGGACTGTTTCTCTTAAACCAGGATAGCCCCAATTTTGTTTTGCTCTGATTCTGTTTAAATTTCCTACAATCTCCGGTAAATATGCCACGGCCGAAAATGAACTTAGCCATGTAGGAGCATCCATATTTAAATTTGAGAACAATTTGAAAATGGGTAAATATCTTAATTAAGTCCTCAAGCTACCCGTCTGAGTTTTCCTTGCTCACACCTCACACCCTTTTGAGTGGCCAGCACAAGGTCCGCCGTAACAGACTTCAGCTTCATCGTGCTCTTCATTCAGTTGCGCTCGCGTGAGAGTGACTGCTGTGAATTGTGAGAACATCTTATGATTACCGCCTAACTCAATCAAATCCATTTTCATCATCGTCCCCAGCGGTCTAATTGCATAGATCTGCGGCCCCTAACGTGTCCCTTGTGTCTGATTTCTATGGTTACCTGGATCGGCAGACTAAGAGTCCGCTGGATGACCCAGATGAGGAGGACTTATTGTACAGCGAGGGCCCTCCGCCCATGGAAGACGAGGCCAAGACCAAGAAAAACGTTGTGAGCCTGTTTGAGGATGAGGATGACGAGGAAGACGAGGAGGAAGAGGAGGCAGCGCCTGCATCTGCATCCAGTCAGCCAGAGGCCAAAACCACGCCCAAGGTTTTTACTTCTTTTAACTTTTTCTTGTTGAAAGTCTATTTACTTTTTTGCCATGCGATCCAAATTATGAGCATGTCCCATGGCTATTCTTCCATCAACTCAGACTAGCATGTACCCCCTTCAAAAGGTGTGGAGCCAGCCTCTGTGTTTTCTCACTGCAGTCCACCAGCTGAGCTGAGCTGAGCTGACACAGGCAGACTGTAGACACCCAGTGGACCACAGGAGTCGCTCTTTGTCCAGTGTAGTGTAAAACTCCGTTAGCGAGGCTGCGGCCAATCGCGCGTCACCCCGTGGGACCCCCTGCTGCAGTCGGCACTGGCTCAGTCAGGATTTGATTCTGGGCCTTGGGGCACGTCACCGCAGTAAGAACTAGTGCTGCAGCTGAACCTGTCACCCAGGATAGTCCAGCATTTTAGTCTTTTACTACTAGGTCACACGAAAAGACCGATGTGATTGGGGGAGATAAATTCAGGCGAAACGCAGCTGCGCCCTCATTGGTTTGTGGTCCCTCCTTCTAGGCCCAGGAGCAGAGGACTCGCACCAAAAGCACCAGGGTGTTCCAGGACGAGGAGCTGCTGTTCACCCAGAAACTGCAGAAGGACAACGACCCCGACGTGGACCTCTTCTCTGCGTCCGCAAAACCTGCTGTGAGGAACTGCCAAAAGCTAGAATGCTCTAAACCCAGCCTCTGGGACCTGCACTGCATTCTGGGACCTGCACCACATATCTGGGCCCTGTACTGCATTCGTATCTGTTTCACTTGTTTTCAGCTGTTGTATATAAATACATCCATGCTAATTGTGTTCTGACACATTCATATATTCATATTCATGTCTATATACACACATAGAAACACAATAGTGCGCTGTAGTATAGTGACACAAAACACAGCCTGCGTTAACATGCAACAGCGCAGTGGTTTGAGGTTGACAGATCTGTTGAGCAAGTTTTACAAAATATCTGCAGCCCCCTGTTTAAAGAGGGGAGCTACGAGTAGCCTCCTACAGGAAGTGCAGGTGCTGCCTCAGGACCTGATGACCGACGCGTCCTCTCAATGTCATTTCCCCATTTAAGGCTTCCCTCTATGAAAAGCTTCGGATGAAATCCTAATTGGGAAAGGATGCGCGCACTCCTGTGGAGCTTGTTGTAACGATTTACTCACGTTCAGGAATAATACTTTTCCCCTCCCGCTGTGGTTTAGTGTAGCGAATGAAACAAGCCGCTTGATCTTGTCAGCGAAGCAGAATTCAGCATGTCAGGTTGAACGTTAGCATACTGACACATCGCTCCACAGTTAAGGGGCTCCAAACTCAGCGAGTGGCACAGTTGGAATCGACTGTTTTCTGGAGGAAACAAACAGGGGGGTGAGGCGTGTTATACCAGCGTATTTCCCTCAATGTGTTGGGTACGTTTTTAAGGCCGTGTGCTTGTAACTCGGCGGTCGCGGGTTCAAATCACAGGCGTGTCACTGCCGTTGTACCTCGCAAAAGGTACTTGAATTTCTTCCCTAAAACGTCTAGCTGTTCAAACGTATAATACTTCCATAGGAAATGCAATATCGGTCTGGGTGTAGGGACCAGCCAAGGAAACAAATGCAAACCGACCTGATACCGCCTAACACACAGCCGCGGGTTATACAAAGGGGGTTATACAAAGTCGCCCTTCCTTTGTTCCAGAGCTCTCCGCCCAGCTCCGGTAAGCCAGAAGCCCCCACGCTGTTCGGAGACGACGACGAAGACGACCTTTTCAGCTCCGCTAAGCCCAAAGCGCCTCCGGTAAGCGTCTCTACTCTCCCAACTCCGTTCACCTCCAAAAACGGTGCTACATCGATAGCTTCTCCTTTAAAAGGCTTCTGCTGGGATTTAGTCTAAATGGTCTGCATTTAATAGCCTCTGTAGCGTGTGAGGATAGTACTTGTCTTCAGCCCGGGTGTCCTGCAGGTTTAAGAGGGACATCTTTGCACTGGCATCCGATTCAGTCCAGGAACAGCAGGGGTTGGCTTTCCAGGAGCAGTGGGTGGTTGACTTCCTATTCAAGAGATGATTTTGGTTCAGTAATTACGAGGTGAGGCAAACCAAAAAGGAGTGGACACAGCGGGGGACTCCAGGACTGGTCTTAGCGTCTCTGTTCTAAAGTGAAGCAACCCGTTAGGATGAAACTTTAGGGAGGTCTGAGCACACTTTCGCTTTCTCCCGACTCCATTTCCGTCTGAAGAAAGTGGCAGAGAAGCCGAGGAGAGAGGACGCCCCCGTCAAACCTGCGAGCGTGACCCCGCCTACGGACGCCGAGGTGAGCCTCAGCCGCGTTCGTGTTTGAAGAGGTCATCTTGACCCAAACGCATCTGACCCATGTTTCACAAACACTCTAACATAAGGAAAATGTTCAAATGAACAATGACACATTTTCTTCGTGCTAAAATGAGTGTTTTGCTATAAATAACAAGGTGAAATTAAAATAAAATAAAATAGCACAAATACGTGTTTGTGGAAAAATGGGACAAATGTGTTTGGTCAAAATTGAAACGATCTCTCCAAATACAAAGCTTCCCTGTTTAGATGTGTGGAAAACTATTTTTAAAGCGATTGTTTGATCGGTACACGAGTCTGAAGAATTGCATACCTGTTGAAGTGTTCTGTGCTGTTGTGTAGTGTACTGAACATGACTTGTTTCATCCAATTACACAGAAACCCACAAGCCCAGTAAAATCTAAAGAACCGGCCAAACGGATCGGAAAGCTCCAAGTAAATCTTTGTTGCCGTTTTGCTTTCAAATTCTGCCGTCTAAACGGCCTCTCGCTTTTCTGACTTGCCTTTTCGAGACCTCTGTGAACCTCTCTCTCGAAGCCAAAGAGATCTCATGGGTATTTTTCAAGCGCTGACACGCAAGATGAATGTGTAACATGTCTTACTCCATTGTCAGTGATTCAGCCTGGGTGAAGGGCTACCCTGTCTTTCCACAGCTGGCATGCGGTTGCTCTCTCTCTTCCGGCCTGACGTATATACGGCACTATACCTACATCTGCATCGCATGTCCTTGTTTTTGTTTTTACTCCCACAATCCTTCTGTACCTGAGCTTTCCTTTTCATTCTCACTGTCTCCAGTTGGGGGGGATGCCCTGCATAAAAGGAAGCTTACAGGGACCTCCTGCGTGGTCTAGTGGTTTCAACGTCCGACGCTGGCCATGGCGACTGGGGTTCGATTCCCCGTCGCGCCAGAGTCGGATCTGCCACCGGGGCGGCAATTGGCTGTCCGCCCGAGGGAGGGGGAAGGGAAGCCGACACAGTTCGCTGCGCACAGGAGTGGTTCTGAGGTGCCTGAATTACAGTCAACGGCACGGTGAGTGCTGTATCGGAGGAGGCAGCGCTTTGCCATTGTCACTGCCGGTCACAGGGCTAAGGCAGCGAACTACGAGGGAGGGGATTGAACTAAGCACAGCGGGAGTAATTGGATACCAAATTGGGAGAAAAACTGGGTAAAATCTGAAAAATAAATGTGTAAAAAATGTTAAAAAGGAAGCTTACACGATAGACTAGGAGTGCTTTCTGTCTGATACATTTGTGTGTTCTGAGCTGTCGTTTGGGAAACACTTTATGTAATGCACTCTATTTCGGATATAGGCACAAAGCCAGCGTAAGCCGTTAACGGCGTTCTGAGCGGTACGGCTGCCATGGTGGGCGGCGAGTTGTGTTTTACTGCAGCCGGAGGTCGTGTTTCCGCAGCGTTCGACCGGTTGCCTTACGCAGGTTGTGTGTGCCGCACAGGCTAACCTGGCCATCGACCCCGCCAGCCTCCTCCCGGGTGCTGTCCCACGGATTCCAGGGGCGGTCAGCGTTATTCCCGGCCTGTCGCCCACGTCCCCCTCCTCTCCCACGGTCCCGGGACAGCTTCCCAGCCCTGCCAGCGCCTCCACGGCCCAGACAGCCATGGAGGCAGGGGTCAGCTTTGAAAACCCTGTCCAGGTCACCACGCTACAGAGCGCCAACAAGGTGGGTCACCATCGCAGAGGGCAAGAGAGAGGACTTCTGGGAAAAGCACATCAGGGCTCTCGGAAATGCCCAAAGAGCTATTTCACGATAGCTCTATTTCACGATATAGTTGTGCGATATAAAAGACGATATAGTTGTGCGATTCCTCTGAAGTTTTCAGGCCACGCCAATGACAGCTTTTGGCTCCACAGGGTCGTGCCAAAGGAGCAGGCCAGCGGCGGCCACAGACGCGGGCAGCGAGGCATCTGTCGGCGCAGCTCTCCGACGAGCCCGGCCAGGGGGAGCGTGGCGCTAACACGGCAGGGGTCCGGCGCGGCCACGCCCTCGCCCTCGCCCTCGCCCTCTTCTCCCCCTCCGCCGATCGGCACTCCCTCCAAACCCTCGGAGCTCAGGCTGCCGATCTCCTCCCCAGCCGAGGGCGCCAAGCCCAAGAGGCCCGTCGCCACCACCACCACCACCACCACCACCACCGCTGCTGCCGCCGCCACCACCGACCTCTTCGCATCCGATGACCTCTTCGCCCCCGTTGGCAAGCACACGCCCTCGCCAAAACCCAAGGCCAGCAGTCCGGCGGAGTCGCCCAGGGCCGGCCAGAAGAAGGAGGTGGCCCCGTCCATCTTCAGCGACCCTGGCGGAGACCTCTTCCAGACGGGCAAGCAGAAGCCTGCCAAGAAGCCCAAGGCCGTGCCTTTCCTGGACGAGGAGGATGAGGACATTTTTGGGGTGGGAAGGAGCGCCATTGTCACCGTTCCAAAAGACGCCAAGGCAGAAGCCAACCCGTCAAAACAGGACATTTTTCAGGTACTGCTCTCATTAATATATAACCGTAACGTTTAACCACGCAGTGTTCCATTCTTACACATAACCTGCATATGTCTTTAATGACGCTTCAGTAATGATGATGGCATTTGCACACCTGAAAGGAAGTAGAGTAACATCCCCGTCCCCCCGTTTCAGATCAACAGCCTTGTAAGATTCATTGTTTTGAGGTTGACCGATGATAGACTGGGCAGATATTAGCATTTTCCTCCATGTCTGCATCAGTTTATTTCTGTCTTTATTTTTTAATGAAGTGCTCCTGTTGGTATCTTGCTTTGTTGTCTGTGACCACTTGGATCATGTGACCATGGAGCGATGCCAGCCCAGCTGTATCTGTATCGGTATAAGTAAATCAAAATCCATATCGGTCGAATATCGCTCAACCTCTGGGTACAATTCCCAGCCAGCGTGTACTGCATATGGTAGCCACTTAGCATTACTTAAATATAGTGTTGCAACCAAACCCGAACCCCAAAAGATGTGCAAAGAGTAGCATAGCTAAGAATGTGGTAAACGCTACAGCGGCAAAAAGGGTTAACCTCTGTGTGTCTGTGTGCAGTGTGTATGTACAGTAGACTTGGTTTTTATTCATACCCTTGATAAAGATGAATGAAAAGAGATTGTATAAAATAAACTATATAAGTAATTAGCTTTATTTGATGAAAAAAAAAAATAATCAGAAAATGATATTCTTTAATAATAATGCATTGATACGAACCACAATCGAACAGTTCACAAATTATCATTTTTTCCCAGAAAAATCAAGAATCAGAAATATTTTGGAACCATTATAGGCCACTGTATAGTTCCATAACCTTCCAGTGAACTTCAAATAAGTTGTATATTTATGATTTGTTTTTGTTGGATTCAATTTAAAAGGGTAGTTAGGGGTGTGGATAATTGTGATCCATACAAAATATGTTTTTCTGAACAATTGTATTAGTATTGTAGGTTTGGAATTTTATGTAGTTTTTTTTGCTTAAAATATACCTCATTACCTATATAGTTTATTTTATATGATCTATTTTGTTCATCTTTATCAAGGGCATGAATAAAAAGTCTACTGTAGTCTACTGTAAACCCAAAACAAGAGGTTTGAGGCAGGTCCACAGCCCAAGACAGGGAAGATGGTGACCTCATCTCGTCTGCCATCCCACAGTCTTAGTTTAGCTTGTTCATGATACAGTACGGTATGCAAACGTGTGTAGATGTCAGGCTTTCTGAAAGGGTGGTGCCTTAACTCCACGAAAAGGACCTGAAAACCCCATCCAAAACAGAAGAGCAGCATCTCCAAACCTTCGGACTCCCCTAAGCTATTTTGTATTTCACAGAAGTATAGATACAAGTAGGTGTTTATCCAAAACAACAAAGCAGGGTGACATGAGCCACAAATTCACCCATCAGTGTTGTAGTAACCCAAAACACCTCAAACTGGACTGCCAAACAGTTTTGAACACTTCTACTGCATATACGTTTGAGTTTCCCCTTCTTCATTATACACCATCTGTTTTGAAATATCTATGCAGTTACCCCATACTTGGGATTATAGAGAGTTGACTGTATGGGAATACTCCTTCCCCCCCAGGTTGAAAAGGAGGAGGTTCCCAAGAAGCGGAGGGAGAAAGAGCTGGACGCAAGCTTGTTTGACGACAACGTTGACATCTTCGCCGACTTGACTGCCGTGACAAAACCAAAAGAGAAGAAATCAAAGAGGAAAGTGGAAACAAAATCTATATTTGACGATGATATGGGTGAGTCATTGGACAGCAAAAAACATTTATGTCATTCGTTATGTCAGATCATATTGCCCCTTGGTGACTGTTACTGACTTAAGCTTTGGTGGAATTCAGATGTAATTATGATACATTGTATCAGGCTAGTCACCTCCATTTCTAGTGGCTCACAGTGCTAAAGTTTAACTTGTACAGCTGTGCTTCAGTGTAAGGAATACTGAAATATTTTATTTTCAGAATACTGAAATATATTTTCTGTTTGTTTTCTTTGCACAAAGATGACATCTTTTCATCTGGTACTGCAAAACCAGTGGCGAAGCCCCACTCCAAATCGAAGAAAAGCCAGCCACCCAAGGACTCCAGCGCAACAGACGATGCGAACCCCAGTATTTTTGACGATCCGTTGAATGCCCTGGGGGGGAACTAAACTAAACTATTTCAGATGTCAGAATTGTAATACTGTGCCGAAAGACTTGTGATTTCAAGAGTCCAAAACAGGTAGGGTGTATTAACACTGTCCATAGACCATTTGTAAATTCCAGTTAATAACCTTTAAACACAAAATGAAATAAGTTCACATAAATCGCTATTAACTCCCATTGATATTCTAAAAGTGCGTCACGGTTCAAGATTAATTCGCAATTATTAATTGCGATCAGAGATACATTTCCATGTTTTGTTATTTTACATTATATAACTTTAAGCATGTATTTATCTGTTGAAAAATATACAAAAATAAAATGCAGAAAATTTTGTTGAAGACCATTGTATTTCATCAGATGTTATCGTGTTCAATGTTTCACTCCCGCATCAGGATAAATCATTGCAAGATTACAGAATCAGTTTGTTTCAGCACTTCACCAACTGTACCACACGGGCTTTTGTTTAAATGGTTGACATTTCTCATCTCTGATTTTTTAAAACAAAAATATGTATTTTTATGTTGTAAGGGTGTGGAAGGGATTGCTTTCATTGTGCTATGAAAGAAAATGCCTACTGTTTTTATCATCCAGTGCATAGTCAGTGACCTCATTCCTGTTCGGTCAGACGAGGCCAAAATTTCGCTTTTTGGCCATGCACAACAGCAATGGGTTTGGTGTCGGCAGAAGGATGCTTATGTTGAAAAGAACGTCATACTTATGGTGAAATATGGTGGTGGATCTTTGAGGTTATGGGGTTGTTTTGCATCTACTGGTCCTGGGGCTCTTGTTAAGGTCAATGGAATGATGAACTCCAGCAAGTACCAAGACATCCATCCATCCATCCATCCATTATCTAAGCCGCTTATTCCTGGTCAGGGTCGCGGGGCTGGAGCCTATCCCAGCATGCGTTCCGGGCGAGAGGCAGGAATACACCCTGGACAGGTCGCCAATCCATCGCAGGGCACACACACCATTCACTCACACACTCATACCTACGGGCAATTTAGACTCTCCAATTAGCCTAACGTGCATGTCTTTGGACTGTGGGAGGAAACCGGAGTACCCGGAGGAAACCCACGCGGACACGGGAGAACATGCAAACTCCGCACAGAAAGGCCCCCGGCCTGGATTCGAACCCGAGACCTTCTTGCTGTGAGGCGACAGCGCTATCCACTGCACCACCGTGCCGCCCAGTACCAAGACATTTTGGCCAAAAACTGTCTCTGTCTGCCAGGAAGATGAAACTTTGCCACAAGTGGATCTTTCAACAAGACAAACATACCCCAAAATCAACCAAGAAATGGCCATGTCAGTCTCCAGACTTGTGTCTTATCGAAAATGTGTGATTTGAATTGAAGAGGGCAGCCTGAAGGAGCTGAAAAGATTCTGTATGGAGGAATGGCCAAAGGCCCCTCCCCCCACCCTCCAATATGTTCACCAATCTTATAAAACACTAGATGACTCAGTAGTGTGATGCTTGTGAGGAGAGGGTGCACAAAATGCTGAAAATAGGGTTGTGAATAATTGAAACATCTTTTTGGGGCTTGAAAATACTACTTGTTTAACTAAATATTTTTCTCTGAGAAATTTTATTTGTATAAACTAATATAATTTCCCTGAGAAAAATATTACTTGTTCAACTAATCCCATTTTTTGCATACAGTAGCTACAGCTCATTACCGTGCTTGGAAGATTACTAATTCAACAATAAGGATCAACGGTCATGACGACGTTCTATAAACGCCATACGCCTATGAATAATTGTACGACCTAAACCAATTATATTTAGGTCTACAATGATTTCGCCGTCAGTGAAAATAAATGTCGACTTTGATTTAGTCATTAATTCGTTTTTTAAGTAGATGAGCGAATACAACTTTACAAAATACTATAAAAAAACACTTAATGTTGCATTTTGCAGGCTAAACAATCATTTTATTTGTTTTATTTGTTAGGGAAATAGCAAACATTGTTACAACAAACGTTGTTAGATGTTGACAGCATCAGATGTGCATAGCCAAAGGCCCAAAAAAACAGAAAAAGGAGTATATAAACAAATCAGTATATAAATATACAAATATAAACAAAACACATACGCATTAGAAAACGTACAGCCACTATACAGCAAAATATCAATTAATAAAACAAAACAAAACAAAACAAAACACAAGCAGTCGTAACATTACATAATAAGAGCAGCCAACGATGTTAAGGTTTATAAGACACTTGCTCTTCTAAGATACAGTTTAAAGATTATTGTGATTTTTAGTAGGTTGCCTTCTGATTGTGTCAGTGAGAATATTGATTGATGTTCAAGGATTTGATTTTCCTTACTACTCGACACGTTAGTTTAGATGCTGCTAAGCCTGAAGTGAACGTTGAGCAATTGCGTCCATTCAGTCATTTACAAACCACTGCATGTCTAATATCAGTTCGTTGTGATTTCCAATGTTTAGAGGCTTTTATAGAAAATGCTGATTGACCAAATTTTGTAATACGTTTGGCCACAGTCCAATCTCCCCTAGAGATGGGCTCTTGAATATATTTTAGCACAGTCAGTGTTAACTGTTTTCCTGTAAGAATGACAGATTAAAGAAGCCTTTGCGCTGAATAGCGCGCGTTCGATTAATTCATTTATTTGTGATCTCTCGAGATCTAGACGTTCTGTCTCTAGGGATCTTGAATACCGTCACGTGTGAATTGTTGTTGGAGATGAGGGGCAACATCCGGGAGACAAAAGGAATAAAAGAATGCTCGTGCAACCGAACGATTACTAGGCCCGCCTCTTTATAATTATTATTGGCTCTTATGTTTTCTATCTTGGGACAAGCTGACGTGATTGGCTTTCTGTTTTGTCCATCTTAAAATGTTGTAATTGGCAAGTACTACCTAACTCGTACTGGTTTAACCATCACCTAGTTGTAGAAATTCGTGTTCATAAAGGAGGTTTGTAATTTAAGGTATGCAAATTTTACACCGAAATTTTGGCATCCAATAATTCAAATAGGAAAATACTTTGAATTATGATTACGTTTCACTCCATTTCAATGTCATGCAAGGACGATGAAGTTTTACTGAAGAAAGGCGGCAAGCTAGCGCGAGGGTCAAGGTGCTGTTTGTGTTAGCTGGCGATCTAGCAGCCTGCTAGCGAACTGGAGTATTAGGTGTGACCAGGTTTTACCTAGCAGCTCGTTTTAGGCAGCATGAATTTACATGCTATCTAGCGCAATTGTTTTGGACCGAATTTGGAAAAGAAGACAAAATCGTACAGCTTTGTGGACATACCACCGTTGTCCGTGTTGGGACTTTGCCAGGCTCGATCCATCACGGTTTCTTGTGGCACTCCATGGATGCTGATACAGTAAGTTAATAAAGATCAAGTTTCTCTCACGAGAGCGCAGGTGGGTCATTCTACAAAAAAGGTGGAAAGTGCTGTCACTTACTTTTGCAGACACCAAAATACTTTAAGTTGACCTAATAATCACATTCAATATATATGTTGAATAAATAAAGACTGTCTTTGCAATTTATACAAATAAATAAATAAATAAAAATAAAAAAATAAAAAATTGCAATTGATTTAAAATGCCATGTTCAAGGAATTGTCTTGTCACTTTGATCATACATGGAAGTGGAGCCTATAGTTTTCATTTAAAAATAGTTTTTTTCATGAATTAAATCTCATTCACATTTACATTAACATTACATACATTAAATACAACATTGAAATGGTTAAAAAAATGCTAATTATTATTAATAATATCAAATAAATATCAGTCACCCAAAATTACGTCATTGGTGTTACTGCTACACAAAACACTTTTATCTTGAAATAATGTACTGACTCTTTGAAGTTCTTCCTGGGTCAAGAGATCATTTGAGAAAGTGCAGTGGACAAAGGCATAAGGTAAGTCAGATGTCTTACTTTGTTTGTTTAAAATGTAATTTTATCATAGAATTTTACACGAAGCTTTTAAGTCTGTCATTGGTGTTACTCATTTCATAGGCCCGGGGGTGAAAATTTGAAAATAAAAATGTATTACATTGAAGAGTTAAATGATTTTGATATTGACTGAAGACATGTGGTCTGACACATGGCAGCCATTTTGTTAAAATTGTAGTGTTTTCTCCAAATTGTCACTGGTGTTACCGTCACTGGTGTTACTTTTCTGCCTGGTAACACCAGTAACACCAGTGACGTTCCTATATAAATTTGCAGCTTTTGTATACAAAAGCTGCAAAAAGACATGAGTTACATGGCATTTGTATTTGATAAATTGTTTAAAACATAAATTGAAATTAGATGGAGAATATTGTCTTGTTGTGAAGTCATTGGTGTTATATTGCGTCACTGGTGTTACATGTTTTTTCAGTGATGTGATATTATAAATGCAATTTTTTTACTTTCTAGCAATATTTTGTTTGTTGATTGGTGATGTAATCATTATTTGATATTTTAGAGTTAGTATCAAACACTTTTTGTTTGACTATTCTTCAATTGTTGTTGGTTTGACAGAAAAAAACGATGGTAAAAATCAAATATAATCGTAAAATGTTGTTTAAACGTGCAATTTTATTTAAAAAATGAAAATAATCAAATATTTTTCATGGTCTTATTATTCCACTACTCTGCCTTTAACTAAATATTCAGGTTGTGTTGAGAAAAAATATTTTTATAAACATTTAATGTTGTCTACATTATAGGTAACACCAATGACAAAGAAGCGGCACACTAATTCTTTAATGAAATGTATAAAAATAATAAAAATACTTTAAGCTCTACTTATTGTGGATTCATCAAGTTAAGAAGTTAGTTATTGCTATTAAAGAGGTTTTAGGTATGTAAGAAGGAATGCATTTCAGCAGATTTGTATCACCCAGATTCCACCTTTTCTGTAGAATGACCCAGGTGCTGTAATGTTATGTTACTTCGTTTTTGAGCCTACTTGCACAGACCTCAAAGATCCTTGATCTTTTACGTAAGTAACAACCAATCTAATTGTTACGTTCGTAAGTGATCTTGCTATACTATAATGTCAGCGAGCTTACTTAAATGTTAATTAAGCCTCAACAAAGTGCAAGATGGGGAATTACGATCATCCAGTCGTTAGTGAAAAGATGGCTAGCGTGTTGCTTGTTCCTTACTACACAGTTGCTATTGCCAGCTTGGTATTGACTGTTGTTGCCTAGCTACTTGTTATCCTAAATAGACACTACGTTTTCTTTTCGTTTTTTTCTTCTTCTTGCCCATAATTACAATTGGACAGTGCTACATAAGTTACTGAAGCATTTCAGGTTGGCTAACATTAGTGAATTTATTATGTTAACTTGTGTTAGTGTTACCATAAGTGTGGTATAACAATTTACCCGGGAATCGAACCTCGAGCTATTGCCATTGATACAAGTCAGGCAGTAGGTTTTCTAAGTTGGCAGTCGTAAAACGATGTGTCTGGTTTTTGCATAACATTGTGATCTTTCAACCCCAGCTTTAGGCCAGTTTAGTTATCGGGTACTATTGTAACATTATAGCTTATGAACCGTAATTCATTTTTTCCTCCATGCAGTGGATGGTAGATAAAGTGGCAGACTTTATCACAAGATTGATGAATTGCAAATACTATTTGGGAGTGATGTTGACAGTAGGCACCAAATCATACTCTTTCAACCATCTTCAACATGTGAAGATACTCATGTTAATATTAATAGGAGTCATTAATGGACACACACACACTAGTAGACATCAAAAGTATTTTGTGAAGTAAACCATTTACCTTTAATTGAAATGTTGATGTTTCTAAAAATATGTGCTGAAACCAAGCCAAAAGGCCTGTTCTTTTTTTGCCCCCAATTTCCACAATGCACTGTGATGTGGGTTGTGGATTGCATCCTTGCTGTCTGCTAGTACACAGCTGAAATGGCTATATATTTAGTAGAACATGCAGTAAGACACAAGACAACTCGGGATAAAAGCAGTAGACATGCATATATCTGTCTAGCTGTGTACTTCTAGTGTGGGTGTAGGTGTTTGTAGAACAACGGTGACATGAGGCACAATTAGTGCCAGTTTGAGGAGGTTGTGTGTGTGTGGGGGGGATGTTAAAGGAGTTCAAGGGTCAAATGTAAGGGTAAGACAAGTATGAATTTGGTTAATAAAAAAGGAAAGCTGTGCATATTCATTTGTTATTAGAGCAAAGGTTTTCACTATTGTACTATGTACAGTACATTCAATATTATTTTTTTAGGAAGTTACCCATTAAGATTTTGACCTTGTATAAAAAGACACATTGTGCAACAATCAACAACAAACAATTGATTTTAGATTATTTTTAATTTTAATTTTTAATTTTTATAAATAGTCTACACATCAAAATGACCCATTCAGAACCCCCTACAACAGGCCACATACTGCAATATTTGTACTTGCAGTGATACTTGTTTCTGGACAATTTGGAGGAGTGTTAAAGACATTGCCCTTTGAAAGTAGGACAGCAAATCTAAATATAAAGAACTATGGCACCACCACCCACCGTACCAATGAAAGTGTGTGTACATTAACCTCCCTGTGAAGTGAACTCAAGTTTCCTTTATTCCATTGTGAGGGGCTTGTCATACAGATGATAGATTGTACAGCGCGTGAGCCTTTGGCGTCTCACTTTCAGAAACCAAGGCAGCGACGCACGCATACAGCGGTGTGGAACTCTTCCCTCTCGGGCACAGTCGTTTTCCACAGTGCCTAGCTAAACGCTGAACGCCAAGCATTGTTCCGTTCTGTTTTTTGTTTTGTTTCCGTGAAGCTATACATTTCATCGATGAATAACAGAAGTCAAAACATCCTCGGGAGAATGCAATATATCCACTTGGCAGGTTTATGTAACTCGACTGCATTGTGTTGCATGGGCGTCAGGGGAGACATGGAAACCAATTGTGCCGGTAAATGTTTTATGAACATTAGGCTTGCCTCTTATAATATGAATCTGTGATGGCACTGCATCAGCGTTTCGTTTCAGATTCTCACTGTATTTGGCGTAAAGGGAAATGTTTACAAGGGGAGGCCAAATTTAATATGCTTGCTCACTTAAAATGTAGCAATTTGGTTGTGCGTACAGTTGTTCGCAAGAGCAGTGTAATTGCAACCAGTTTTAACATTGGACCCTTCAATCGAGAAGTTCAATGTTCAAAGACTTCATTAAATTATAAATAACCGTTCATTGCTGTATACTGCTCTGTTGTGGTGTGCAGTGTGGATGTGTGTAGCTCCCTGACCTCAGCCACATCCAGCATGGCAAACGAGCGTTGTGGTTTCCTGTAACCTCTACTTTCACGTGTTGCTGTAGTAACACAAAGAAAGTTACGCTTCATATTTAAAAGTACACTGCAGCGCATTGAGATTGACATTGAGTTATGAGATTTAGTTATTACCATGGGATTGGTCACAGCTAGCGTCGTATCCAAGGTAACCGATGACAGACAGAGGCACGCTGGGCCGCATCACTCGAGGAGCGGTGCGCAGGGTCGTTGCAGGGTCGTACTGCGGTGGACCTCATTACAGAGGGGGAGACTGAGGGATGTTGACAGGTCCGTACGGGGGGAAGCATGCCGTCTGTAAGGCTGTATCCTTACGGGCAGTGAGGATTCGATGTGTGAGAGGAGACCGCAGAAACTGTAAACAGCCCTGGGATCATATGCAAACTTCAGAAAGTGGACAGGCCCCTGCTGTCATGAGAAACGAGGGTAATACGAAAGGTTAATCTTGTGTCCTGAACATTTTTTTCTGTTGTGATCATTTTGTCTTTGAAGTCCAAAAATGTTATAAGGTTTTCAGTGAATATAATAATTGAAGTATCCATTATATACTTAGCCATGGTTATTAGAAATAGTTAGGATTGCAATATCAACACTAAACCAGAGTATATATTCATATCTGTTCAAATGTAATTTAATTAATAGATTAATAGATTAATAGACTAATATTAATAGATTAATAATTTGAAACACAATGTAATAATATATTAATAATTATGTAATGTATAGACTTGAAGAGCACCGTATACAGAAAGGTTATGATTTTATCTGCAATCGCAAAATAACAGGCACATTAAATGTCTTAATGAGCTAAAAATGGAAAATTTGGTCTGTCTCCACAGTCATGACATACTGTGTTGTTAAATGAAGACTTTTTAGAGCATAATGTTATTAGTGCTGGTTGGGTGCAGTTGGGTTTTGGGGGTGGAGCGGAGGAAAATGTACAAGTAATAGGCCTGCTTTATATCCTTTGTTTAAATGCTAGAAGCATAAGAAATATTTTCTGGAACTTGAGATCGTCATGATTAATCTAGGTTATGACATTTTTGGGGTTACGGAGGGTTTGTGCAGCAGTTGGGGATATGTACAGTGTAGTGGGGTAGAAAATGATCAGGAAGGACAGATCCAATAAAACAGCTGGGGCCCTTTATGTAAAAGAGAATGCGGACATCCTGATTAGACTACTGGGAGAACATGAGAAGGGCCTTAATATAGGAGTATGCTATAGGCCACTCGCTTCGGACAGCAACGTATAGTGTGCTCAATGGAAACGCTAAAACAAGTTTCTCAGGAACGAATAATGTTAATAATGGGTGACTTCAATTACCCCTCCATTAATTGGGAAGTTGTGTCAGGACAGGGTAAATGTGAAGAGGGGTTTTTAGTTGCTGTAAATTACTGCGGTTTTGTGATGCAGTTTGTTACTCTTGCCTCAGAGACTCATTGGGGGAAATGTGTTGTGTTTCTGGTTTTGTGTAATAATCATGACAGAGGGGCAGCGGATAGCGTAGCGGTCTAACGCACCACACTTTGGCTGGTCCGGTGTGGTGTGCGCTGCCTGTCAGGGACGCGGTTCGAAACCCGCCGTCTCTACCAGACCGGCCCAGGTCGTCAGCCTGAGCGGGGGCGGCATTTGGCTGTCCACCCCAGGGGGAGGGGGAGCCGGCTCGGGTCCGCCGAGAAGCACAGAAAGGGAGTCTCCAGAACGTGGGTGGGTGGGCGAGTTCTGTTTCGGAGGAAAAGTGGAGGTCGCTGCCCACGGAGAATTGACTTGCCTCGAGTAGTCGAGCGACGGACCCACATGGGGAGGGTTAACTGAAATAAATAGAGGGTGCAATTGGCTACCAAATTGGGAGAAAAACGGGAAAAAATCTGAAACAAATTAATTTAAAAAAATAAAAAAAATTTAAAAGAATATTAATCATGACAGAATTTGCAGCTCCGAGGCAGTGGAGCCACTTGGAGCCATGCAAGTGATCATAGTACAGTCACTTTTGATTTTGGGAAGTTAAATTCTATCACATTTTATTAAAGGTGGTCTTAATATATTATATATATAATATAGGGCACAACTTATAGGTTGCCAAACTGTGAATGAAAATTGGAGCAAATTGAAAAGGGTTATTCATTATAAATTCATCCCAAAATTAAGAAAAAATAATCAGGAAAAAAATAACCTAGTCCACAGTGGATGAAGACATATTTACAGGAGATTTTGAGACAAAAGAAGAGACTGTGTAAAGTATATAACAAGACACTTCCGAAATGAAATACAGTAATGTTAATATTAATGAATCCTTATTGTTATAAAGCAAAGCTCCTTCCTTGTTATTAATGCACTTAACCTATTTTCCTTTTTCTACTGCAATATTGAGAATGTTGGCTGTGCTCCATCCGCATGCATGTGCTGAAATTGAACCGTCCAGGCAGAAAGGCTATTCCTGTGATGTCCGCGAAGCGCAGCCCTCTGACACTTCCTTCCCTCGGGCGACACCTGCCCAGGCCTAGTTGTCACATGACCAGCCTCGGTAACAGGGTTTAATAACGTGCGCTACAAGGGCCGTTCAGTTGTTCATTGCTTCAATCCCCAGGTGGGACACTGCCGTTGTACCCTTGAGTAAGGTACTTAACCTGAATTGCTTAGGTTAATATCCAGCTGTATAAATGGATTGTAAAGAAATGTAAACTGTAAGTTTCTCCGGATAAGAGCGTCTGCTAAATGCCTGTAATGTAATGTAATGTAATGGCCAACAAACCCAAGTCAGGGATGTGATTTTTCCTGATTAATCAGGAAATACAGATTTTCTGATGCTTAATGTCTCTGGCTATTTGGCTTTATTTGCTGAAAATTCTCCTGCTAGCAGCTGTCAAAGAGTGCAATATTTCTTATTGTGAATGCTTATGACATACACACATCCACAAGCTATTTATGGTCTGAAAAGAAACTTTTCCTGATTAACCAGGAAAAAATCACATCCCTGACAACTCCGAATTCACATAACTGGTCCGGACAGTGTGTCCGTGTGGGCAATGAGGACTGGCCTCTTGCGTTGTTCTCTTTGACATGGCGTGTCGCCGCCCTCGTAACGTTTCGTCCAAATCTCCGCACTGCAGGTCTAGACGCTGCGCACCATGCCCGGACTGGATGAGGCCGAACGTTCCGGCCTCGAACCCTTACCCTCGCCGGTAGTGGGTCTCCTCGCCCACTCGCCCTGAAGAAGGTCCGTGTCCCCCACCCCCACCCCTTTGCTACAGACATGGAGGACAAGAAGGAGCCACCCTTCTTCAACGAGGACAACGTGGGACCCTTCCACTTCAAGCTGCCCTGCTACAAGACCATAGAGGTCCTGATCGAGACGCTCACCGGAACCTGCTTCGAGCTGCACGTGTCCCCCTTCGAGACCGTCGTCTCCGTCAAGGCCAAGATCCAGAGGCTGGAAGGTATGCGTCCCTCTCGCCTGTGAACGGTTCGGTCCAGACCTCTCTGGCTTTTTAAGCTAGGGGTGTCCCAGCGGCCATCCATCATCGCTCGCATGTTAGCATTTTGCGCACCTTGACATTTTTGCTGCATTGAAGCATTTTTGAAATGCTTGAGGATTACAGGTCGATGCACATTGTTTGCGAAAGGTGCGTTCTATGCTAATAAATTATTCTCGTGCTGAGCAATGATAATCTGGGTGAAAGGTGAAAAGAGTGTTTGTTCTGTAAGTAACTTAGAGTGTAATATTTAATTCAGACCCTTTACTTTGTCGTGCCTTGATGGGTTTTTAGAGACTGATTAACCGTCCCAGACGGACATATCAAAACTGCTGTCCGGTGGCCCAAGGGCGGGCTGCTTCGAAGAGCGTGGGGGAGCCCTGTTAATGGTGAACCGTGCAGGGAAAAGAGGCGTTCGGTAGTGTGCAGTCGTCTCGGAGTAATCGTGGTTATTAAACAGAAGCGCTCATGCAGCTACAAGGGCTTCGTCGGTTTAACATATGGACGCTCAAACAAGAGCAGGGAAGACGAATCATTGGGACTGGCTGGAGATCTCACACAGGAGCTTGCCTTCACTAGCCTGCTGTATTTTCCTTCAGGAATTATCCGGTGAAGGTTTAAAGGCCTTTTAGAGCCGTTCTTTAAACATTATCAGCAATTCATCTAAAAGGGGTCTATCTGAAAAGGTCCATTTGAAATTAACTTAAAAGTTTTGAAAATGAAAGTGAGGGACAGTGTTTAGCTGGAGGTACCAAGCCTAGGATGCCAGGTGATTGTGACAAAATTAACCAAATGCCCAAGCAAAACTGACTGACTGACTGCCAAAACTGACAAAAAATGATTGTCTCTCACAAATGTACAAAAACAGGAACAGTTTTTTCAAATTCTGAAATTGGAATCCGGGAAGCTGTTGACAAATTCTAGTGATACAAGATGGACTTGTTGCATTTTCCTATCTTACATGAATTCCATACCAACGGGCAATTTTTACAGGCCATTAAACATACACAGTTGCATAACTTTGTTGTCTGTGGTGTCTTCTACACTACCACTGCCACTGCAACTTTTTAAAATGAGTTTTACTGTTAAATCCCAAACTGTTTGACATAAAGTGGCGATAAATTTGGTGTGTACATTGATAGCTACATCAAGACACCAGCCCTAAAGCACTGGCCCTATGAAAACACATGGTGGCGCTATAGAGCTGCATATATTAAAATATCTTGAAAAATGCACTAAAATCACTGGTCCTTTGCAGAGAAGTTGCTACAGTGACCTATCCCCTCATAAGTTCACTACTGTTTATTCAGGGTTGCCTGCAGTATAAAACCAGAACCTAGAGGAGCCAGTTTGGTGGATTGAAAAGGCCCTTGTGTTAGATGGGCTTAGTTTCTTATTGGGCATAAATGTGACCTATAATAATAATATACGCCATTTAGCAGACTTTTATCTTGGGCACTTAAATGAATGCATACATTTTCAGTATATGTGGCCCCAGTGGGAATTGAACCCACGGACCTTATTTAAACTGAGCCACAGAGAACCACAGAGACCTGACTGGATAGGCCTTATTTAATCATTAATTGCTTAATTAGACCTTTTAATTCCGCTCAGATGTTGAATGATTGCAGAAACCTTGGGTCGAGGAGCAGCTGGAGCAGAACCCAGAAGGCCTAGGGGCTCTTAAGAGCTGGGAATGACCACTGATAGGGTAGCAACAGGACACATAGATTTATTATGGCAACCCTCCCACCTTACTGAGGACAGTGGCAGTTGCAGAGTAACCATGCTCTGGAGTCTCTGCATGGGAGGGCAGGCGGGCATGCCCAGGCATGCCCTGTAACCATGGAGCAAGGCCTGCCCCCTGACAAATACAGCCCCACTGACCAGAACAGTTCCTCTGGGGAAAGCCTGCCCCCCTGCCAAATACTGTCCCACTGACCAGAATAGTTACTCTGGGGAAAGCCTGTCCCACTGCCAAATACTGCCCCACTGACCAGAATAGTCCGTCTGGCGAACACCTGCCAAATATTGCCCCACTGACCAGAATAGTTCCTCTGGGGAAAGCCTGTCCCATTGCCAAATACTCCCCACTGACCAGAATAGTCCGTCTGGCGAAGAACAGTCCGTCTGGGGAACACCTGCCAAATATTGCCCCACTGACCAGAATAGTCCCTCTGGGGAAAGCCTGCCACCCTGCCAAATATTGCCCCACTGACCAGAATAGTTCCTCTGGTGAAAGCCTGCCACCCTGCCAAATATTGCCCCACTGCCCAGAACAGTCCCTCTGGCCAGAGTTACAGAATGGTTGGGGAATAGGAATATCCAGAACTCCGATAAGAACACGGTGCACGTTCTGTATAAACTCTGTATGTTTATGGACCAGTCCAACTGCCATCCAAGGCTGTTTATAAATGTTTTCTGTGTTGCTGCTGCCAGGTATTAATATTTTATTCTCAGCTGGTTGTGGGCTCTCAACAGTGTGATAAGCCACGGGCCAGAGGGCAAGCCCATAAGGTTGTGGTGGTTCACCCGACCGGCCGCTTTACCGGGTTGTATCCTGCAGAGGGCCCTAGTGAGTCATTTTGCCATGGCTGGTTTCTTAAATCACCGGACTGCGCACAGCAGAACATTCAGGTCAGCTGTCTGAGAAGCCGGAAACACCAGAGACATGTCTGGAACGGAACGCTTCCCTGCAAACATAACAACGTTGCCATAGTGCAGCAGCCACAGCTACACTGTGGCAACACACAGTGACAGCACACAGTTGCATTGTCATAGTACACAGCTACACCGTCACGGTGAATAACTGATTTGCTAGCATTTTATTTCAGCTCGGATTCTGTTGTCAAGTTAAATCCTGTCATATCACCGTGTCCTTGTTAAAGTGTGTTTTTTTGTTTATGTATGTATTTATGTGTTTTAATGGACGCGTTATACTCCACCTGTGTGGAGTCAGACATATATCGAGAGACTAACAATCACTGTCGGATGTTTGCTAAGACGTCATGTAGTGTTTTCTTCTCTTGTTTTCTTAAATTTTGAAATATTTTAGTATCGCCTTCAGTAATTTGGTCCGCTTCGTTTTTTTCTCTCTCGCTTCAAAGCAAAATAAATAACGGCAAGCTCTGAAGAACGATGCCATCTGCGACGGAAAGCTGAAAGCTGGGCGGCGGTTTCCGAATTCACTTACCGCTTCAGTCACATGCCCCACCGAGGTTCAGACCGATTATGTGCACTTCCCGGGCCTGACGCCCTAACCACCACTTCTCCACCGCCTGCCTGCCTACTGCAAAGACCTGTCAATTTGTAAGGCTCGGAGCGATTTCGTCACGCGATGCTCACGTTAGCAACCGTAGTCACTGATTATCCAGCAGCGTGATGCGCTTTCGTGTGGAGCGAAAGGACTCCGTGGTGGGCTGTGGTCGTATATTACTAGAAGGTGGATAAGTGAGTTGGTTGTTTACTGCGCTGTGTCACGAGGCGCAGAGGTAGTCGATTCTAGAGAATGATTTGTGGCGTTGTGAGTAAAAGTGCCGTTTCGGTCATCAGGGTATAGAACGCGCCAACATCCGCTGGCCTAATTTGTGACGCCTGATCACTTTTCGGCAGGCTAACGTAGGGCCGTGTCCGAAACCACTCCCTATTCCCTATTTAGTACACTACTTTGTGTGGACGCCATTTTGTAGAGTGCGACGAATTCTAAAATGTGAATTTCGTACACTAAATAGGGAACGAGAAAATACCCACAATTCACCGTGATTTGTAGTGTACATCGACTGTACCCTACTTTACCCTAGAATTGATCCCGTCTACCACAATGCAATGCGGTCGTGTCATACCGAAGGAGAGAAGGGAAAGAATGGAGACAGAAAGAAATACAGCGACGTTACTTACATTTATTTACATTTACACAAAATTTTGCCCGTCTTTGAAACTCAAAACTTTAGCACATTTAAACCTGCCGCCATGAGTGCTTGGTTTGTTTATGATACTGAGCACATCCGCTTGCGTCACCTGAATATCCGGCACTTTTTTTTTTTTTTTTTGACGCAAATGACGTTCAGTTGTAGTCTCCGAAAACACTACTTTCGTTCTCTAAATAGTACACTATATAGTATATACTATATAGGGAATAGGGAATAGGGAACGAGTGAGCGGTTTCGGACACGGCCTAGCTCTGTTTGGCCGTAAAGCGGCTCAATCTAGTTTTACCTCACGTGCAGTCCGTTGTCACATTGAAGTCCCCTTCCAGGATTATGCTGTGGTTTTTGGAGCTAGTTATCAAATGCCGGGCTATCTACATTTTTATTTTTTTATTTAATACAAGTTTATCTCCAGTTTAACCAGCTTTAAAGAAATGACAGCAGGCAGCTGGTGAGTGTGGGAGAGGAAATGAACCATGGTAACCTCCTCCTCTCACTGTATCAAAGAAGAAAAAAGAAAAAAAAAAACCATCTGACATCCATAACTTTGAATTAACCATTAACCGTTCCCAAGTCTCTGCCCTGTCTGGGTTGTGTTATGTTCTTCTGTTCGAGGCTTAATTGTACCTTTTGCCAAAGTGCGTTGCACAACCTACCTCCCTTATTAATTATGCATGCTATCAATATATTATATATACTTCCCTTTAAGGTATTCCGGTTGCCCAGCAACACTTGATCTGGAACAATATGGAGCTTGAGGACGATTGCTGCCTGTACGATTACAAGTGAGTCTTCCGCCACGTCGCCGCTTTGCTGATGACTTGATTGGCAGACGTGCCGTTGAAGTGTGACTGAACATTCGACATATCGTTTTGATGCGTGCATTTCCGCGGAGCGTGCAAATGCATAGTTCATGTACCTGTCGCTCCAGGACTGGGGAGGATGGCAGCTGTTTTCTGGGCAGCTGAAAGGGGGTGGAGGTTGGGGGCGGGTTACTTGCCAGTGTGCAGAATATGGAAAACCGTTCTTAGAACAGTGATGGCAAAGTTGGAATTACTTCAGCGAAAAAATTGGCAAAGCAAGGAGTGAGTAACATGAAGGGTATTAAAAGAAAGTAATTGAAGCAGCGACAGATGAGGACGTTGCGTTTATTTCTCGAAAGCTCTGACTTCTCTCAGAGCCCCGGTGTATGCAGCTGTGTGAAAAAGTGTCTGTCCTGTGACGTGATGACTACAAGCCACTTAATATTTTAACTTGGCAAATCCTTACTTGCTGCACGTAGAGCTTCTTCGCATTGCTGCAAAAAACCTCACTGTTGTTGTGACTTATTTGAAGAAGATTACAAGCAGTTTCTGTTAGAAGGTTCATCGCTGTTTTACTTATTTATTTATTTGAGATGGGGTGCATACAGAATTTTCCGGAAAGCTTCTCTCCCGGCAATACTCCCAGACTACTGTCTCGGCTAATAATGATGTTGATATTGCACTAACACCCGCCTGCCCGTATGCATCGTGGAGGTATGCACTGTGAGTAATGGTGTTGATATTGCACTAATGCCAGCCTACCTGTATGCTTGGACTAATAGCCTTCCTGTATGTGTGCAGCATTGCAGAGGGGTGCACTCTGAAGCTGGTCCTGGCTATGAGGGGAGGCCCTATCAACACCAGAAGAGGTTGGTATCGCACCAAAACACACTACACACTAAATACATATTCAGGAGTCCTGACTAAGCGCATCACATTACATTACATTGCATTACAGGCATTTAGTAGATGCTCTTATCCAGAGCGACTTACAGTTGACATTTCTTTACAATCCATTTATACAGATGGATATTAACTGAAGCAATTCAAGTTAAGTACCTTGCTCAAGGGTACAACGGCAGTGTCCCACCTGGGGATTGAACCTGCAACCTTAACGTTACAAGCCCAGTTCCCTAACCATTATACCACACTGCCTGCCACGCAACTCCCTACAAGCGGCAGTTTCTCTAGTGGGCATGTGACTAGTCACCACGTTTCATCCTCGTCCTTCTTAAACTTGAGATAAGGCTAAGGCCTCTGTCTTTGTGATCAGACCAGCTTCTCAGGCAGTGACACAGTCAGGCGTTACATTACAGGCATTTAGCGGATGCCCTTATCCAGAGGCACTTACACACTTCATATTTCTTCACATGCAATCTATTTATACAGCTGGATATTTACTGAAGCAATTCAGGTTAAGTGCCTTGCTCAAGGGTACAATGGCAGCAACCCGGGGATCGAACCTGCAACCTTTGCGCTACAAGCCCAGTTCCCCTATACCACACTGCTGCCCTATGGCATGCACTGTAATAGTCACGTGAGGATGAAACGCTCTTACGTTCTCTGTCGAACGGCGCTCTTTGACCCCCGAACCTCCTTCTGACCCCAGTTGCCGTGGACGACTCGGTGAAGGAGATGGCAGAGTACATGGATGCCGGCCGGGACGAGGCTCCGCCCAACAAGCAGGTCACATATTTAGTGTACCGCGAGGGCGATCAGCTCAACTTCTTCCGGGTCGTTGACCGGGGCGACGGCAATCTGACCCCAGTCTCCGAATCAGTAAGGTGCGTTCAGAGAAACAGGAAGTTGAGGAGGCAGAGAGGCGTGGCCTTTGGTGGGCCATTACTTCCTTATTTCTTTTTAGGAATTAAAAATAAAAATGTATACAGTACTGTGCAAAAGTCTTAGGCACCCAAGAAAATGTTTGAAGCTATGTTTAAAGCTGTTTATCTGGGCAGTGTTTATATGCTTGGAAAACACTATATAACATTAGAATAAATACAAATAAACATTTAAATACAATACAAAATGTGATTTTATTGCATTTTCCAAAAAGTTATTGAGATCTTGTGATATCCTCCTTGAAGAACACACAGTATTAAATTGGCTACCTCAGAGCCCCGACCTCAACATAATTGAAGCTGTATGGGATTACTTGGACAGGGAAAAGAACAAAAAGCAGCCAAAAGTCAAAAGAAGAGTTATGGCCAATCCTGTAAAAAGCTTGGAATAATTTACCACAGGACTATTTAACCAAAATTACACAACAGTCTACCAAAGCGAATTGCTTCAGTTTTGCATTCTAAGGGAGGCCTTGTTTTAAAAACACAATTCGTTTTTGTTACTTTTCATCAATGTTATATTGTGTTTTTTCAACCAAATAAAGACTTACACTGCTCAGATAAATGGCCTAAGTCTTTTGCACAGTACTGTATTTTTTTTCTTTTCACATAATGTGCAAAAATGAGAGCGCTTAGAACGTTTTAGTCAAACAAGGGGGTTTTAACATGGGGATTAATGGGGATGTTCTTTGTTGTGGCTTTTTGCTGTACAACAAATTAAATACCTAAAATTACTTTTTAAAACATAGTGAAAACAAAATAGTGCAAACAATACTATGATGTGGCACTTGAAAATTACAAAGCCTGATATGTCAAAACTGTTCTGTCTGCAGCTAAAACCCTTTACTTAAGCTCTCGAATTACAATCATTTGAGGATAAAGAGAAAAAAACACCCAACAGTAAAGACTGAACAATAATAAGACCTATTACATGAAACATTACTTCCTGATTTCTAAATTGATTTAGACATTTGGTGTGAGATGAACGTTATCACCTCTGTTTAGGAGTGATACGAAGCCTCCCAACAGCCTTCAAGTCATTGTTCGGTAGCGAGCCTCCGAAATACGTTTTCAAACTAAAATGAAATGTCTTGTCCTCCTTTATTGTTCATGTGCGTGACTGTGGCAGTTACAGTATGCTTGGTTGGAGTCTGTGTGGCCTGCTTCCGCTTTACTCCTGTCAAGTTTGTGAAAATCCATGGAGGCCTACAAGCTGCTGTTTATATCAGTTTAAGTGTTTACGAGAATTGATTAAAAAAAGACTCGCCGAGCCAAAGATGATGCAATGTGTAAGCATTCATTTTGTAAACAGCGTCACCCTTATTTTAAACTGAAACACACATGAAATCAAGTAACTACTTGCTGCCATTTGCCACATTTGCCATTTGTTTTATGTTATTAAATGGATAGAATCCATTTCTGAACCAAACGGAGACATTGAAAGTGAGGAAGAACTCACTTCTTTTTGTGCTTTTTGTAGAGTTAATTGGAGCTTGGCATTCTTACTCGGTGTATGCGCGAGAGTAAACGTAAGGACATTTGCAATGGAAGCACTAAACTACTGTAGCTTACAGCTCCCAAAATTTAGCATTGGTTGTGCTGGGTTGTAATGTGGCCTAGCAGCATTGCGTGCACAAAGCATGATTTGGCTGAGAAAGACATGATTCTGAGTGACAATCATTTTTGCATGCATGTTTGCATGTTGAGAAATTAAGTTCAATATGGAAACTTGTCACTTATCCCAAGGGCAGCACACATTTAGCATCTCAGCAGTGTGAAACCGAACAATTTTTTTCACACTCCGTTTCACACCTAAGTGGTACAGCAGAAGGCGATTAGCGAGAATTTGAATGCCATATGTGAAAGTGTGCCTTTTGGGGGCCCTGTGAAGCAGTCCTTTCTGAATGAATGGACAGTTTACTGGTAACGACACTAGGTCACTAATGTGTATTTCAGGGGCCACACTCATTGTGCTAAAAACAATTCAGCTTTGAAAGTAGCAATTGGTAAAACTGGTTAATTCAGGCGGTGTTAATATTTGATATATTTAATATATGTGGGCAGCATTTCATAACAAGCATCAGTATTTTGAATAGGCGTGTCTTTTTTACATTTTATTATTTTTCCAGTGCTGTGTTGCATAATAGACCAATTCATAAGCATATTCATAAAAAAAAAAGCTTTTAAATCCTGTATTTGTATGTGGGAAAATTTACCCAGCGATGAAAGAACTTGATGTTCTGTGTGTCTGTGGTTTCAGAGGCAGCTCGATATATAACCTGTACACAGAGGAAGAGGAAGAGGGTGAAAATTCAGCCTCAGGCCAGCAGGCTTTGGAGAACTCCATTACCATGAGCAAGATGAAGCTGCTGAAGGCAAAGATGGAGAACATGAACCTCAACAAAAAGGTGCCTCCAGCAGCTGAACTGAACCGAACTTGAACCAAATCCATACTGAACCGAACCGAACCGAACTGAACCGAACCGAACCGAACCGAACCAAACCATACTGAACCGAACCGAACTGAACCGAACCGAACTGAACCGAACCAAACCATACTGAACCGAACCAAACTGAACCGAACCGACCCGAACCATACTGAACCGAACCGAACCGAACTGAACCGAACCGAGACGTGACATTTCACACAAGTTGTGGATGTGCCAACACCTCTAGCTGTAGAGGTGTTGGTAGGAACAAGTTCCTCTCACGGTTATGTTTGGAGCTCTTTCTCCAGCGCTCACACGACATCGGTGCAGCTGTGTTCAGGAGAAATGCCACAGGAGATTCATTCATTTGCCTGATCCTACGCTACAGTCTCTCATGCTGTTAAGCCTTTAATTGAATCTCCTCGACGAAAACATGCAAAATGAATCGTTTTCCAGCTGGCTGCAGACGCGTCACCTTGTCCCGCACTGTTTCTGATTTAACCAATAAACAATGACCATAGACTCAGCACATTTGCACATTGAATTAATTATTAGTACTTTGACATGGCAATCGACAGGGACATGCCTGCATGCACGGCTCATCTCTGGAATTATGTTGTTTATGAGAAAAGGGGGCAGATGTTAGTTTGATTCTAGTTTGTGCTTTTTCTTCTGTGCTCCCCCAGCCCAAGAAGACTGCAAAGTTGAAACCCAGACCTCCGGTCGGGCCCCGGCCCTGCAGCGGCTATCTGGCTCCCAGCCGACATCACAGGCCTTTCCGGGTCCTCCCGCAGATTGGCCAGTCCCTGGCCCCTGTAACGCACCTACCTCCGGCCCGGGACCAGCAGTCTGCCGCTTCGGGCGCCGGCCCCAGCTTCGCCCACCTGTCCCTCTCCTCACTCCCAGGCCCCACCCCCACTGGACAAGCCCTGCTCCGGGATGTGGAGGAGGAGCCTTGGGAGCACCCTGCTCTCGGTAAACTCCGCCCCCCTCCCAAGGTGTCCCGGATAGAGGTGGGCGGAGCCAAGCTGCTGAAAGACCGCATGCTCCCGCCCCTCTCCGTTCTGGCCAATAGGGGCGTGTCCGACGGCGCCATGGAAGAGGCGCAACCCCACGTGGCAGGAGTGGCTTTGATAGAGGAGTCGGTACCGGCGGATCCGAAAAAGACTCTCCCGTTTGGCGACAAGAGGCCGGGCCCCGTGACCCTAGACCTGTCGCCCCAGGAAGTTGGCAGTGGGGACTCGATAGGGCCGGTTGCCGAGCAGCTGCCCGTGGCACCGCTGCTGTCCCAGGTCGTCGGCCCCGTCTCTATGGACACCTGGGCAATGGGGCCCCACCAGGCACTGCTCGGGCCCCCCGACCTCACCGTGGCCTCGTCCCCCGCTCAGTGCCCGCCCCAGCCCTTAGAGTTTCCGGGTTCGCTGTGGCCCGCGTCCTCCCGCTCGCTCCTGAAGGCGGAGGAGCGCGCCGTCGCCGTGGCGCCCCCGCCGCCCGCGCGCTTCCGGAGCATCAAGGTCGAGTCCCCCGGCAAGCGGGCCGAGCTCATCTCCAAAAGCGAGGCGCGGGACATCACGGAGATGGCCAACAAGGCCTCCAAGGAGCCCCTGGGCTCAGTCAGCAACGCGGGGCTGCTGGCCTCGCTGGCCCGGGGCAGGAGCCGAGAAGGGGGCCTGGGGAGGCTGTGCACGACGGCCGTGCCCCTGGCCACCGGCATCCACCTCATCCAGGAAGATCTGCTGCTGGGCCCTGGGGCCTCCTTTATGGTGAGCTCGTAACTCCCAGCTAATCACAGCTTTTCGGCCCTTTATTTTTCCCCCTGAACAATTTTTCTCCCCACACAATATGCAATGCCCAGAAGTCCCGTCCCACTACGTGGCCAGCCATCGTTTATTTTCACTCTGCAGTCCCATTAGCTGAGCCGTGCGGTCCAGTGTGCCTCAGGGCCGCCAGTGCACATTCGCCTCTCCTCGCGCTTTAAGTTATAATTGTGTTTATATTTATAAAGTTCTAATTCTGTATCTCGGGAGGCATGAGTAGCATCGCATGATGAATTTTCTCATCATAAAACTTTACCCCCCTGAACCCTTTCTCTGGGGTGCGTTTTCCAATACGCGCGCGTCAACATTCTCATTTAGATTTTATGTGCTATTGATTTGGTTAGATGGTGCTATTAATCTAGGAGCAACCCGGGTGAAGCCACCTCGCTCGAGGGTTGTATCCCTCTTGGGTTTTGAACCTGCGGCCTACCAGTTCCATAAGCACTACCTCACACTGACAGCCCATTCAAATTAAAAAGAAAAGGAAAAAGTTGAAAGTAAATCTAATAAATCCTCATTTTATGGTAAATCGCTTTTTTTTTACAGTTTACAGTTTACATTTTACATTTTAAGCATTTATCAGACGCTCTTATCCAGAGCGGCTTTTTCAAAGAACATCATCAGATGTCCTTCAAGATTTTAGATTTTAAACGTTTACAGATTTATACTGTCCTAATAACTGAGGAAATGTAACTGCCGAGTCCAGTCTGATATTGCTTATTGTGTCCTCACTTCCTCTTTTCAGAGTGCAAACAGCTCAGCCGGAGGTCCCTCAAGCTCAATGAGGAGAGTAGGTGAGTGAGACCAGCCAAAGATGTCATCTTTATTGTACCATTTGCCAATGGATGGGTTAAAAAAACAAACAAAACAAAAACGAATTATGCTAATGACACAATATGATTAGTTTTTTTTATTAGCTGTGTAATTTCATTCATGAAAATGAGGCATTGCTTTAACCTTGCTTCCCACAGTTATTCCCTTCCTGGCCTACAAACGTGCAATCACAAATGTCTGTAGCTATCTAGTTCTGGGCTTCTCCAGAAACGGTGCCTGCGTAGCTGTTGCTGGAGGAGCCCAGCCAGAGTTCCTGTTCCTGTGATCGTTCCTGTGAACGTGAGCGATCGTTCCCGTCACTCACGTTCACTATCCCACGCTGGATGTCTCCCGGACCTCGGGACTGTCTGTAGATGAACTAGCGTTCCTCCTCGCCCTTCTCCCAGAGTGTGGCTCGGCGATTCTGCCGCGTGACTTCAGTATCTACTGCAGTCTGCTGTGTCCCTCGTCCCTCTGCTTCACTCCTTTGATCTTGTACTGACAGACGTCCACCACACCACAAACAAGGCAGGCAATCAACTTGACCTTGTCTTCATAGGAAACTACACTGCTGCCAATCTTGCAGCGACTGCCCTTAAAAATAGTTTTGCGTCCTTGTCAACGTCACTGGTACGCCTACATTAGCCTCTGCACCCATGGACACCTTCCACCGCAACATGCGCAACCTCTCTCCATCCGGCCTGTCTTCCATACTGACGTCTTCCTTGCCTTCCGTCTCGTCACTGTCAACTGATTCTGCTACCTTTCTTGTCTCTAGATGTGCTCCGCTCTTTTGCCACCAGGCCTACACGCCTGCATTGCCCATCCTCCCCCCATCCTTGGCTGACTGATAAAATGGCATGGGGGAAATCTAACAAGCGCACTTCCCTAGCCACCAACCAGTCTCCCCTCTCTACTTTCTCATCGGCCATTCGGCTCTCCTCTCCAGGGGTGAGGCGTTTGCGAGCCTAGTTTTGATTCGGGTGCCTTTTTGAATCCCCTGTGTAATGACTTCGGAAGGGGGCTTATTGCCACTCGAGCCAAACATGACATCGTATGAATTTAGAAGACGGTTGTTTTTAGGCTGGCAGTGTAGTTTAATTGTTAGGGAGCTGGGCTTGTAACTTAGAGGTTGCAGGTTCAATTCCCAGGTGGGGCACTGCTGTTGTACCCTTGAGGTTTGGTACTTAACCTGAATTGCTTCAGTAAAATATCCAGTTGTATAAATGGATTGTACGCAAAGAAATGTAAACTGTGTAAGTCGCTCTGGATAAGAGCGTCTGCTAAATTCCTAAAATGTAAATGTAAATGTAGTCAATCTGATGACTTTGTTCTTTGACGTCCAGACTGAGGCAGAGAAGCACGGCGGTGATAATGTCAAGGCCGTATTCCGACGTGGTCGTGGGTGCGTTGTTTACGCTCCTGTCTGACTCGGGGAAGACGTCCGCGTTAGACATCGAGAAACATCGAGATTAGACGTTATCTTATTCAAGTATGATCTGTGGCTCCAGTCATTACCGCGATTTCATCAACGTCAGTGGCTTCTTATTCAGCAGCTTGGAAAATGTGTACTGATATGCAGTTGTTTTTTATTTTTTGTCTTCGCATTACTAGAAGCTCATTGACATGGAGCATAAGCTTCTCCCTGAGCTGTTCAGTGGAACGGTTCTTTTGAAGCTGCACAGATGGAGATCATGTTTATTTTTATTTTTTTACCGTGATATTTCATATAAACACAAACATTTCGTAGCATTTAATATACAAACATTTCATCATTTTGTGTCATGTAGTATACAAACATTTCATCTGTCTGGAGATTAGCCAGCTGAAGTATGTGCTTGATAGAATCATAAACATGAATTGCTAATCAGTAGAAATAGCACCAGGGCCATTGCGAAACAAAGACATTAGTTTGAAAAAGTATGCACAGCACCTACCACTAGTATTTAAACTCTCTCCGCCTGGCCTCGGAGTGAAAGAGAAGACATTTGCCGTCCTGGCTACACTGAGCACAAGCTTGAGGCGGCTGTTTCGGGTAATGCGTGTAGGCATCTTTACACAATCCAGTAACTCCAGCTGTGGCCGTGTTTCCAGCCCAGAGAGCACCAGCAGGGTCGCAGGGCTTTAATAACGCGGTTCCACGTAGCCGCGGTGCTCATTCGGCCTGGAGAAAAGGAACGCGGAAAGGCCGCCCGCAGCCAGAGCTTCCCGGTTCCGCTTGATTCCAGCTCCAGCAGCGGAACAGGGGCTTGCGGTCTGAAGTCGCTCCAGCTGCACGGCGCTCGGGCGTGCAGAGCGACGACTAAAGCTAGCACCGGCCCAGGGGGGCGGACTGCGTCGCACCTCTGACAGCCAAAGAATGTTATGGCAGCAGCACAGGGTGGAAAATCGCTACAGTACGGAATTTGGATAGAAGAAACCGCACAAACCTCACACCTGTACTGGAGTGATGCGTGGCGGTGGCGTGGAGGTTAGGCAACTGGTCTGGCAACCTGAAACCATGGGTTTGCAGGCCACACCGTAGTAACATTCTTGGTCTGAAATTCTTAAGCAAATTTCCACTTTGTAAAAATATACGCTGTGTATGAGCACAAGCGACGTGCTTACTGTTTGCACAGAATTACTTTGAATGTAGGACTGCTTATAGACGTTCAGTTACGCGTTTTTATTTGATTGTACACCTGCGGTGCACACAGCCTAAATATTCCAGCCAGTGTGTGTTCTCTTGTGTTTCATTACGGTTCACTGGTCACTGTTTCGGGAGCATTTCTTATGAAATGAATATCAACATGGCCGAGGAGGGCCCAAATCATGAACGCTCGCTGTCTGGTGTTGCATTGCTCTGGGCATCTTTTTTTATTCGGAAATCATTTCTGTTTGTTTGTCTTTCTCTGCTCTCCGTGTCTTTATGGTTAATGGTTGGTTTTGTGTGTAAAATGAATGACGGCAAATTAAACTAACGCGCCGACATTGTAACAAGAACAAAGGACAGCGTACTGCCGTGCCTCTCATTAGTGCGACATTGGACCATGACAAGAGGCACTTTGTACTGCCGACTCTGACTTTGGTTTGATACTCACTGAGAATTAAGCTTTTTTTTCATTTTAAAATGTTTTTTTTTTTACTGATACTCTGTCATGGCAATGTCCCGCAGCGTTAGCTAGCGTTACAGCATTCTGCCGGGCTCCTGTCCTGACAGGTGAGGCACAGTGTCTGGGACGGAGGCGATTGTGTGTTGCGTCTCGTCTGCGCGAAGCATGAAGCGATCGCAGGAAGCTAGTTCCTGAAATAATTTACCTTGTCTCGCTGACTAATTTGCATAAATACCTTTTATACAAGGTAATGTTAGCTAATCTAGCTAATAGAACATGGGTAACAGTAAAATGTCTGTTTATATATCACAGCTAGCACAGGAGTCAGCCTGCCAGCATTGTGCAAATCAACATTGCAGCAGGCTGTTAGTGTATAGTGGAGGCTTAGGCAATGGAGACAGGATCAGCTGTTAAGGCCCAATAGTTGGTGAATGGTCCTGCTGCTAGTTGACTGCTATAGAGGTGATTTGAATTTAGCAATGCATGATACCCAAGCTAAGTTTCTGACTTTATGTGGACAATCTAGCTAGATGTCGGCTAAATACGGCTTCAAGATTTGTGCGACCCTATGAACTAGCCAGAGTGTTTGGGGGTTTGTTGTTAATAATGCTATACACTAGTGAATGGGGGAATGTTTGCTGGTTATAGATATTTCCTGGCTATATCCGTGTGTTGCTGTTGAAGATGGAGAGCGAAATTGATTGAACCTCACAACATCCTGAATATCAACACAAAAATAAGAACTATAGTGCTCTTCTCACTGACACTTATAATCATGTTTGAAAAGTAACTTCTCTGTATTTTCAGTTGCTTGTGTTCAAAACATTTTTCAGGTTTGCATTCATTTGTATTTTATTGGATCATTGCAAATGAGTTTTTGCAAATGAAACTTGGCAGAACAACCATTCGTAGTTCGCCAGAGATGGGAATTGAAATGGCTGAAATGAAATGGATTAGGAGAGAATCCCCTCAAAATCTAGTTTAACGTTGAAATTGTGCCTGTGTGGTGAGATCATGCCAAAGCAGAAAAGTACAAACAAACGTACAAAACTTACAGAGGAGATCTTGAACTTCTGTCTTCCCAGGCACTCCAACATATCTCCTTCCTCCAGTGAAGGCTTGTGCTGGCTCGAAGAAGAAGGCCTCCAAGCACTGTTTCCTGTGTGGGAAGAAAACGGGTCTGGCGACAAGCTTTGAGTGCAGGTGAAACCAACAGCTTCTGGCCTTTGCATAGTTAAGGGAGAGTAACTGTGGGATCAGGGTTTTAGAATTTTCATGGATTTTAGAAGAATTGACAACCATCGAGGCAATATGAAGAGATCAACCTCAAAGATTCTGGGTTGTGTCGACTCGTAGAGAAACAGTGCGTGGACAGGAACCTTGGTTGAGCTCCGCTTACTGGCAGAGTTTGAGTTTGAATCTTCCTCGTGGTGGTGGCCATCGCACGGTTCTCAAAGCTGAAGTCGACAAAGATTGTCTTTGACATTTTTGTGAGTTCCAGCGAGGTGCTTCCTGTCACAAGAGTTTGCACACACCGTTTATATTCAGCAGGCGTAACAGAAACGCTTAGCTATATTCAGGCAGTGCTCATATCAGTAGTATTTTTGGAACACGCCATTAATGTTGGAGGAGCTCACTCCCTTCATCTTTATCTTATCTCTCACCCACTCCCGGGGCACTGCTCTGCATGATGCAATGCTGTGAAACAGGAATCCTTAATAGAGCCTCTCAGAAGTCTTTCCTGCATGCTACGACTTGTTTAATAAATTCACATGGAAATTTAATCAGACGATGTTTCCTTTTTAAATTAATTCGGCTTGATTATCCCTAGTATCTATGATTTTTCACTTGAATGCAGTCTGTTATGGTACATAAATCTGTTCCCGGTTTGTGAAGACACCAGCGTCTACCCCATAGAGAATGTCTGCACTACCAAGTACTCCAAGCCTCAGTGACCACAAACCCGTGGATTAAAGTGAGACGTTAACTTCAGATTAGTTTGTGTTGTTCTCTGGTGTTTCTGGAGCCAGGGACCCAGTTCCCGGGTGTAAGAGAGAGTGTCTGGGTTTAATTGAGATTTAGCCGTGATTGTTTGGTCAGACATCTGTAAAAAATGTCCTTGCGTTTGTTGAGTTAAAAAGAGGATGAACCGGGGTTCGATTCCCCGTCGCGCCAGAGTCGGCTCTGGCCGGGAGTGCCACCGGGGCGGCAATTGGCTGTCCGCCCCAGGGAGGGGGGAGGGAAGCCAACACAGTTCACAGTTCGCTGCGCACAGTAGTGGTTCTGGGGTGCTGGAATTACAGTCGACGGCACGACGAGTGCTGTCTCGAAGGAGGCAGCGCTTCGCCATCGTCACTGCCAGTCACAGGGCTACGGCAGCGGACTACGAGGGAGGGGATTGAACTAAGCACAGCGGGAGTAATTGGCTACCAGATTGGGAGAAAAACGGGGTAAAATCTGGAAAAAAAGAGGATGAACAAATGGAACAATGTACTGTGGTTGCAGTGTAATTACATGTGTATTAGGGCCACTCAATGTAAAGGCCACTTAATGGGAAGTCTGTGTAAGCTTCTAAATGGACATCCCTCCCGCCTCGTTTCAGGTGCGGCAACAACTTCTGCACCATGCACCGCTATGCGGAGACCCACGACTGCAGCTATGACTACAAGGGGGCCGGGCGCCGTTTCCTGCAGGAGACCAACCCCATCATCACCGCACCGAAGCTGCCCAAGATCTGATCCCCCGAGACACCTGCTCCACGCAGAAGGGAGGCGGGAGGAAGGAGGTGTATGTCAGAACAATTACAGAAAGGAACTTTGATCACCAACGTGTGCTTTCTCCTCCACCTGGCTTAGAACTTTCAAAAGGCCGGGGAAGAAAAAAAACGATCATGCAAAAAAAAGAAAAGCACACTCTTGCCTGTCCGAAAACAATGTGAAAACCCTACTGTTGTCGTCCCGCGTCGTCGATCCGTAGCGAAATGGAACCCGGCATGTACATAGGTAGTTTTGAAAAAGAAAGCATCTTATTTGCGCAGAGTTTTTAACTTGACAGTGCATGTAATACAGTATCTGTCTTTTGTTTGTTTGTTTGTTTGTTTGTTCTTTTGTTTCTTTAAAAAAAAAAAAAAAACGGTCTAAAGATCACTTTCTGTGGGACAAGTCTTTAAAAGATGCACTTTAATGATTAATAATAATTTTAATATATTTACCAATATCTGACTGTTATAGGGGGACGGGCTGACGCTGTCCTGTTTTGTCTTTGTATTGGAGTGTTTTTTTATTATCCTACAGCTCGCTGTTTCTCGTCCTTGGTGCGTACTTCTAGCATCGCTGTTGGAGTGAGCCTTCACATCAATGACAAAGAACTGCAGGCTCCACGCTGTCATGGTTCAGCAGTGTGTGTGTGAAGTCCGTATCACCTTGAAGAAGAAAAAAACAAGGATGCAATGTTATATTTATCTGTATAAATACCGGCTCCGTATATAGCCATGTCTGTGGTATTTTGGGGTGAACTGTTTGGGGTTGGGGAAAAACTTGTTGGTTGCCATAATGGAAAAAAATTAACACTTTCTTTTTTAATGCCACAGTGGGGGTTTTTTATTGCACAATTTAGCCATTCTGGAGAAAAAATTGTCCTGTTTGGGAAAGATACTCTAATAAATTCTTGTTTCTGTGATTTAACAATTCAAATTTCAAATACCAATGGATTCATTTTTCCAGACTTTAAATCAGTGTGAGACCACAGTAGAACATGGCATTCAGGAATCATTCTGAGAAACTATTTCAAACTTTTAAGCTTGGGATAACTTGGAAAACCCCCAAAAAAGCAAACGTACAGGTGATGCAATGCTACAGATATCCACCGACCCTTAAGACATCAATGGAAGAGATTTTACAGTTGCTTATTGCAATAGCACCCAATATTGACATTAGCCTTGACCCAAGTTGTAATACAAGGCATCTATCACGTTTGTTCTCATGCTATCATGTTTGTGTTCCAGAAATTGGTTTGCGCAGCCAAAAGAGTGCTGGCAATCATACCTGAAGAGTATCTGACAAGTCATGTCAGTGAGATGTTTGACTTTAAGAAAATATCGTCTTATGACATAATTATGTGTAATTTTGATATTACGAAGAAGATGTGACAAATATGGGAATGTATGCCATTTTTTTTCAAAACTTGTAGAGCAAACGAAAATAAGGTGGTAAAAAAACCCTGAAGCAATGGCCTCCATATCTTCCATATAAAAAAGTGTGGGCAGTGGGGATTAACTTAAAATGATTATGCAACCACTTCTTGGCTGCAAGCAAATAAAATCAGGCTTTTGTTCTCTGGTTAACATTAGTATGTCTCATGGTAGATAAATAAAACTCCTTTGTGCTGGATGCACCCTTGTTGGATACACAAACGCTGATGTGGGCTGCTTTAGTGGAGAAGCTTTACTAAAACTCTTAAGGCTTCTTAAAGCAGTGGGTAGGCTTAGCAGTCCCTCGAGAGAGCGCCATCTGCTCTTTTAGAACACAGCCAAAGGAACGCCAGACTACAGACTGTTTTACTACAGACCTGATTATCGTAATGTTGCCACGGAAATTAAGATGAGATGGTAGTCTTGACCAAAGGCCCATTAGGAGCCCTCCACTGCTCCCATATTATCCACCTCTGTTTACTCTACCATTCTCTGTCCCAGTAGCTAATCAGAAGGCCGTATGCAGCTGTATGTGGGGAGGTCTACCCCCTTCTCTCTCTTGCATCAAAGCTTCTGTATCTTATCTGTGGACAAAGCTGGCTGGCCTCAGCATCATTGAGGTTGTGTCTAAAATGAGACCCAAGAGAGAATATGTCCTAGATGACAAGTAGCTAGCTTCATCACTCAGCTTAATGAATAAATTTACATTTACATTTTAAGCATTTAGCAGACGCTCTTATCCAGAGCGACTTACAAGATGTGCATAAATACATGGTAGGAACAATCATAGTTCGTGCAAGTGATCATTGCAGTAATACAGCAATAGACATCATTGCAGGCAGCTGCATACCATACCGGTAACACTGGGAAGGAAAAGGTTAGTAATTATTATTTTTATTTTTTAATTGAGTAGGCAGGCAGTGGTGATGACAATTAGCTAGATGTACAGAATTCAGTGGTAGTGGAGTCTGAAAAGGTGGGTTTTGAGTCTCTTGTGGAAGATCGCAAGTGATTCCGCGGCCCTGACCAATTGCGGAAGGTCATTCCACCACCGAGAAGTCAGGACAGAGAAGTGACGAGACCGCGAGGAGCGGATGCCGGGCGCCCGGAGGGATGGGACAGTCAGTTTGCCAGAGGAGGTGGAGCGGAGGGGTCTGGCTGGGGTGTAGGGAGTGATGAGTGACTGGAGGTATGGGGGAGCAGTACCTCTAGCCGCTTGAAAAGCAAGCACCAGTGATTTGAATCTGATGCGTGCTGCGATGGGGAGCCAGTGCAGAGAGGAGAGTAGAGGGGTGATGTGGGTGAACTTTGGCTGGTTGAACACCAGACATGCGGCAGCTTTCTGGACTAGTTGCAGTGGCTTGATGGCACAGGCCGGTAGGCCTGCCAGCAAGGAATTGCAGTAGTCTAGACGTGAGATCACCAGGGCCTGGACCAGGAGTTGGGTGGCCTCTGGGTGAGGAGGTGAATGATGTCAAACATCAGCAGTCTTTACCATGGAGATGGACTACTACGGGAAACTGAAAATCCACACCCAAAAGTCCTGGGAAAGGGCTTTTCATCCTTAGATAAAATACAACACTGAGGCAATACCCTTTCTTCAGGTGTAGTGTGGAAACTATTTTGAGGAATTGGTTCCTGACGCTGCTTCACCTGACAGATGGTTGGAGGATGTGCCTCAAGTCTGCAACGCAAGGCAGTTGGTTTAACAGTCCTTTCCCAACAGGCTAAATACAAAGTGTAAATTGTGAGTAAATGATGTGCCCATGTCTTTTCTATGCCTTCTCCTCCACAGATCGTACTTCAGAGCCACGATTGTATTAAATATGCAGAAATATTTGGATCGTTATGGATCGCTAAGAAAAAGCATTAATGTCATGCTTCTAATTCCTTTCGGATTCGAGGAAAGGAAGTCCCCTCCCATTGGGGCTTTTGCAAGCCTCTCAGCAGTGGGCTGACCGGGTATTTAAAAACCTTGGGACTTTTGTCTCCACTGATAGAGATACACAGTCTGTCATCTGGTACTCACCACACATCCAGTCACATGGCAATACCAGCTCATTTACAGGGGCGCGGTTGTGCCACTCAGCACGGTAAGGCATGCACGCACGTAGCAGAGTCCCTTGAAGCCAATGCATCGCCTTTGCCGATTTACAGTGGGTACAGAATCAGGTATACAGGTTTACATTTCTCTACATACAATCCATTTATACAGCTGGATATTTTACTGAAGCAATTCAAGTTAAGTACCTTGTCCCATCTGGGAATTGAACCTGCAACCTCTGAGTTACGAGCCTAGCTCCCTAACCATTACACTACACGGCCTTCTGTAACAAGGTTGCAGCAGCAGTGTTCATTTAATGATGCCCTTGCCCGATAAACACCACCTTCATAGATAAGGATAAAACAGGCTACTTTACGCAATGTGTACTGTGGATAGTGAAGTTATCTTTGAGTGTTCCAGTTTTAGAATAACCTCAGGACCCTGCCATCAAATATAAACCGAGGCAAAACACAATATATATATCTGAGAAATTACATTAACCTGCAGAACTTGCCTGGAAACTTATTTTCTGGACATTATTAATAATAATAACAATAAAACAATTATTTATAATAGGCCTTCCATATGTTAAACATTATATGATATCACTTTCCAAATAAAGAACAAAGTAGCAGTAAGACGAAAGGAACTGGATTCATAAAAATACTCATATAAAAATGGAAGCTCACATGATCTCTGGTAATGAGTTCCAGTTTAGGGGCATGCACAGAGAAAGCTTGGCCACCTTTTGTTTTTAAATGGCTCGTGGATGCCAAGATTGGAGTAACATGTGATCTTTTTTTTGTTTTGTTCTGGTTAACAACCTAGCAGCTGCAGACAAGATAATGTATAGCCATTTAGACCTAAAAAGAGCGCATGACAATAGTCTAATCTTGAGGTTAATAATGTGTGAATGACATTCTTCGTACCTGCATATAACTAGAAAGGTCACATTTTTTAAATGGCAAAGATCAAGAAAACAATGCGGCTGATGATAATTCAACAAATAACTATTTTAGCAGAGAGATGTTGTATCTTTTTAAAATGTGACTTATTTGTTCATATATATAGTTAGTTCTACCGGAGCAAGTTTGGGCACGTGTTTCTCTGACCAGTGCACCACGAGTCCCTTGTTATAACCACTGCTCGACTTGACCATCCCTCCATGCAGGAATCCAGCTTCAAGGAGAGGCGTAATAGTGTTAAAATGCCTACCCTCCCACATCCGTAGGGATGTGCACAGCCGCCTGAAATAAACACATTCCAGTCGCTTTTAACACACAGTTCATTGATCTCACATCGGTCATTCAAATGCTTTCTCGCAAGACCCATTCTATTTGTGCGTTGAAGAAATCATAAATAAATAAAAAATAAAAATTTGAATCTTGAATTTGTAGAGCCGTTAAGAAAATCAAACCTCACAATACGCGCTGTCAATATCAGAATCAAAGGTGCCCACACATAGTAGTGAGCACAGATGCACCCTCTGTTGAATCTGCGAAGAGGAGGCGGTGAATAATTAATCCAACAGAACAATCAGGGCTTTATAGTGCCTCAGGGAAATGGAACTTTGACACCAGACTTGAGAAGTGCCCTGTACGTTTTTATTCTATGCTTTGTTCTTCTAATAATCTTAAATTAACTCCCTCACTTAACTGTTCTATACTCATTGTTTTAAACGGTATGTCTGAAAATACATGTTTTCTCTGATGTATGGTGATTATTATTAATGGTATGCATTTGACAACATACGTTGTATGGGCCGGTCACTGTGTGCAGGTATGACCTTGTCCGACAGAATTATTAATGTCACCCTTCAACATCAGCATCATCCTCGCATTTTGATTCCCAAAAGCTATGGTACCAGCCAACCTCTTCAACGCAGATATTCTTGCGCGCATGCCCCGTCTAATTTATTTTCTTTATTCTCTCCCATTTTTTCCCCCCACTAACACGGAAGTCGGTGACGCACACAATCAGATGGGGACTATGAAATAAACAAAACATCGCCATTGACACCGAAAGAACCGGGGTGAGTGAATATTTCTGATTTGCCTTGTACATGCATGTTAGTATTTAATTTATCCCTTTGAGCTTTTGACCACCATTCAAAAGGTGAATTGTTTGAATCAAGCGGTTTAGTAATGGAATTCACCTTGGAACTGACGGCTTTTTCAATTTCATAAACCTTTGGGAAAAATGTTAACTCGGTTATTCCGGTTAACACGAAAATATCACAGACTTCTAAATGTAGTTAAAATAGTTAAATGAACATGACATGACAACCTTCTCAAGTATTCAAAATAGCATGTGTTTTGTTAATGCTCTGCCACTCCTAGCTTGCTGAAAATGGTAGCTAGTTGAGTGATAGCAAGCTAAATAGGAAACCGTGTGTATCTAGTTAGCTATGCAAGAACGGAGCGTTTTTAGTGTCATCTTTCCTTGAAACGTGTTTGCGCACTAATCTAACGATACATGTTTATGGATTGCTTAAATTGAACCAGTCTTATAAGCGTGACTAAACCGCAAGTTTTATTTTTTCACAATGGCAAGGACGAATATTGTCTTAGAAATATATTTAACAGGAATCGTGTAGTACCATATGATGGGACCCTAAAATGTCTTATTTAGTCTCTTAACTTAAATTATAAGGTGGCTGTTATACGACACATTAGCTTCCTATACGGGAAGTTTGCAAACAATAGACTACAGCTGTCCATGTTTGAAGGAGTGTCTTTGGTTTTCATTTTTATTCATTTAAAATTCTGACAATATTTGCATTAGCCACATCATTTGCATTATCTTTCCATAATTTGCTATAGCCAGACAATTGGAGTCCACTTAGTTTGTTAAAAAACAATGTTCCTTTCTTCTACAATGCGTTGAAGCATCTTACCACCTTGCCTTAAGTTATCATAGGCCTATTCTTATCGTAATATAGCCTGAATATTAATTGTGTGTTTAAGATGTCGGTGTGTGAAATCCGTTTGATCTTTATTCTCCCATCGAAAGGTGGTACACGGCTTTGGGATAGTGCTGCTAGTTGTATTAGCTTTTCATGCTTGAATGCTTTGGGTCGCTTGTGCTAAATACAAGAAAAACAGCTTGGATCTCTTTTATGCAAGTATTGCTGTGTGTAGCCTATGTACTCACACGAACATATACACCCGTTCTCGGAGCATTGGTGCGGGCAAGCACGGTTAATAGACTACTCCATAAAATGCATTATTCTGCATTTTTCATGTTGCTAAATATATGCGGACCATTGTGCAGGGACTGGGGTGCGCATTAAATCAGAAGTGTTCATTGCTGAACGCCTTTCAGTCATTGTGCCATGCTTAACAAGCTACGGTTAAAATGTAATTGCTTTATTTTACTAGAAACGTATTCCTCCCCATTCAATTCATGAGATTAACAGTCATCATTTTTATTCATGAATCCTCTTTGCGCCTCCCCGCAAATTGCCTCTTTCATTTCCTCACGCTGCGTTTGTTCATGTAATATACGTACAACTTCCCCTGCCTGCCAGTACAGTGTACATTGTACACAATGTCGAATCTATACTGCATGTATTGCTTTTGTAATTTCTTACAGGGATAATTGAAAATGTCCTTGCTGGTCTGTATCGTAGGATCCGCATTCTCCTCGCTGTACAAAAGTGAAGATTTATTGATAATAATAATTATAATAATAATAATGATGATGCTTACGGTGTACAGTAATGATTACTGTATAAAACGTTTTCTAGTTACACTTGAAATTAAATCTAGTTACAACCGGAAATTAAATGTGTGCCAAACCTGAGACATTATGGTCCAGAGGCAGCAGCTTAACACTGTGCCATCAAACAGACTGCATGTATGGTTCATTCAGGGCTAAAGTGTAGAGGAACTGATGCCCAAGCATACAAATATCAAGTACATTCAATTTAAAAGTGTAACGTGCCCTATGAAGGTGCAATATTGACCATGAAGAGACACCCTGCAAGTCTATACAAACCAGAGTATGAATTCCTTGCCACAGTATACCACAGACCCCTGTGGCATAGCCTAATGGCGATTTTGAATGAATTTCTCATATAGAATATGATATTTTAATTTGTCTGCTATAGCACCCCCTTGAGGCTGATTGGCTCCCGGTGGCTTGGGTTGGCCTTTGGCATAGGCATTTACGTGCTGTATAGTACATTTATAAATTGCCTGATGTGATATTTATTTACGAAGAATTCTGTATCATTGGGCATGACAGTCACATTGCCTGCCACCAGATTTGAACCAATAACCTCATGGCTACAAATCTAGCTCCTCAACCACAACAGCACTCTTTACAACCCCCTGGCAAGCTTCTGCACTTCTTGCACAAAGTAATGTCAGTTATTACGTTTAAAAACGTATGCATTTAAAAAGCCCAGTAACCTGAGAAGACAACATTTACCATGAAGGGGATGGCTTATACAAAACTCTGTAAAAATAGTTTACCCTCAAATTTAAATTCTTCACAGCAGGAATATTGTTTCCCCTCTCATGAACGAATCAGAGAAAGAGTACACCAAGCATATTTATTTTGCCAAATTTCATGTTTGTATGTATTGTATCTGTATTATGCAAAATAAATGCATTTGGTGGGCTGAAATTTAGCATATATGTATATATATGTGCGCTATTGTGACCTCTGCCCACACTGCTTTTGCACTGAAATAAATATATACATATTCAGACCTCTATGGCATACAGGTCTTACAGTTTTGAATATTTGATTGGTATAGCACCACCAAGTGCATGATAAGGCTCCTGCTTAGCAATTGGACATTTGGTATATGTCCCTGCCTGTCTGTACATTTTGGTGAGTTTTGGGCAGTCGGTGATGGAGATAATGGCAGAAAAAGGAAAATAATAATCCTGACACAAACAACAGGGCACTATTGAACCACAGAGGCTTTGCCCCCTAATACTATTATTAGTATTATTATTATTATATGAAACATAATGTATTTTACTCATGAAGCACTTTTCATTCATGAATGTAGTGCAAAAATGAAATCAGCTCAGGTATCCGCGGGTGACACGCAGAAAAAATGGATTTATATATTTTATTTGTGGGTGAAATTTTAGTTTAGTTTTTATTTGTGTATTCGGGTGCAGTCCAATAGAACCGATGAGCGGGTCAAAATAAAAAGGTGATTTTCTCTGATGCATCTTTCTCATCCTCCTGACAACTTTTGTTATAAATCATATCCAGCTGGATGTTAAAACTAGGAGCTACTGCTGTGTGGCACAATACACCTGTAGGCTAGTCGAAATGGCTGATGACAATGAAGGCAAAAATAGCCAGTGAGGAATATCAACTTGTCAACAATTTGCCAACAGTTAAATGCGACATCTGGGCTACTTTTGGTGTAATCATAGATGGCAAAAATAACAATATCAAGGGGGTTCGCTGCTTGTAAAAAGTGCAGAAAAGTGCTCGCTTGCGATGGCCTCAAATTAGGCACGTCGTCAAGAAGCACATTGACAGCTGCTACCATGTTTCCACCAGCGGAACAACAATAAACAACTGCTTTCAGAAAAAAACGGACCTAAAAGCGTCAAATAGGGAAGACAAAGAGACTGTTGCCCAGTTAGCAGTCACATGTGTTTGCAAGGATTATCAGATCCCTTGAAATGGTGTCTGGAGATGGATTCCTGCATTAGGGCAGGGCTTGATCGACAGAGGTGTCCCGGCTAGCCATGTTGATGCTACGCAGATGTTCCCAGATCCGACGACTGTACCTCACAGAGTGACACAATTATGCAGAGGGCATTTTGCCAAAGCGTAATTTCTGAACTGAGAGAGCATCCGAGCGAGCACAATGGGGCAATCACTTTGGATATGTGGGCCGATGATTATTGTGATCTCCGTCTCATGGCGCACTACATCAACGGCAAGTGGGAGCTAATAGAACGGCTGCTCTCTTCGTCTGAACGCGATGTGCATTACGCAGAACTGCTGACGGCATCAAACCGCTAATCGTCCGAGCACTGCGGAGACACAGTGTTGATGATTTCTTCACCAAACTGGTTTACTTGACGGACAGGGGTTGCAAAACTTTGTTGCAGCACTTCGCAAAGTTGCCAGACTGAGCTGCGCTGCCCAATGTCACGAACGCCGCACGTTGGGGAAACCGTGCAAGGAGGATGTGCCTGGGGGAGGACGTTTGTGGGATTGTCGAGGGGGGCCCAAAGTCACTTGTAACCTACATCAAGCACAAACCTCTTCAGAATCGCCTTCGGAAGACGACGGAAGGCATCAGCGGAGACGTGCAGGAATTCTGCACGCACAGTGCTCGAGTGTATCCGCTGTCAGCGTGGGGACGTCCGTGCGCTGCTGGGAGAGGGAGACGTCTCAATGACTTGGGCAAAGAAACTTTGGACAACATGCTGATGCTTCTTCGGCAATTCAAGGAGGCTACAAAGGCACTGGAACGATCCGAAACTCCCAACCCTTCACCTGACAATTGTGTGGTTTGAGTGCCCCCCCTCCCCACTGCCGACCCAACGTTCTCCTCCCTGCAGGAAAAAAAAAGTCTAGAAGTTCTGCTCGACATGTTTGAGATTCACATGCTGCCCAAACTTTCACTGTTTTGCATCTTCTGCTTAAAAGCCTAAAGCTGCTTGCAGACGAACACGAAATGGGAACATTTGATGTTTGACCATTCCATGCATTTTGAGATAAAAGTCCCTACACAACAGTATCATTTAAGTAGTTTAATTGTTTTGCTCAGAAACGTTGCTGTTGTCAAATTAAATTGAGGTAGGAAATGCATTTGTACGATGTTTGCAAAGTTGCACAGGCCTAATTTTGCTCCACATATACCCTTTAAAGACCAGCGCAAATCTCCCCGACAACGTCCTACCCGCCACCTGACAAGAGACAGCCAGCAACATTGGAGGAGTCATCCAATCTCGAGGACTCCAGCGACGGAGCCACCGCTCTACCAGACGAAGTAGGAGCGTACATCGAATTCAAGGCATCAAAGGATGAGAATTTCCACATCCTCGGCTGTCCGGAGGAGCACTCAACCATGTTTCCGAACTTGGCACACATCGCTCGTTCAGTTCTCCCGGTTTCCAGCCTCAAGCGCCCCCAACAGAGGGACACTTCACCACTGCTGGATTTGTGATCCAAGAGAGGAGAAGCCAGCTTGAAACCAGGGACAATGAATGACATTCTTTTTCTTCAACTCAACCCTTAATGGTGAGTTGAAAATAGCATCAGTATGCCTAAGATAGCCTATCCACCTGTTAAAATGTCATATATGTCACAGACATGCCCTACTCTACTGGTTTGTTTTTGACTTAGCCTATGCTAGATTGTTCAGCATCGGCATTTTGATCTTCCTTAAAAGATCCGTTTTTTTTGCCATTCACCGGTAACTTGCTAATTCAGGCATTTTCATGCTTAAGGCAGGCTAGATTAATCCACGGGCAGCAGTGAATGCTAAACTGATGACTTACTGATTGCGCCTGCGTAGGCTACAATATCATTTATGTTAATGTTAATGCCAGTTCAGTAACACGGCAGGCTATTTGCTGTAGCAATACTTAAATGATTTGAATGTTTGAGCCTTTCTACGGTGACTGCTATGTTTGTTATGGATTCATAAGTTAATTTTGGACTGATAATCAATGTGTGCGGTTTTGGGGCAGGTTGTAGGGTCTTGTCAATGGGTTGTGTCGGTATTCTATTGCATTGCTAGCTTGTTCAGAGTTCAGAACATATTTCCTGGACATACAAAATGTCTTGCTACCCATTTCTTCCAATATTTATTTCCACTAATTGTGCAGGCTAAACCTGTGGGAATCTAATAATAATATAATAAACGTGTGTGATCTTGCTAAAGTCCATTAAGATCTTCCTATTCAGCTTCTGTCAAGTATATGTTTTTACTATGGTGTTTGCCTCTTGTCTTGCCTTCTACAACAGCAGTCCTTCTGCTTCTTGTACCTGCCGGACCATCGTATTTTTGGGCTGTCATTTTTTTGTCACTTGGCTAGTGAAACCTGACACTGAATGCAATGTGATTTAATTTTTATTTTATTTTTTTAAGAAAAAGACCATCAGCTAAAATGTATTATTATTACTAGTTCTTCTTCTTTCATAGTTTATTTAATATACTGCAAAAAAACTAGATAAAATTTCAAGCTATATTTCAGCCAGCAAAGTCAAACTGAAAGCTTATTAGTCATTTTGCCCATTGTACTGTTAAAACGTAATTCTACCACCAAAGGTGGCCGCTTCCCCATGTAAACTGAACACATTTATTCTGACATGGGAGGGGTGGCATTAATAGGAGCATGTTTATTAAAGTACACCCACATAAACCACCTCTTTGCACTAATGCAGTGTTGTTTTTATAATGTACATTTTATATTTAAATTCGTAGCTGTTCCTTTGTTAGCCAGCCAATGGGCTGTGTTGGTACTCCCAGTCATCAAGCACAAGGGGAGAGTAGGGAGGCCCGACATGCCCACTTATCCTCACCATTTGCAAATGCATGTTTTTAAAGTGGAAAGAGCAGACAATCTGGCCGTAATGCAGCTACACCCTCAACACAAGTACAGGTGACGTAATCTGTTAAAGCAGGCATTTTTACAACTGCGCTATCGTAGAAATGGTGAAATGGAATTTCGACATGCCCTCCAGACACTTGCAGCAACACCAAAGGACAAGTTGAAAGCAATGAGTGTTTAGAAGGTAGACTTTAGGTGTGTTTTTGCCTGGTTAGTGAGCAATGTTTTGGATGTGCAGCAGATAACCAGTCTTCTCTGTTGTAAGAGTAGATTGTAATGTCAGATTGCAATCTTTGTACTATAAAATGTACAGGTATGCAGTCACTTTGGTCCCCATGTGAATGTGTAATGTGAATTTACAAAGACAAAGTGTTTTTTTTGTATTAAAACACTGGTAAAATAAGAGAGTGCAATAGGGCATTGTGGTGTGGCTCTTGGGAGAAAAAAACATTTCAGCTGTTTCATGAAACCTTTTCATTATAAAAATCTGTCCTGCTTCATTGGAAAGGGGCAACATCTAAGTAAGTTAATTCATCTAAAACATCTTTAAAAGACAAAGAACACTGGATGTGTAGTGTTATAAGCGGGTTATTTTTAAAATGTGAACTTCAGTCAAAGAGAATATTCTTGAAGGCTGGGGCATATTTTATATGCTGTGATCTTGTGCGGTACCCTTTGTGCTGCATTCAGTTTACAGTGCACTTGCGAACCGAATTTGAGTGAACTAACCATTTGAACTTTCCGATGAACTGAATTTAATTTTGAGGTCAGTTAGTTTTCCGGATTCATTTTCACCCTCTCAAACTCAAGCCAACCCATTGTATGGCAGGAAAGGTGAGAAAATGTTTTGTTGTGTTTTGTTCTTGGAAATCAGGATCCGAGTGGGCGAAAATTTGGCTGCTCTCCAGCGCTCGCTCGTGGAGGTGGATCGGGCCTGTAGCCGTTCAATGAATGCCTCGTGTTTCATTAAGGGCCCCGTAGCTCAACAGCAATTAAACCTATTCAGTCTCTCAGTGGTGTGCTTGTACTTAAGTCTGACCTTAAGTGCGCTCTAAAGTCTTATCCACAAGAGCCTCATTGCATCCTGTGATGGTGGCATGCAACTGCAGGTAACTCTGTTAACCTGAACCTGAACTACTAAAGATTTTTTACATTGAGTTTGGTTAGCAGAACAAGAATATTAGGAAGTTTATTTTTATTTATTTATTTTTACACAGAGAGTTGCCAATGCCTGGTACAGCTTGTCAGGTCAGGTAGTTGATGCGCAAACACGTGAACTATTCAAGACCAGGCTAGATGCCGTACTAGATACTCTTTAGATTAGGACATAATGAGCCTAGATGGGATGGACGGCCCGTTTTCTTAGGTTCTTATTCTGTGGCCACAGCTGTAGCTGGGAGTTCTACGTTCTGTCCCTATACGGTTTTATTTGGTGAAAAAGAAGGCTGAAAAGTGTTGCTTTTCTGGTGCACATCTTCATTGTCCTCATGTTAACATCTTTTTTTATACTTTGTCTTATCGTTAAGCGGGCACAGTTATATAGACCGATGTCCTATGTCTGAAATGAGTCCCAAAAATATGAAAAAGAAATATGGAATTAACGTATACGTACACGCATAATGAAGATTGCACTGCATATATGTTAATTCATGTATCATGGTATTCAGTACAGTTCAGATTAAAAATGAGCACAGGAATAACATATGGCTCATTAGAATAAAAAATGTTGACATGAAAGAAATCATGAAATGAAAGGAATTTTGCCAAATGCAAAGGCGTTGCAGAAACTGGTGTGTCCTTGAGAAACCACAACAAAACAAACAATTAATAAGCGGCACAGAGAATGCAGTCCTTATGTTGGTAGGTAGTCCATTCCACTAGAGACAACAATGAGGAATATGTCTGTTATATATACAGTACCAGTCAAAGGTGAGTACACCTGCTGGAGACTAGGTTTATCTCATAATCGCCAATGTTTTACACCAAGTTTCTGTAAATAGTTGAAAATGACAAAAAACACATGTAACAATAAACAAAAGCTACATCAAAGCAATGTTCAAGAAAATTGAATTGAAAATTGAATCTTGGATTCCTCCAAATAGCCACTCTTTGCCTTGATAACAGCCTCACAATCACGGGCCATTCGGTTAATAAGTTTCAGCAGGAAATCACCCGACATGTCTTCCCAGCTCTCCTGCAGCAATTCCCAGAGACACTTGTGGGTTGCTTTGCTTTGACTCTTCAGTAAATTTTGTAAAGTAATGCGGAACGGCTTTTGAAATGCCTCCCACTGTATTTCAAAGTACATCAGAGTATGTCCTGGGACTGAATTCTTTCATAAAGAGACATTTTCATGAATATATTTTGTATGCAGTTATGATTTTACAAACCTTACATAGGTGAAGAAAATGGTGATAGGAAGCTTATTTTGTTTAGGTAATTAAATGTGTGATATATGTATGAAATTCATTTTTTGAATTGTATTGAAGTGGCCCATGCTCAAAGTTTTATTTGATTTTTTAAATTGTATATGCACAAAATAAAGGAAACACTTGAGTAAATACACAAATGATTGAAAGCAGGTTATTCCAGACAGGTGTGGTTTCTGAGTTAGTTAAACAGTTAACATCCCATCACGCTTAGGGGTTTAAAAATGCTGGGAAGGTTCAGTTTATTTGACCCATTATTTTGGCTACGATGCCAAGAAGAAGGTATTTCAGTGACTTCAGTGAAAGAGCTTGAAGGGATGGACATCATCAGCAAAGTCCCAACTGTGGTTGGAAGCACATACTCTTATATTGTGAAGTCCATGCATTAATTCGAGGTGCAAGGCTAAACAGGTGAGCAACTCGAAATCAATTGACTCCAAATTTCAATGTAGAGCGTGAGCAGGCAATTTCATCAAGAACGGCCCTTAAAGAACTCTACAGAGCAGGATACCATAGTCTAATCATATTGGTGCTTCCACCTTTTTGCGAACTACACACACACACACATATATATATATATATATATATATATATATAAATAAAATAAAATAAGAATACCTAATAATGAGAACAGGCCATTCGGCCCAACTAGGCTCATTGTTGTATAGTCTAGAGAATATGCAGTACTCCCATCAAGCCGAGACTTGAATATGCCTAGTGACTCTGCCGTGCCACAGCCACTAGCATGCCACTGGCATGGCAGTGATTTGGCAAGATGTTCCTCGCATTGACAATTCTGTATAATAAAAAAAAATACTTACTGATATCAGGAGGGAGTTTACCTTTAACTCATTTCCACTTGTGCCCTCTTGTTCTGCTAACTGAACTCAACCTGAAAAATATTTGGTAGTTCACTTAATTTGTTAATCCCTTATTTGTCAATATCCTTATTATAATAAAGAACAGGTCCTTCCTTATTCTTAGTGCACTTAACATTTTCCCTAACTCTTCTTTTTCTACTGCAATGTTTTCTAAACACTTAGAATTATTTTTGGATCTTGGGCAATTTTCATTTCAAAGAGCCTTTTAGCCTTAGCTTGCGTATTACATTCATCTACTTTGTTTCTCTCTGAATTCTTTTTTAAATATAAACTCTGTACAGACAAATCTTCTGTAAACATTTATTCATCCTCTGTGGATTCATTTCATTTTTTAATAATTTTGGGATGAATTTACGCTGTGCATCAAGAATAACAATTTAAATTTTATTCAATTTTCATTCACAGTTTTGCCCAATATATATTACTTAAATTCTGTATTTAAATTCTCTCTCAGGTCAGCTCCTCTGAATTTAAAAATTCTAGAGATGGAGGATGGGGGTCTTATCTTGCCAACAAATATCAAAAATCTGAAGAAGAAATGTGATCAAAGTGACTTTGACCGTAGAATGATTGTTGGTGCCAGACAGGGTGGTGTGAGTATCTCAGAAACTGCTGATCTCATGGGATAGTCACGCACAACAGTCTCTAGAGTTTACAGAGAATGGCGCGAAAAACAAAAAACATCCAGTGATTTCTGCTGCGACATGCAGATGGCAGGGTCAGAATCATGCATCCATGCAGAACATGCATCCATGAATCCATGCATCCATCCTGCCTTGTGTCAACGGTTCAGGTTGGTGGTGTTGGTTTAATGGTGTGGGGAATGTTTTCTTGGCACACATTAGGCCCCTTAATGTCAATTGAGCATCGTTTAAATGCCACAGCCTACCTGAGTCTTGTTGCTGACCATGTGCATCCCTTTATGGCCACAGTCTACCCATCTTATAATGGCTACTTCCAGCAGGATAATGCTCCATGTTACAAAGCACATGTCATCTCAAGCTGGTTCCACAAACATGACAATGAGTTCAGTGTACTCCAATGGCCTCCACAGTCACCAGATCTCAGTCCAATAGAGCACCTTTGGGATGTGGTGGAACAAGAGATTCGCAACATGAATGTGCAGCTGACAAATCTGCAGTAACTGCGTGATGCTGTTAAAGAATTCAGGCTGTTCTGGGGACAAAGTGGCGTCCTACTCAGTACTAGAAAGGTGTACCTAATAAAGTGGCCACTAGGTGTATATATAGCACCTGTCTCACAAAAACAAATTATTTTATAATTGACACCTTAGTCTACAGTATTAATATTGTATTGCAGTAAAATATTACAATGTATAAATGCAATTATATTCTTTATTCGTCATTTGTAAAGTTCAAAACCCTGGATTGGTTTGATTCACTGTTGCCCGTATATTCATATTTAGTTTTCATTCAATGTGTACTTTATTTATTTTGGTTTTTTAAACGTTTTTTATTTTACATTTCTTTAAATAATTGTTTTTCCATTTGGTTGCATTGATCATCCTTCCAGGCATAATTGTGAGCCTTAAGTCTGGCCTGAATTGTGCTTTTCTGATTGGCTGTAAGAAAGAAAAATTCGTCTGCCTGACGGGGCTAATTCTTTCCGTTGAAATGGTAAAGCCATCAGGGAGTTGGGCTTGACAGATTCATTTATGGTTGTGAGCTCAGCTCCTCTCAGTCGGAAATTCAAATCTCCTTCATTTGGGCGGGGATGGTCGTTACGGGGAGTGAAGGCCGTTAACTGCATTTGCACATCACTGTCATTTACCTGCGCTGGTTATGTGCCGAGTGGCTTTTGGTTCCCAGAGACCCGATTTATCACCCGTGCACATGCAGAAATTTCATTCCAGGCCACGCGTGTGCATGTTTGCGTACATTTTGTGTCATTTATCACCATAGAAGTTTGTTTGGTAATGTTAACCATGCACGCAAACCGTTGAATATCAGCATTGCAGGGAAAAAGTGTTCATTTTTTTCCTTTTGACAATCGCTGCATGAGAGAAAGCCATGCGCAGTTGTGCTGTCCGAACTGACCTTTCTGTTGAGATTTTAGTGTAAATGACATTTTACATACTTTTTGATTCTGTGAAGATAAAATTCACCCTGTCCTTGAAGATTTTTAAATCTTTAAGTGTACATTTTGTGTTATAGTTTGTATGTTTGCATTGCATTTCTAATAAAGGCATCAACAACAAATTCAGCGTCTGTAGAGTGGTGTTCTACCCCTGTGCTGCTGTGCTGGTGATTTTTTTTGTCTCTTTGCATAAGAAGTCAAAACTTATTTTATGTCTGACAGAGTCCAACACCCTGAAGCCAAAATAATGTCATATTCTGCCAGGCGGTAATTTTCTGCTTACTTGTCATTCCACTGTCAATACTGCAGCAGAAAACGTTTATTTTAACCGTGGTAATTTTTACTTCTCAGCGTGTGTCTTCTTGAATGAGGAAGGGGTGGACCCTGCTTGTGTTGTAGAGGCAGAATCTGCAGGCCTGAGTGATGGCTGCTACGTGCCCCAAGAAGCTCCGCTGTTCATCTAGCCTCGTGCCAAGGTTCCTGCCTTTCCAAGGTTGAGCTTCAGGTGATGGGTGGCCGTCCAGGTTGAGCTGTCTGCCAGGCAGGCAGAGATGTGTGCCGGAATGAGTGTCCGAGGGAGAAAATGAAAGCGAGTTTTGTGTCGTCTGCGTAGCAATGATAAAAAAAAGAGGCCGTTCCATGTGGTGTTATTCCATATCAACTCAGGTAGAGCTAACTAGAGTTCGATTTTCCTCAAATTTGATAGAGGAAGATTTTGAAAACCTGAAAATGTTAAATTTGTTTGCTTTTAAACTGATTTTCAAAAATGGTATTAGTGTTTGGGCAGAGGAATCACCACCTGTGTATTTCTGAGTTACTGTGAGCCTAGAAATTGAAGATTGTTTATGAATTTGGTAAATCCATGTGTCACTCATCATGTATAGGTTGTACACAGCAGAGCTGTGCCGTTTGTGAACAAATGAGCCATTTTACTGTGCTGCATACAGTCTTTTGTTTAGGAATCTGTTCTTCTCACCTGCTCACCCACAAACATACAGGGGGTAGACAAAAGAATGTACACACCAAACAATGTGTGAATATCTATTAACCAATAAGGAGTTGGGCTGCCCTTTGCCTTCAGAACAGCTTCCAGTCCTTCTTGGAATGCTGTTATACAAGTTTTGAACTGTTTCCAGTGCAAACAATGTTTGCACCTAAAATGGCATTGCATTCCTTGGCTGCCATTCTACCATGCAAAAAAAGAATATACTGTATATATATTTTTTCTTCTTCTGCCCAGTCTTTCCTATCAACAAACTGTATATTTGCTTTGAAATGTTGATTGGAGAAAAGTAATTTTTTTTTAGGAAGAATGAAAGTGTTTATATGGACACTCTGTTTCAGTTTGTATTATTTCCGGTTCACATTAATTTCTTAAATGATTTGTTGCAGTCGAAAGGCAGCACTTGAAAGAAATGAGTGAGATGAATGAATCACGAATCAGGTCTTTAGAACGCTTGTACTCAAATTAATTGATTTGATTCACTCAATGAATTGGACGTAAAAGCCCCGCTATGTGGCTTTGACATGCTTAGATTATTCTAAAACACCTGTGCTCAACAGAGGTGTTTGTCATAGACAGAGTGCTTGATTCATGGCTTGATTCATAATAATTGATTCCACAAAGTAAGGTAGGTTTTCCCTGGCTCCATTCTGTGATGCTGTTGCCTTGGGAAGCCAAACCCTATATAATGAATACAAGTTGTGAAGAGCACAAAGTCTCTGACCTGTGTCTTCACACACTAATTTGGTTTGACAGCACCATTATTTATTCCCCCTGTGAGAGAACGGACACCAATATTCTGTATGTATAAAAACTAAAAACAAATAACTTTTTGTTTGTGTACTCTTAACATAAAACCCCCCAGTAAATGTAGTATTATAAAATCTGCTTAAACTACCTGCATTATAAATGTTCGTATACTTTAGGGTGACTGTTTTGGAAATTTAAATGCAACATTTTAGTAAATAATGCTTAAAAAGTGAGGACATTTAGATACTTTATTGGGGCAAATTTAGCGACATCATTTTTGGTTTTTCTTTCTTTGTGTGGTTGTTTTGACCCTCGCAGATTCCCTGTAACAAAATCAAATAGAGAAACATGAGTACTGCACACAATGAATCAGATTCCTCCCTTTAAATTGGTTACACACTGTATTACACCAGGCAAAGTCTATATACTTGTTGAAATCATACACTTTGAAAATATTTTAGTTCTAACTACAGGCAGCTTTTCATTTTTGTTGAATTAAAATAATTTTGTCATATAAGACTCCTCACATTCTTTAGTATATCTAATATAGAAATGAAAAAAGGCTTAATCACTCAAATTGTAGAGGCTCAGAGATTTGTAAAAAATCTATTTCTGATATTTTTTCCCCATTTTTCCTCCCAATTTACTACCCAATTACACCCTCTTTTTTCATGTCAATCACATTACATTACATTACAGGCATTTAGCAGACGCTCTTATCCAGAGCGACTTACAGTTTAACATTTCTTTCCAATCCATTTATACAGCTGGATATTAACTGAAGCAATTCAGGTTAAGTACCTTGCTCAAGGGTACAACGGCAGTGTCCCACCTGGGGATTGAACCTGCAACCTTAACGTTACAAGCCCAGTTCTCTAACCATTATACTACACTGCCTGCCACAATCACCTCCTCTCGTATTGTGAGTTCGCTGCCGTAGCCCCGAGACCGGCCGTGGCCAAACGATGTTCCGCCTCCTCCGAGTCGGCATTCGCAGAGCTGTCGACTGGTTTTTTTCGGTACATCAGAGCCACTCCTATACACGTATTATATTTAGTTATCTGTTTATGGTGTGTTTGTTGGCCAGATCCAAGTGTGGCTCCGTGTGGAGCAGGTACCAACATTCAGCCATTTGAATTTGGCCAACCATGTCGGCCAATCTTTATGATCGTTTGTAAATGCAACGCTAAAGGTGTTGTCATATTAACGAGGCCTTGTTAATGGCAATCCGTGTGTCTCCGGCCCCCTAATGGTTGCTTCATCATTTCTGACAAGAGTGCATTATCAGTGTTTCATTAATGAAGGGGTCTTTGCCAGTGTTGTGCTTTCTATGGGGAAAGGTATTTATCATATATATTGCTCCTTGTTCAATATCCCTCCAGTGTACTCTGTCACTATCGTGTTGTCATTGTAAGCACTGGAGAAATGAAATCAAGAACACCAGCTACAGACGGAAACATCTGCTCTTTTGATCCCCCTGAACAAGTGTTATCGTAACTGTAGGTTTATTTAAGCTGGCTTTCACCAAGTATACAGCTGCCATATACTGTAAATCAGGCAAGTGACCTGTTAGATAAAAAAATAAATAAAAGTAGTTTAATTAGCAGGAAAAGTAGTCATGTGGGATTTAGCTGGACTATGCCTGCACAGAGCGACATTGCAGCAGCAGTGTTCACTCCTTTCCGTTTCGCTCCTTGTTCTTGTTCCATCCATCTTCCAAAGATACACCTTGAGGGGTGTGGATGGGTGACCTACAGGCAAACTTATCATCTGTTGGAACAAGCTTGCTTCAATGGATTCTCTTGTCACTGGCGGCGTATAGGTAAAGTATTACATTTTAAATAGGTAACGGAACAAAATCAATTGTGCGTGGCATTCAAATATTTATGGAAGATTCCAAAGGCGTTGTAAGGAGTCCCAGGGTGGGACTTGGACAGCCCTCCACTTATTATTACAACTGAGATGGACGTTTGTCTGAATATCATGGAAGTCACATGGAATGTTTTATATCAGTCAAAATCAAAACTTTAACCCACCCTCTGATTATAATTTTAAAGCCATTGTATGTCATGAATTGTATGTTATCACAGGGTGCGTGATTTGAAAAGAAATACTCTTGACTCAGTCAGTGCCTTCATTATATTCTCTGTGGTAGAATGATTGATCATTAATTGCATTGTCATTTCATTAGTCTACTCTTAAAACGCTGTTGAAGAGTGACAAGGGTGATATTGGCTGTGTGTTCAACCGAAGACCGATTTAAACTCTGGTATGTTTAACCATTGTCCAGTCAGATTACTTCATGAGCATGGTTTGTGTACATTAGTGTGGATCTGTGAAAAAATGAAGAACTGTGTAAACTTCTGTATGCTAATTACATTGGTTAATATATATACTTTTCCAATCCACTTGAAATACATGCTGGAAATTGAAAGGAGGAATGTGACATAGCTACTAGAGAGCTAATTGTTAAGTGGTGCAAGTTCAACTTATCGATCTTTCATTTCAGTCCAGCCAAAACAAAGGTTGAACATCCCTAGTGTTTACATGCACAGCATGGGTGTTTTGACAGAAATGAGTTGAACGGTACATTTAACACTCATACAAGGAAGTATTTTTCACACACACACTGTTGTTGATGCGTGACCAGGCTCGACACAGTGCTTGACGCACTAGACGGAAAGCAAAATAATGAGCACAGGTGAGCTGGATGGCCTGCACACTTTGTCAACACACACGTTCTTACATAGTAGTTGCCAATTAGGCCAGTCGGAGTTCATAGTTGGAACACAGACGTTACACAAGCCGGACAAGCTGCAGAAGATGCTGCGGAGCGTTGGATGCCTGTCAGACTGATGCAATGCAGGGCAGACTGGGCACAGGCCTTGGCCTGGATACCACTGCCAGCCTCAGCGAGCGGCCTAGTTACAAGCGCTCTAATGAAACGCCCCAGACAAACTGGTGTGTCTGGTACAGATGTCCAACTTAACCTCGGGGGCTACCTCAAGAGGATAAATGCATGTGGAAGCCTCTGGAACATATCTGATATACTTCACCACTTTTAACCGATTGCAGTTTTTTAGGCCCGATGCAGATGCTTGCGAGGTTGAGCCCACTTGTCGCCAATTCCGCTGCTAATTATTGTAATGTGATTGGGGTATATTTAAAGGGGATTTTTACCCACATTTGAATTATTGAAGCTAAAACAAACAAATGATCTATGATAGTTGAAAAACTTGTATGGTTTATGTCTTGATTTTTTAACACTTCTTTTGTGGGATGAGATTTCGATTTTTGGGTAAAATCACCCTTTATGTAAATTACAAATTTGACATTTATAGTAATGTCATTTTTCAATGCATTTACTAGCCGTCAGGCTATGAGACTATGGGTGTATGATTGATGTTATGAATGCTGATACAGAGCATTTTCTTAAAAACACCCTTTATCGATTGATAACATCAGTGAACCAATAGATCACACTCTACTTGTAGCCATTTGCAGAACGTCAACTCTCCTAATCTTTGATGCAGCAACCTGCTCACCCTTTCTTTTTTCTTAGCGACTGCTTCTGTTATTTCACATAGGGTTTTGTTATATGATTGTATGTTGTTACACGATTCGGGCGTATTTAATATTTGAGTGAAAAATGACTTCCAAAAACAAAAAGGCAAGATTATTTATCCCCAGGAAATTAAAGCAAAAACAACACTATTACTTTAAGCCATTTTAAACGTGCTGCCTGGAAAAGTCATTCGAATTTTGACATTTATCTATACGTTTGTATTTTCATGGGCGCATCCATGACAGTTGCAGAATGAGTTTTTTTTCTTTAAGTTAAAAAAAAAAAGTATTTATACAACTGTTTTAAGGTTTGTGTATTGATGTAATCACTTCATTAACCAAATATAGTCATAACAGCAGCCTTGCAACATGAGCTGCATCCCACTGTACACTTTTGCCCTCTTGTCCTAGTCGATCTGTGCCCTACTCGCAGACAGGAAGTGTGTCACAGAGCCATAGTTGTACGAGCGTACATACGCAACATTGAGTGCACAATGCTCCCTTCCAGCAAGCCTGCCCTGCTGTTTTCAGGAGCCTGACCCCATACACAATGTCTACGTCAATATCTGTCCTATGATCACCCAAACCAATGAAAGGGCTGAGATCAATCAGCGATAGATTATATTTGGAATTACCCTACTGGCAGTTTGTACATATGTATATATACATATATATATATATATACATCATTCTACTAAATGACATATCATATACATATGATATAAGATGAACTGTGAAACTGAAATATTATAATGGTTTTTAAACAAAATATTTCTGTATTTGGTAGCTTTTGTCCCCGGCCATGTCTGAGAATACAATATTCCTGCTCCATTTTGGGACATGTTTCATTACGGCTGGAACCTGGAATGGCTGGAACCTGGAACAGGGGACCTGTGTGATTTCTGCTTTTATTTGGATGACCAAAAAACAGTAAAGGGGTTCGATCAGTCTGTAATAGATATAATTTGGAATTCCCCTAGCACTAGCAGTTGTTATATATGGCATAATATGATATAAGACCAAATGTGAAACATTACAGAAGATGATATGTGATAGATTACAATCATTTTAAACAAAATATGGCTACAGGTGCTTGCTTTTTACCAGGTGAGAGAATATAGGCTATAATATCCCAGCTTGGTTTTGGGACTGTCGGGAATGTAGGCCATTAGGTAATATTATGACACTACACTACTACGCAGGACAAGAAACACTTGGTTATCCTGATGTTTTCCTTCGAAAAGATCCTATTTGTATTTAATGACCTTTATTGTGTCAGGTTTTCACAAGGAACATGCTGGTGTCAAGGTTGTTTGATGCAAGATTATTCCAGTTGAACTCACATGAATCAAACAATGAGACTGGCAATACATCAATTATGGAACAATAAAACGTGTCTGAAAGTGAATTACACAAACCTTACATCACCATTTTATGTAATATGGAAATATCTAACATTGTTTATAAAGTTGGTGCTACTGAACTGTACAAAATGTACCAAACTCTCAAGTAATTGTGCGTGTGTATTGTTGTTCAACACTATACTCTTTATTTAAAAAATATATATATATATTTAAAATGTAAAATACCTTTTCCTTCCCGGTGTTACAGGTATGGTACGCAGATGCCTGCAATGATGTCTATTGCTGTATTCCTGCACTGATCTCGTGCGCTAACTGTGATTGTTCCTACCATGTATTGATGCACATCTTGTAAGTCGCTCTGGATAAGAGCGTCTGCTAAATACTTAAAATGTAAAATGTAAAATGTAAAATGTTATTTCATCAGTTGTACAATTTAGGCAGTGTGTAAAAAATAAAGAAGCAAATAACAAGACAGCTCACACTCGTAAATGACGACTACGTTAGACCACTACGCTATCGGAGTATGCAATACTGATGCAACGTCACGGTTGAATGTTGCACCTTGGGAACTGGAGTTTGGTTTGGAACAACCTAGCTAGGAAAATGTCAATATGCTGCCTGAAACAATATCACATACCCGTTTCGGGCAGCGTGTTGACATTTTCCTAACTAATAAATCTGCAGGCATTGGGTTATAATTCATATTCAATATGTGAAAGGGAACCAAGCGACAACTCTGTTATAACAGCAAGGCTACTGAACATACAAAAAACACCAATGGGACAGAACTTTCCCTTTAGCCTCTAGGCTGGATTAAAAGGAACAATTTGAACCTGCTAATAACACACCCTAACATAATTGTTCTAGTTGAGTGGATGTGTTCAAATGCGATATTGTGTTAGCAATGAGATTCTGATTAATGATTAGTGGATGGGAAATTCTTTAATTTAATTTTGTGTTTTAAATTGAGGAAGCAGAGGGTCAATGAGCAGTGTGGCAGCTTCCAGTAAACTGTAATTGATTGATTTAAAGCCAGTCAATGTGAAGGGCAAAGGAATTTCAGAAAGAAGACACACGCATGTGCACACACACATACAGTATGTGGGGGACACAGGTTTTCCAATGGGTTAAGAACAATCTTTATCCTACATTATTTATGCCTTATTTTTGACAGTTGTGGATTTATACCCCACTCTCCCCCCACCCTACACATACACACACACACACACACAGAGTATGTGTAGTTCCTGCAGACTTAAATCTTACTCCTCCCCCTACAGTGTAATTTTTATATTCTGTAAACCCTTCTCCTGTGGAAAGCGATGATTTTGTTGTTGAGGTGTAGGAAGAAGTGCAAAGGCATTCTGTCAGTAGGCATTATTCATTGAAGTGGAACCCAGAAGGGAAAATAAATGTCTGTCGGGAGAACAATTTCTTTGAAATTTCTGTCTTATTTAAATTTTTGAGCTACAGAAAATATTCAACCTGATGGCACAAAGAAAGTGGGTCTTGCTCAGATTATTATATTTTTTCCCACCTGAAGCAATGTTGTGGCACTCGTGAAGGTGTACCATTTTTATGAGGAATGCGTATAAACTTTTGTCCTTTTTTTTTTTGCCTCCTCCAACATTTCTTGTTGGTATGGACATTGTTGGCATGCAAGGTCTTGAGGATATAAAAATATGCATCTATAATTTATTCATAGCAGAACTCTTCACACTACCCAATTACCCCGGTGGCTGTTTTATACACTAGGTGTTGGAAAATTGTGTACACTCCGTGTTGAAATACTCTTTTGTGGGTCCTTCGACTACATTTGATAACTCCCACTTTTGCGCTACTTTTTGCTGTAGATTAGTACTTATTGAACTTACCAAAATCGGAATGTAGCCTCAATAACTTAGCCTCAATAAGATGCTGCTTTTAAAATTGATTTATTCACAAGAAGGCTTGGTTATTGTCATTATTATAATGTTTTGGTTCTCCCCCAGCCTCACTGAGTTTTTTTCCCGCCCATTTGTGCTAATGATTAATGTGTCGGAGTCAATCCGTGTGTGCGCTGTGCCATGCCAGCTGCTATAGAGCTGCATAAAGAATCCTTACAGCCGATTCTTCAAAGCAAGGCATTTGATACTAAATGAATTTGACACCAAAGCATTTGCAAACTGTGGATCTGATGCCTATCAATTTGATACCATGGCTTTTGTCACCTCTGCATGTGATACCATTGCATTTGATTGAATATCATTGAATGAATGCACATATTTAAACTGTAAATACTTGAAACAATGAGTTTTTATTCATTGATGTATTGTCTGCTGGACTCGGCTGTAGTCGATGTGAAGAATATTGGTTCGAAGATATCAATTTTTGTAAACCTTGGAACGTGTTACAAAGTTACAGGTTTGCGAATCGTATTTTTTCAACCACACGTCTTAATACCCTTGCTTGCAAATGGTGGCGTTGCCCTACATACAAGTGTGTCTCTCCTCCTGTGTTTTCGCTGATCACTTGGTTGAGGAAGGGCTCTCCACAAACCGTGCTGTTCCCAGATAATGAGAGGTCCATATTTCACTCCACTCCACCGTTCGCCTCGTTGTCAATTGCACCATTCCGAGGACACAGGTGGCGAAGCCTTTTCGGCACAGCAAACTTGTGTCTTCAGTGAGTGTTGAGCATTTGCAGCTATATGGCGAGGTGGCTGCTCTCCTCAGTCTTCAGTGCTGTTGTTGTGTCTGTATGTAATATACGCCATTTAGCAGACGCTTTTATCCAAAGCGACTTACAGTAGTGAATGCATACATTTTTCAGTATATGTGGCCCCAGTGGGGATTGAACCCACAACCTAAGCGTTGCCAACGCTGTGCTCTACCAACTGAGCCACAGAGAACCACCATATGTGTGAATGGGTGTAGATATGGTCGTCTACATTTTCAACGGGGAAGGGTTTTTGTTCTGCATTGACGTCATCGGACTGATTGACCTGAGCTAATTTTGTGCCGTAAATGAGATGTATTCTTGAGTCATTGTTTTGTTGTGTGTTAAGGTCACGCTGAGATCCACCAACCTTTGCCCGGGATTAAACGGTTTGACTGGACTCTGCGGTCGCCTGCCTTGCAGCCAAAGGACTGCGATGGCAGTTTAAATCCTAATCGGATCACAGAAGGAAATCCTCAGTGGCGGTGTGAATAAGTTAACTCATGAACTCATCAAAGTCATGGACAAGAAAAGGCACAGAAACAATCTAGAGATATTAGGAAGAATGTATCTTAACTACAACTAGCTTAAAACGTACCCGAGCTCAAGACACAGAGTACACTTGTTGAATACATTTTGGTGCTGCGGTGCATTTCTGAAGTACAGAACAATTTGGCCCCTGAGGGCTGTCATTAGGGGTTGTTTTCTCTTGATTTTATCAGTCTGAAGACTGAAGAAAATGTTGTTGGTGGAAATTTAAGTGTGGGAATCTGATTGAAAGCCATGCCCACTGCAGTTTGGATATAGGTTTGTAGTCACGGGAAAGTGGGAGAACCTTTTGAGGGACATGAAGTGGATTTTTTTGTTTACTTAGTCCTGCTGTTTGGCCTCCGCTATTAATTATGTATGAACCCTGTAAATGACCTCATTCACCTGCAGATAAGCTTGTGTTGCTCCTCGTTCGGTAAGTGGTGCAACTGTCCGGCCGTCTGGCACACCTGTGAAAGTGTGATCTGCGCTTGATCAAAATCCAGCAGCTGGATTGCAGACTTCCAGGAGAGCGTAAGACTTTCATCGTGTCTATCAACAACACGGAAATGTGCGTATGTGCATACTTGTAAGGAGACTTTGCAGATTTGATTAGCCGAAGGCCGCGCCAAAAACAGTAGTAGAGCCCGAGTTTGTCGGAGCATTAAGGAAAGTATGAACTTGGCTCTCTCTATGTTCTTACTGGAAGTTTCACAATGAGTTACCTCGTATCGCGGATGAGTCATTGCTGGCTGAGGAAAAAAATGCAAATGAAAAAAACATTTTTTCTATTTCACTGGCATCCTTAAAAGAATTTACCTGAAGGTCACTGCTGGTGTACAGAAAAGAAGTGAAACTGAAGGAGATTCGAGAGCATTGAATGACTGAACTACAGCACTGTTGAATACCGTAATGTCTGATTGAAGAAGTTGTCAGACCACGCACTTGGGCCTGTACGGTGAAGCATCCAGGGCTAGATTAATAAAGAGAAGAAAAAAACTACCACATTCAACAGACTAGACGCGTAATCTGTATCATATGAATATTTAGGCAAACCTGCCATATATGCACATTGTTTTGTAGTTTATATCTTGAAAATACATGTACATATATATTATGAGCACGTCTTGGCTACAGGACTTGCATTTGTGGTGTGTCTTTTGCCCAGCTCAGACACTCAAGAGGGGTGAATGTGTGGCTTCTTTTACCACCTCTAGTTACTGCCAGTTGTATCGGTAAAACCTGGTTTTCACTGTAACATGTTGAGGCCTGACTGACCACCAGTTGCATCTCAGAATCTCACACTGCAAGATGTTCGTTTAACTTCATATTCATCAAGGTACAAAACCCACAACTCCCACAAAACCGGAGTTATAATTGGAATTGGAAAATTACATGATTATAATCGCGTGTTTATGCCTTTGCTTGTGCTACGTGAACCTCATCCCGATGTTCCAAAACAGGCAACAGCAGTTTTGTCTCTAAAGACCGCAATCCTCTCAAAAATCTGTGTCTTTGCGCGTCACAAGTCCTTTTTATTGTCTTCTCTAAACCACCTCCTCTCCACATTGACTTGGCAGCAGATAGACTCCATATGTTGCCGTAGTGATGTTTTCTGTTTTTGTGCCCCAGTCTCTACGAGCTCTAACCAAAGGTCCACCCCGAATTGTTATATTTGTACACTTCCACGGTAGACCTCTCACGTTAATATGTCCTGTTTATGACTAATGTTTGTCGATCGGTTCTACTCTTGGAATTTAAACCAACTGGTTAGACTCAGATTTCAGGTTTTTACTTTTAATTTATTGTCCTCAGATGAGCAAGTTCCATACACAATGTAAAAAAAAGAGGCTGAAACGATCATATACTGCAAACCCATTCACAACATATAGTTATAGTTAATACCTTAATGATCGTTGGAATGATGCTTCTCCCTTAACGGTTCTGCATTTGTATCTGCATTTAGGCCCAGGTAGTAAAAGTACTAAGCAGTGATGTAGTGGATGGTCTGTTTCATGGTTGATGATGTTTGCCTTGCATGATTTATTTAGCAAATTATTTGCATTATTTGGCAGTCCTTTAATAGTTGGGGGAAAAAAAATCACACATCCAGATGTAAACTTGGCACATATATGGGTTATGGGGAGGGCTTAGAATCCCAGTATGGAACCTGCTGCACCGTTGCTCAAGGTTTGCCAGCTGCTTTATGGACATCCAAGCCATTGAGCCAAACTCCTCATAGACAGGTGGGGGTGTGCTATTAGCAAGCGTTTCACACAGGGCTCTGAGAAATGAATTCCTGGTGGCCAGGTGCTTTTTTAAGGCCCCTTTCATCCACGTTGAAAAATGTTTGTGTTTGTGTTGGGGGGTTGTTATGCTGGGGTGACTGTATGGTGTGTGATCAGTACCCATCAAGAGGCTCAGTGCACTGGCATTAGATGAAAGTGCATTGGTTTCCGCAACGTGGGTGACGGCTACTGACAACCTGCCATTGTTCCTTCATTCAAACATCAAATGCAAACAGCAACTGCATGCTTATTGGCCAAATCTGATTATACCATTGTGCTGAAGTGTAGGCCTATGTACTTCTCTGGTTCATACTGAAGGTGAGGAAAAGACTCAGAAATGAATGACATCCTATTTTTTTAAATCTGATTATCTTCTTTCCAGTATTTCCGCACAGAGTGTGACTTTGGGTGGGTGACTTTCCATGAAAAGTTACTCACCTCCTTGGTTTCCTCTTTAGACTCACTCACTCACTCACTCACTCACACGCCACAAATGCGGATTTCCTCCCAAACTGGCAAAACTGTGGTTCTGTAATCTCATCACTTCCCTTGCATAGCCGCCCACCAGTCATTTACATGCAGCGTTTCCTCTACTGACAACATCTGAGAGAGTACATAAAACCTTTTCCTTCCCTTTTTTTTTTTTTTACTGCTGTGCAACCTTTTGACCTGACTGTGCCATGCTATTTCTAACGCAGCAGTGTCAGAAGCCGACGTTTGAACTTGAACGTTTCTTTTACAGTGCCATCTCAGTCAGTTTCGTAGTTGTGATAGTTCTACAGACAAGGTATGACTCTGTGGATTTAAGCGATCGACTGTGCTGTGCTGTTTTGACTTGGCAGCAATGCGCTGAAGCAGTGAAGTAATCCATTTTTAATTGTGCTCATACATTTTTTCATGAACCTATGAAAGTGTGTTTGTTCCCATACAATGATAAAAGTGACAGTATTTCTTCAGCTGTACTTTTAAAAAATGTGTGGCCTGTAAACAATGCACCAGTGTTGAGGCTGAGGAGGCTAAGCCTCTATTCTAGGCAAAATTCATATCTAAAATAAATCCTGATAGGAAGTGGAACAAATTCGAAGGAACAAAAAACAACAAAAATAAATAAATTCTGGAGTGGTATGCTCCTATATATGCTGCATGGTGTATATGCTGAGGCGACTGGCCTCCAATATATGATATAACATGTATAGGCTATTCTTTTCACTCTGCCCGGATACAAAGCTGAATCTTTTTTCTTTGATTGGACTGAAAGAAAGGTTTGTCCAATTTATCATCCAATCAGGTGCATGGCATTATTTCTGCTGAGAAATCCGATTTGCTTGTAACGCATGAGATTTTTGCACATTTCCAAAAGGGTGAAAATGTAGTTGGTGTCAGAAGGTTACAGTACAAAAGGAAGTAAAATAACCTTCCAGCACAGTCTGTTTTAGCTACTCCCTTTTCTTTTTTTTCTTTTCTTTTTTTTTTAAAAAAATAAATAATAATTTTTGTTTCTGATTTTTATCCCATTTTTCACCCAATTTGGTAGCCAATTAGACCCGCTATTTCTATGTCAATCCCCCCCCAGTAATGTGATTTAGCTGCCGTAGTCCTGCGACTGGTAGTGACGAAGGCAACCTGACGCCTCTTCCGAGACGGCACTCGCCAAGTGTCAACTGTAACCCGGTACTACAGGGCCACTCTTATGCGCAGTGAATGTCATGTCGGTTTCCCTCCCCACTCCCTGGGGCGGACAGCCAATCGCCGCCCCTGGTGGCACTCCCGGCCAGAGCCGACTCTGGCGAGACGGGAAATTGAACCCCGGTCTCCGTTGCCAGCGTCGGACATTGTGACCACTGGGCCACGCGGGAGAGCAGCCACTCCCTTTTTTTGATTGTTATATATCAGCCATGAGTAGAAAGAAAGAAAAAAACATGGCCGACCCAAAGACTGCAAAACATTTGGTGCTTTGTTTGTGTTTTCACTCTCTGAAAAGATCATTTTAACACAGTTAAGCATTTTTGTTATTAATATAATGATTTTAATAGATTCAGCCATGCAGGTTAATGGGAGCTTAATGTACAGTGACTGACACTGAGAAAGTGAATGATATGTATTGATATGCTTTACAGAGTTACAGATTGGCTTGTTTAGTGACAGCGAATAGACAGTGGCTCGTGATGACACGGAGAGCCAATTGACATATTTATATTGGCTCAGGTTCTGTTTTGTGATGGGCCTCTTCTCTCTCTCTCTCTCTCTCTTGCTCGCTGTTTCCGTAGCAGGTTTGGATTTGCTGCGTGACCCGGCATGATGGCATCGGTGGGATAGGCCCTGAGGGAAAGAGCACCTCCTGCTGGCTGGGATGAACATGCCACTGCACCAGATCTCTGTCATCCCCCGTGATGTCACCTCCTCCAGGGTTTCGGGCAGCGGGAAGGCCAAAGACAAGGACCGCGACAAACCGGTAGGACATGGCGGCTATTCAGTTGGCTATTCTAAACGAAGAAGCCCTAGATGTATTTGTCATATTTGTTTCATTCATCCTGAGAAACCATTATCAAGAACAGGAGAGGCTGGAGTGACCAACCTACTGTGTTACCATGGTACTTCATAGCTCAATATTACACCCTAATTCCAGATAACACGTGTTCTAGAAGTCACCATATGTTACCAAAGTATGTTTGTTGTTAGGAATGATACACACACATGTTCAAAAAATGAGGAAATTGCAATGCTACAAAAACCACCACACTTTGCACCCAGAGGAGTTGGTGGCGGTTGAGCTGTTGGGTGGAGCCAGAGGCAGATGCTCAGTGCACCAGGGGTCAGATGAGCTGAGCTGGGATTTGTGGGAAAAGAAGGCAGGGCATTGGGAACGTTTGTCCCCTCATGGTCTCGCTAGGTTATTGATATTGGATATTCGAGCCAGGGCAAAGCTCCTGAAAGCTTCTTCGTGCGTGTTAACAGGGTGTATGGCTTTAAACTGGAATTACTGCACCGAGATGCATTAAATCTGTCACACTCTCACATTTATAGCGTACTTAATACTTGCCCGTAATATATAACTATATTACATCGTTATATATAACTGTAATATACCATTTTTCTGAGAGATGTGGACCAATCCTGGAACTGAATTGCACGGCAACCGATTAGCATTCGTATCATTTGCAAACGAGGCGTAGTTATTTTAAATGCAAATCTTCGGAAGGAGAAGTTTGTCAGCTGACGCCACATGGCAATAGCGGCGGTGTTCTGCCTCTGCGGTGTCGCGGAGCGAGGTTGATTCGGCAGCATTGGAGAAGCCACAGGTGCGTGTTTAAGACACCGCTGTTTGCATAAACCAGCCAGATAACAGGTGTGAGGGGGAGAGTGTCCCTCCCCCGCCTGCACTCTCAGAAGTCGATCGGGAGGCGATGCTGACGAGCACGCTCTCACCGATGAGCCTCCGGCCGCCTCGGGCTGCACGGTTTGGCTGTCGGCGTAGGAAAGACGAGAGAGGCGGAAGATTTTTTTTCCTTTTTGCTGGATTGAAGCCGAGCCCCAGCACAGATTGAGCAAGTGAATGCTCCTGAAGAGCTTAAGTGAGAGACGGTATTATTTTTCAGCCTGCATACCTATTTACAGTGTATATAATTAAAAAATGTAAAAAAATTCATTGTCTTGAATTGTAATGCTACATATGGAATTACAATGATCCTGAATCTCCTAATATGTTAAAAATATATATACATGTCTGGTTATATATCCTGGTAAGTAGTTCATTTGAATTTGGCATGAATCGGTGATACAGTATAATATTTCCATACAATATAATATAATACGCTTCATCTGCGCTACTGTCATACACGTTCTCTTGAGTTGACTGAACCACGGCCCCACAATTTGATTGCCACTGAAGTTGACTGAAACTAATCCGACGTGCTTGTCCCTTGAGCTGTGGCGTAAATATGATTGAAAAAACAATTTTTTTTGCCAATGTTTCTCGTAGCTCTCACTCACACACTCACACACTGTTCTAGGTGTAATTTGTTCTGTTCGTCTGCGAAGCTAGCCCCTGCTCCCTGGCTGAACGCCTAAAGTTGAGTGACATGGGGGTGCTCGTCAGGCACCCTTTGGGCTTTACCGCCACAGAAAAAGGGCTGCGTCCACCTGTGAGGGCTCTCGAGAGCTGACAGCATTAACGGGCAAAACAAAAGACGTGCTAAGTCAATGTGTCGCCGGGTCATTGTGCCTTTCACACAGTCATAATAGACTTTGGCCATCAAGTGTCGAAGCTAATTCTCACAGGTGTTTTTGAGACCACCCCTCGTCGTGCATATGGTGGAGTGCACCAGAAATCCATGTTTTCAAATGTTTTTATTATTATTCTTTTTTAAACCCCAATTAACTCCAACATCTTGGAGTCAGCCAAATCCATAAAGGTACCATATGCACACTCAACTGAAATGTGTTTGATTAGTGATGGATTTCCTGCTGAATATTACAGAAAACACCAACATGAAGGTTAGTGTTGGGCATTGGGCCACCACAAACTGCCAGAATAGCTTCAATGTACCTTGGCTTAGATTTTTTATTTTTATATATTTTTTAAAATATATTTACTTCAGATTTTCCCCCTGTTTTTTCTCCCAGTTTGGTGGCCAATTGTACCCTCTATTTATTCAATTCACCCTCCCCCACGAGCCCGCTGCCCGTCTCTATGGGGCAAGCCAATACCCCGAGGCCGGCAATGAACCGCCTCCTTCGAGATGGAACTCGCCCACCTGTCTTACAGGGAAGCCCTCCGCGCTTTCAGTGAGCTCGTGCCAGCTCTCCCTCCCCTTGGGGCGGACAGCCAATCGCTGCCCCCGAACGGGGGTCCCGGCCAGAGCCGGGCTGGCGCAGCTGGGGATCAGAACCCCGCCGCAGTGGGCAACCTACACTCTGGGCGAGTACTTTTACCGTTACACCACCCGAGGCTCCTTGGCTTAGATTCTACAAGTGTCTGGAAATCTGTGGGATTGATGCAACGCCATTCTTCCACGAGACATTCTGTCATTTGGTGTTTTGTTGATGGTGGTGAAAAATGCTCCAGAATCTCCCATACATTTTAAATTGTGTTGAGATCTGGTGACTGAGACGGCCACGGCATATGGTTTCTATTGTATTCATGCTCATCAAATCATTCACTGCTCATGCCCTGTGGATGGGGGCATTGTCATCCTGGAAGATACCCCTCCCATCAGGATAAAAATGCTTCACCATAGGATGACACCCCACACCATAACAGAGCTGCCAGAACCCTTCATTTACTGAAGTGCTTCCTTTATTTTGGCAGTTACCTGTATATTGGTATTTTAGTAAACAATTATCAAGACATTTTGAAATTGTTTCATTATTAATATTTATAATACTGCTTGCCGAACTACCTTCGAGTATTTTGGTCTTGGCAAGCTGAAAGGAAAGTGGATCCATATCTGGGACATTGAATCTCAAACATCTGCACTTAATCAAACATTGTGTTATTCTGAAACAAAATGACTAATGAACTAAGAAATCACTCAAGTGCAGTTTCTTGAAGGTTTTTTTAATACCAGCTAGGCTGACACAATGTTGTATTGTGGCTTAAGTTGCTAAAAAAAAGTCATAAGTAACCAGAACAATCAGTGTTTGGGCAGTGTGGGATTGACTTTTTGGATAAATCAAGGGACTCCCCAGCAGCTCAGTTGATTCACTTCCCTGTTGATTCATCTCGGATGTCCTGCAAGAGAGTTGAAATGGACCCAAATATTTAATTTCCACATGCTGTTGTCCAAAAGGGGGTTCAGCTGAGGTGATTTGGGACATTGATGGTGTCAACAGACAACTGTGACGTGGTAACTCCCAAATATCCCGTCCCTTCCCCTTGGCACCATCGCCCGTGATTATGATTACTGACCCTCATTGTTCCCCGATTCCATTTAGGGTTGATGCGGTTGCGGTCCCAGAGGGATCACTCAAGAGTGACACACCCTTAATTTCCTGTAATGGACAGGGTACAACGGACGGGGGGAGGGGACTCCTGCCCTGGTCATTAGCCCCGATGGGGCGCGGCATTTGGCTGTCCACCCCAGGGGGGGGGGAGGGTGAGCTGGCTCGGTTCTGCCGTGAAGCATGTAAGGACTCCACAATGTGGGTGGGCGAATTCCAAGGTAGTGGAGTTTGCTGCCCTCAGAGAATTAGCTTGCCTCGTAGAGACAAGCAGCGGACCTGTCTGGGGAGGGTAAATAAATAAAAAATAGAGGGTGTAATTGGCTACTAAATTGGGAGAAAAACTGGAAAAATCTGAAACAAATGAAACAAACTAAAAAACACAGAGTTAGAGTCATCTGAATATGCATCTACCATTACAACCATATAATAACTATTCCATGACGCTGGCCTTCATATCAGCTTAAATAATGATAAATGCCTTTATAATCTATATAATTGCTATGGTCTTGTTAAAAGGTGAACGAAACTGCTTGGTTGCGTGACCATCTAGGTGGTGTGTTCTACGGTTTCATTGGAAAAGGAATGGAATGTATCACCGGAATGTTTGCAGGTTTAAACCAATGTCCTTTTGAGCCACATTCTCATGTTACCATCAAGAAAGGTTATCATCAACTTTCCAGTACTCCTAGAACTTTCCATAATTTACATAGTAAATTCATAATATTCATTTTTTTTTTTTTTTTTTGAAAATATATATTTTTTGTAAAAGATTATAACTTTTAAAAATAGTAATTTAATTCAACATTTTAATGTATAATCTTGTAAGAATTATTATTATTATTATTATTTATTATTGTTTTTAATTCGTATATTCCATGTTTTGTGTGTTGTACTATATGCTGTGTGTGCAGGTCTGGTTGTTCCCATCACAATTAAGAGGTTTCGGTGCATTTAGCCAATCGTGTTGACAGCATCTGAAGATCCAGGCTTTCTGCATAGTTCTAGTACACTTCTAGAAGTAGCCTCAACCCAATTAAATGTACAAGAATCTCCTGCCATGGTCGGCCTCACAGTTTAGATCCCTCCGAAACGTTGAATTGTCTCGTGTTGGCCACAGGTCCAACGCTGTGCTCCAGAACAAGCACAGGCTAGCCGCTCTAAACAGCAGAGTCCCGCACCGGCGGTCACACAGCTGAGCACAGTGCAACCCAATGCGTCTGTCGCAGGGCATCACCCGAAGACCATGCATGCTTTATGGCTATGTGGAAATGATTCCTTCTGTGCTAAGACACTATGCATTAAACACAAATGTCTCTGATTGTAATTACAAGCTGTCGTCTCTCAGCTGAGGAGAGAGAGCTGATTTATTTGACAGCCTCCATTCTCACGTTGGAGAAAACGACAATGAAAGTGACATTGAATGTGGGAACGTGTGTTTTTGATGTCATGGCAATTAATATTTTTTCAAAAATTACTGGAGATAAAAAATAAGTGTTAAATGTTAAACAAGTTTTGTAAAGCGATGTTTTATGCAGACCCACGTGTGCACGTGTTGGTGAATTTGCATGTTACAGTTGAGTTGAGAAATGTTGTACTTGTCACGACAGCATTCACAGGAAGCACCTGCTAAGCATAATAGTGCATCACAGCATTTGACCCTCTGACTGTCATTGTGAATCTGAATAGATAGAGATTCAGCTCCCAGTCCTACATTTTGGAAAGCTAGCAAAGTAAAGAGTGTACATATCGTATTATAAATCTTGATCCTGTCCTTGGAGACCGTCTGCTTCTTTTGCAACACAACAGCTGAAAAGACTTAAAAGCAAAACCTCTCAATTGGCTCCGTTAGATTTGTGGCTGCAGTATTGCAGAGTCAGTTTTCATGTCTGTGAATCACTCGTTAAGTTGGCTTGAATCACTGCTTTCCATTGGAACCTCACTTTCTTAAGATTCTGATCAGATGTAACTGACCAATTAGCAGTGGTGTGTTAGCAATGAAAGCTGGACTTATCTCAACATCTTCAGTGTCAACCAGCCTGAGCCTGAAAGTGAGGCTACCAAGCACCTGAGTGCAAATGTCACTACTGATAAAAAAACATTTGTGTGCACACTAGCAGCAAAAGCCATAGTATTTTTTCAGAAATGCCTCAACTAAATGCCCATATTTCCTCTGTACATAAATATGGACTCAACTATTCAAAGCCTTATTGAAATGGGGAGAAAAATGATTTAATAACTACGACCTTGATTTAGCAATACAGTATTTGCGCGTGTGTGTGTGTGTGGGGGCTCTAATTTGGCTTTGAGTTATAGCAAAGCTCAACATTCCTCCTTTAAAAAATTGAAAATGTATAGATACACTGTCCAGCCATCTACTGTTAAAGAGCTTGTACAAGTCCACACAGACTTTTTACCTAATGAATTCTGGATTTTAAAGTGGTATGAATACATTGGGGTGTGGTAATTAGTTTAAAATGAGCATGCACTGAGCGGGGTTGACTAGATTCATATAATTTCTGTACAGTAAAGACCAATATATGCCATGATGTAATAGACAAGACAGTTAGTTTAATATGTGTCACACATGGCATTACTGAGATGCAAGCAGAACAATAATACTAATATGTATGTTCATAAAACATTCCTGTTGTATCTCTCTGGCTTAATGAATTATCCAAATATGCTCAACAGAGACTATGAGCATACGAGAAATGGGTGCCGAAAAAAGAGAAATAATTCCAAAACATGGGATCCATTTCACAAAACCAAAATGAATCTGCTCCTGTCACACTGTGGTGGGTTTTTCCTCATTCTCTCAGCATTTTGTTGTATATCGTTATATGATTTATTATTTATCATAGTTCTTATGCTATGTCCTTTTTATATTTCATATTTTTACCTTCATTACTCCAATTCCTTCTTCCTCTTTTAGTTTTTTAATAATTATAATTAAACAATGTGTTTTACATGCACTGCACAAGGTGATGCATCACAGGATGAGAAGAGAAGGTCAATACATTTAATAAAATAATACAAAACAGTCAATTGAAATATTAAATAAGGCCAAGAACACAACAGCTTCAGCAGCAAAACCTTCCGTCAGTTCACTTTGTGGTCATTGAAGGACAAGAGATCGTTGATCTGCCTTTCCAGACCAAATATATCTTGTGCATTAGTCTACGCATTTGGATCTTCAAACTGTATCTTTATGTTGCAGATCCACTACCTTGGCTCTTTGCACCTGGCTCCTGTTTAAATGCTGCTAGCTCATCTTTGGGTGGAAAATACAGTCACAACTGTGATAATTGCTAGCACGCTTGTACCACCTCTGTTTCCCATCAACCTCAGGAGGGGCGCTTTGTGATTTGCTAAATCCCTGGCCGTCGTTATTTTTAGCAACCAAGACTGTCTAAAAGATCCTTTAACGCTCCCCATCGCCACAGGAGGTTTTGAATGTTGAAAAAAAACGTAATTAATTCTCATGTTCAGAGTACGATGCACAGAGGATTGAGACACTTGTGTGCATTGGGGGATTATTTTTTTTTTTTAAACTGCATCACTCTGGCCATGTATACCACCAACAAGTGTGTACATTCTTAGTGCTATTAGATTGACATTTTCAAAGAGGTAGTGTTCCCACGTCTGGGAATGTTTGAATTAGGTGTTTCAAATTATTAGACCCGAAATGTTGTGTCATCATACTGGATGTTAACAGGCTAACTCTTTATTGGTCTCATGAATTGTTTTACTTTTTTTTTTTTTTTTTTTGCTAACAGCTGAATGGTCGTTTACTTCTCAAAATAACTCATTGATCCTCGTTAGCCTGGTTTCTTTCTTTACATAATTGTGTTTTCTGAAGAAATTGCCGAACCGTTTATACCTGCTGTCATCCGGCCTGCTGTACTTGCAAAGGCTCGTCAAGAGAGCGGGTTCCCGTGGAGCCACACAAATAGTGAACGTGAAAGTGCCTGTAGGTAAGCCGAAAGGGAAACAGAGAGAAACCCTCTAATCAAATAAACAGGAACATCACGCCGTCCGTTCCAAAAAAAGATGATGGGCTATTGTGTGGGAGGGGAAATTATATAAAAGAACACATCTTTTAAAAATGTTTTGAAGGGGAACATCTTGCTCTGAAAGCAGTGGAAGTACCTCATGACGTACCTGGCCGGAAGGCAAACTTAAGTCGTAGCTTTCAGCTTTCCAAAGAAAAGCGATTTGGCTCTAATTTGGTATGGGGGCGTTAGCTGCTGGTGTTTTTTTTGTGTGTTTTTTTGCAGCAGAACCATTACGGTAAGGAGGCAGCGGTGTGTGATGATACCCTTTAATTAATCCGAGAGCATAGTTTCCGTTCTCCTGATCCATTGCAGGGACTGCCTGCGCTGCCTTATATCTCGAGCAACGAGAGACGCAAGAGCTGCACAATGCCGGGCTACCAGCGGCGATTGGTGCAGAGGACACACACATAACGCCAGCCTCGTTATCTCTGGGGAAAAGGCTGCGGCTCTGGAAATGGTCCAGCGTCGCTCGCGGAAAAAAGGCCTCTGCCGATTCCGTTTTCAGCTCCGTTTTCCGAGAGTGACAGTTTCACAGGCGCCATTTAACGGCGCTTAATTAACGGTGACATGTTGATTGCGGTCCCGCGACTCCCACGGCCCGGGTGATTCAGTTTGGCGGGAGACACGCCGCTGTATTTTCTGAGCGTTTGCAGAACGTGGGCATGAGGAGGGGGAGTGACTTACGCACTTGTGCTCTCATGAAAACACTTCAACCGCATCCTGTTACGAAAGGTTACTCGGCCCCTTATCTAAGAGCTGTCCACTATCAGGGGTCGTTCCTCCACCACTTGAAGAAAAAAAAAAAAAAAAAAAAATGTTCAGTGGTTTAGTCAGGGTCAGGAGAAAGTGCGCTGATCCATTTTCTCCTGACCCTCAACTAAACCACTGAACGTTTTTCTTTTTTCTCAACTGAACCGTTGAAGGTTTTTTTCCACTGAATCTTCCTTTCAGCTTTTGCAGGTACAGTTTAGGTAATCCTAGCATATGGATTTATACATGGGCGTAATGAGTGGGGGGGCAGGGACATGTCCCCCCCGCCAATATTCAAAATAGTCATATCTGTGCCCCCCAATAATTTGTAGATATTTCATTATGCCCTTGGATTTCTAGCAGCTCATTTTGACCAATTTGTGAACTCAAGTGCATTGTAATGCAGCCCTTTTGGCAACCATTAATGATTATCAGTACAGGTTTAGAAAGATGTATTCTATGCACATTTCATGCACAGGCGTCTGTTTCTTTTCTTTTTTTTACAGGGTTCCCACATGTCATTGAAAAGCCTTATGTCATGGAAAGTCATGGAAATGTCATGGAAATGTTTCCAATAACGTTACCACAAAATGTCTATTCCCCTGTCACCATTGTTGCCACCTTCCACGGCTGTTCTCACACACACACACACAATGAGATGTGTATTTGCACTGACAACAAAACGTGTTGTCCATTTTTGCATCAGTCGCAAAAAAAAAAAAAATCATTGAAAATGGAAATTTGATTTGAGTTTGAACCCTGTTAAGACACATGCCATACTGTACTTTTACATTGTACCATAGTCTTTCACAGAGGTCATTGTAGGGCGGAGGGCAGGGGCTGCAATGAGGGGGCCATCAAGCCATAATGAAAAGTATCAACTACGAGTTAAGTGGCATGATTATCGTCAATATAACACGCATAACAAGGTATGTAAATACCACGATAACGAAGCGTGAATGCTCATCTTTCATAATCAAATGCTAATTTGAGATTAATTTGATTTACCATCAAGAGTGGGCGGTACAGAAACACGGGTTCTGACTGTGTGCACGCTGTCTGTGCACAGCTGGGCTCAGAGGAGAGCTGTATTCTTATGGCGTTTTTCTAAATGTGATGTGTGCCCTACAGTATGTGCTAACTGTCTGCTCTGTGTTTGTCTATGGTAAGCAGGGTGACCAGATGTCCTGCGTTGTATGGGACAGTCCTGCAGTTTTATTCGATGTCCAGCTTTCCACAATGACTCAATATTATAATTGCTTAATTTAAAAAATATACATTACCGCATTTTAAAATAAAACTACCACACAGATCAAGAACATTATCAGCACCCCATACTAAAATGCAGTCACTGAACTTTTGGACCAGACAGATCAAGAACATTATCAGCACCCCACACCCCCACCCCCTCCACTCAACAATATCATCAGGGATCGCTGAATTATTTTTGGACCAGATTTGGACTGTTCGAATCGGGTCACCCTAATGGTAAGACAGCCTGCTATTTCAACATTGTGCATGACAATAAAAGAGATCCACACCATGTCCATGCCCAAAACCCTTCGGTAAAATGCAAGTCTTGAATAGCGGCCATCGGCATCTGTTACCTTCAAAGTGGTCAAAAATCTATTATATATGGTGCATGTAATCTTTGGTGGATGTATGTTATAGCCTGTTTTAATATCTAAGACAAAGGGTTGTTCTTGCGAACAATAACAACAGTAATTTATGTGCAGCACCATATCTGCAATAAAAATACATAGTGAATTATTTAGAAGGAATATATGAATATAAATTAAAAATAAAATTGCTGCGTGACTCCAAACACAATTGAAATCCTGATTTTGTTGGTCCTGGGGTCAAAAATGTAATTCCCTAGTTATCTGGCAGCTTTTGCCACATTCAGGCATTGGAGGAGTGGACCATGTAATCTCTGGGTCATTCAAAATGGTGGCTTTGCAGTTAAGGGGAAGGGGGGACTCAACCACCACCGATGTGTAGCCACTACCTGGGAAATGAGTGGCAGTCATTTTGTGCCAAATATACTGGGGGATGATTAGATTGTCAGTTTGGGACGGCAGTAAGTTACAGGGTGGTATGACCACTGGGTAGAAGGAGATTCAGCGATTTTTCTCATCCACATTGTTTTTCTCATCCACTTATGAGTGGTATTAACAAGGGCAGTGACCTTCCCCTTCTGCCAAGGCAAACAAGAACGTGTCATTTTTTCCTTCTGCATCGTTTCTCACAGTAACAAAGTAAACTGAGTTACTTAGTCCTTAGTGTGCGGCTGTGTTTATTTATGGAAGACCTCTGTGAACAAGACCATCCTGAGTCATCATTCCTCACATGCATAGCTAAATGGCCATGTTCAGTTTTATATTGGACAGTGAGGTAAGAGGGATCTGTTGAAGACTTGGAAAAACCCCAGCAGGTTGTAGCAGAGCTAATGTCAGGCTAGTGTAAACACCCTAGTGCATGAACTGCTATCATGTTGTTTGACTTGGTGAGTGAGTGAGTGAGTTGACTGACTGACTGATTGACTGAAAGTGTGTGTGTGTGTGTGTGTGTGTGTGTGTGTGTGTGTGTGTGTGTGTGTGTGTGTGTGTGTGTGTGTGGGTGTGGGTGTGGCTGTGATGGAGAGAGAATGACACATACCTACCAAATTCTGATAGGCGCAATGTAGGGTAGTTGTACGTCAGAAAATACATTCCAGAAAACTGCATTAGCGATACGCTAAATGTAAGCTGGCTTAGAGTGAACATAGTAAACATTTGAATGCACTGAGCCTTTTTTGTCACCATTTTAACATTGCAGGAACTACTACTACGGTGGCATCCTTGGTGATACTATGGTCGAGTACAAACTCCTTATTACACCTAAATATGTATATTTGTGAGTAAGTGGTGCAAAAAATGCAGGCAGCGGTCTACTGAGCAGTGGGGTAAACAAAAGTCATATGGTCTAAAAAGAAAGGTAAAAGAAACCTACAGCCCTGAGTTCATGTTTCCTACAGTGTCCTCACAAGAGTTCTGGTGCCTCTGTTATGGTGTGGAGTGCATTTTCCTGGCATGGTCCATTCAACCTTTTAGAGGGCAAGGTAAATGCCAATACATACAAAGCCATTCTGTGTGAATGATCTGTAAGCGAACACCTTCATCCTTTGGTGAAGCATTTTTATCCTGATGGGAGTGGTCTCTTCCAGCATGACAATGCCCCCATCCACAGGGCACGAGTGGTCACTGAAAAGTTTGTGAGCATGAACACATTGTAAACCATGTGCCATGGCCGTCTCAGTCACCAGATTTAACACTTATGGGAGATTCTCGGGTGGTGCCTGAGAGACCGTTTTCCACCACTATCAACAAAACATCAAATTATGAAATTTCTTGTGGAATGGTGTTGCATGCCTGCAGTAGAGTTCCAGACACTTGTACAAACTATGCCAAAGGGCACTGAAGCTTTTCTGGCAGCTTGTGGTGGCCCAATGCCTTATTAATTATGAAGATACTTTATTATTTAGGTTATTTTCAAAGTCTACCCAAGGACCCTGTCCTTCTAGATCAGTGGTTCTCAAACTTGGTCCTAGGAACCTACTGTGTATGCTGGATTTTGTGTGTCCATACTTTCAACAATTAGGTCCCTAATGATTTCACCAACAATTGGTTTTACTCAAAGATCTGTCTATACCTTGCTCCATCAATTTTGCCCTCTATTTTGACAAGTTTTCCAGTACCTGAAGCAGAGAAGCATCCCCATAGCATTAGGCTCCTGCCGCCATGTTTCACGGTAGGGATAGTATTCTTGGGAGGATGCGCAGTGTTAGGCTTGCGACTAATGTTGAGGCCAAAAAGTTAAATCTTGGTCTCATCAGACCATAGAATCTTCCTCCAGTTGGTTTGAGAGTCTCCAACATGCCTTCTGGCAAACTGTAGGTGAGATTTCATGTGAGTTTTCTTTTTGCCACCATCACATAAAGCGCAGATTTGTGAAGCGCCTGGGCTATTGTTGTCCCATGGACAGTTTCTCCCATCTCTGCCATGGAAGACTGTAACTCCCTCAGAGTTGCCATAGCCCTGTTGCTGGCCTCCTTAACAAGTGCCCATCTCACACGGATGCTCAGTTTTGGAGGATGGCCTGTTCTAGGTAAATTCACAGTTGTGCCATATCCTCTCAATTTCTTTATGATGGACTCAACAGTGCCCTGGGGGATGAGACATCTGCTTTTGGGGTTCCTGTGCAGTTGGGCATGCATGCTTGTCATTGGTGCTTTGAACAATGTTCTTTATGAATAAATCTAAACACAAATGGCGGCCAGCTGCAGGTCAGCTGAGTCCTGTGTCTAAGGCAAGGTTTTATCAGGCTGGCCCTTGTTTAGAGAAGCAGATTCTTTGCTCATGGAAGAATGGGAGCTAATTTAATCAGAGAAGTGTTCGCTTCCAATTGATTTGATAATTGAAACAGCCCTCTGAAGTTCCTTCTATTTAATTAGCAACCTATTCTTGTGTGCCCACTGAGGAGGATCCAGGGACAGGTTCAGACACGAGCAGTTACAGCGCAGAGCAAAGCAGTGAAAGTGTCCACTGCAATTCAACTCCATACATGTCTTTAAGTAAGAGTAAGGGTCAAATTGATTCAGTGAAGTGTTCCTCATGATTAAGGTCAAGGACCACATCCATTCTGAAACTGTATGGATTCTCGAAGAGGCAATTGTCCTCAAAGCCTTGAACACTAGATACAGAGACATGATTATCTCCTGGTGCATGCAGTGACACAATCTTGAAGCATTTCATATTTCTTGTAAGAGCATTAAAAAAGGCTAATATAGGTACATCCATCTATGATGTTTGAGTACATTAATCTGTGCTGATAAAAAAGATAGAATTTAACAAAAAATTATACATTTATTTCAGAATATTTCAGCTGTTTTTCTCCCAATTTGGTGGCCAATTGTACCCTCTATTTCTGCAATTCACCCTCCCCTATGAGCCTGCCGGGACAAGCTAATACCCCGAGGCCGGCAATGATCCGCCTCCTTTGAGATGGAACTTGCCCATCTGTCTGACAGGGATGCCCTTGACCCTGGCCACAACGGCATTCTGGGCGAATGCTTTTAGCATTACACCACCCAAGGTCCAACTTTGACATTTTTGTATGTTGTAAATGTAAAATGATTTTGGCCCTACATTGGATGGTAACATGTTGCACAATAAAAACACAGACCAGATATGGTCGAATTCAGTTGTTCTGTGAGAACCTGGTGGTCTGAGGGTGAGGTCACAATATTATGAAAATTGTATTAGTATAGCTGCTCAGTTTATATTGCAAGTCTTTGTTTGGATAAACCCTTGCACACATCCCATTTCTGAAAGTAAGTCAGTGCTTGCTCTGAACTTAAAATATGCACATTTTAATGAGTTTCATTTAAAATGTTTAGCTGGCTGCTTTGGTTTGATTTGGACACATATTTATAGTCCACTTTATTGGTATTCACTCCGGCGTCCTGTGACATGGGCTTGATCTCTGATGCTGCCCTCGCACTCCCAAGGGTGGCTGCTGGGCCAGGGTTTTGTGATCGCACTGACTGACGGTAACCTGTGCGTTTGATTAGAATTTTATAGACGATTTAGAGGTCCGTAACAAATGAGCAAGGTACATCATTTAGTTTTGCACTCCTTGACCGAAAGGAAAAACGGATTGAACAAAACATAATCAAGTCTGTCAAATGTATTACGTTTCCGATACGTCAGATAAATATAGTTCCGTAAAACTGAATCACAGTTATCTTGGGAAAGTAAACAGTCAAAGCTGAATGATCTGAATGTTTGCCCTGAGACATGGTCCTTTTCATGAGAAGCGTCGGCTCCCAAAATCACTTTTATTTCCATGGTATTGGCCTCTCCCTGGTTCTTCTTTTAACCAGATCACTCAGCCATCTTTTTGTTAGATACATGCAGCTCTGTAGAGGTTATTTGCCATTGACAACATGGACCTTATATTGCGCATTTCTGCAAAATCAGAAGTCTCGCCTTCTCTGCTAATAATGTTGGATACGTTGAAGTGCCCATGATGATACAGCATAACTTCAATCAGTTGTCTTTGATCATTATCTTTTTTTTGGTTACAAATGTCCATCAGAAAATTTAGAGCAAGAAGCATTTGTTGAGTTTTGAGAAAAACTGCTTTTTGCCTTGGCCCTGAAGCAGAACCACATCAAAGAGATGGGGAATTAAATGTAATCTGATGACACAATGAATGGAATCAACAGTAATCCTGTCATCTGGTTACTGTTTGCAAAGCATTCTGTGTGCAGTAGGTAGCTAACCATCATACACTGCGAGATTCTGTTTAGATGGCTTATCGTTAATTAGAAAGTAATCAACTCCAGTGCACATTTAATGATGGCCTAATAAACTGGAGAGGCTCATTTGTCAGCAAATGTCAATCTGACCACATGAGGTATTCACGCAACCTATTTGTTGACACTAGCTTGATGGTTGCCACTGTACTCTCAATCTATCATTTAGCTTCATTTCCACAACCGTAACCATGCCCATAGCCATTACCCAAACTATAACCATAAATAATCCTGACCAATAGTAATAGTTTTGGTCATTCTGACTAATATGGTATTTGTTTATCTAGCTAGCTAGAATGTTATGCTGAGAAACCTAACTTCATAACCACAGCCTCTATCTTCCCCCTCTCAGGCGTGCATAGGCTGCCAGGTCTTGCACAGGCGAAAGCAAACCAAGGTTGCAGAGCAAAAAGTATTGAGTATAAATCAAAGGAGGTTATATTCATGTTATATAATGCCTTTGTCAGACCTCACTTCAGGGTGACCTCAGAGTACTGTGTGCAGTTCTGGGCACCGCACCACAAGAAAGATATAGAAGCTCTTGAAAAAGTTAAAAGAAGGGCAACTAAATTGATACCTGGTATGAAAGGTAAAAGTTATGAGGATAAACTTAAGGCACTCAATCTATTTAAGCTTAGCAAACGGAGACTTAGGAGACTTAGTTTTTAAATTCCTAAAAGGGATTAACAAAGTGAACTACCTAAGATTTTTTAAAGATAAGTGGGGTCAGCAGAACAAGAGGCCACGTGGAAATTAATTAAAGGCAAATTCCGAATGGATATTAGAACGTTTTTCTTTACACAGAGAGTTGTCAATGCCTGGAACAGCTTGCCAGGTCGGGCAGTAGAGGCAGAAACACTTGGGCTATTCAAGTCTAGCCTACTACAGTACTAGATACTCTTCAGATTAGGACATGACGAGCCTAGATGGGCTGAACGACCCGTTGTCGTCATTATGTATTCTTACGTTCTTATGTTCTTAAGGTTAAAACAGGGGAACCTTTTTTTGCGGTCCCTGATTTAAACCTTTTAGAATTACATTTGTATTGATTTATATTAATTTGACTATTGATATGCTGTGATTGGGAACATGCAACATTTTCAGAGGAAAAATGAGAGTACAGACAGACATAGTTACAGCTGAGTCTCTTGTACCAACAAGTGTAAAGTCAAATCAGAAAATCAGATGGATACTATCTGGCAAATTAACCTCAGGCAATAAAAAAAAAAAAAATTGCACAGCCTGTGTTTGCCAAAAAGTAAATAATAGACTCAGTGTAAACGTATCAAAAAGGAATGCTTTAAGAAAATACAAAATGGATTTGCTTCACTTAAAACCTTTATAAGGCTTACCAGTGAAGTCTGACAGTAAAAATCCTATGTAGTCATCCGATTTTTATATTTCTTAATTTCTTTGTTCATACCGTTAGCAGTCTACATATGATGTCCTCACAAATGAGATGGCCTTCGATCCTAATACAATCTGATGGAATTAAAAAGCTTTGCACTGGTTGAGAGGGGAATTCTTTTGCTGGTAGTAAATTGCCAAGTAATGCCAAAAATGTAAACCTTCAAACAGATGGAAGGCTTTAGAAGTTCCAGGCCATATGTGCGGAGCATCTGACTCTGTGTGTTTGTGCATGCTTTCTGTAGAGCAGATCTCTGCGGGGAGCCAGTGTCAGGGCCCATCTCTGGCCTGGCTAAAGAAAAGGTAGTCCACTTAGAGTGCCTGCCAAATGCTCCTGCAGAGTCGAGAGCACTAGTTTCCTGAGGGTTTAATATTTTTGTGTCAGTTTGCATCTCTGGTCATCGTTACCTGTGTCTCCTGTGCAATTGTTCATCTCCCTTCAGCACTGCACATATTTAGCACCGGTTTGCTGGCTCTAGTCACATAGTACTGCATGCCGCTGCACTTTTCCATGTCCTAGACATCCTTTTGTTACTTCTGGCGCTTTTACAACTGTGAGCTTCAGTTGTAGGCTTGTGCAAATATTAAGACTTTGACTTGCAGACAGGAAGAATCAGAACGTGGCACTATTCTCTTTTTAAGGCTTTCCACAGGTTTTTCCTGTTGGAGCTGGTGCAACTCGAGTCACAATTTTGATTACTTCAGACTTGACTTGCAAAACATAAAAGTACTTGAGACTTGACTAAGACTTGCATGTCTATGACTTGGGATGAGACTTAGACTTGTGCTGGATGACTTGAGAGACTTGTTTTGAATTTATAAATTGTTTAATATTGTCTAAAACATGCTACTGTTGAGACTTGAAGACTTGACACCTGAAATTTGGGACTTGTGACTTGACTTGACTGGAACACAGTGACTTGGGACTTCACTTGAGACTTACCCTACCCTTCATGACTTGAGACTTACTTGTGGCTTGCATAACAGTGATTTGGTCACAACTCTGACAAATACTAATTCTGTCTACAGGCAATCTCCTATACACTACATGCGCGATGCTTAGGGTTAGGGTTAGGGTATATATTTCATTACATTTTCAACATTATTTCCCCCCCATCTACTAACATTAGTGGAATTCTGAGCAGGCCTATGGCTCATTGAACCAAGCTGGCAGTTGATTTTGAAAGGTTCATTCCTTTGGCTAATTTAGCTAGCTAGCTAGTTTCAGCTAATTTTCCATTTCTGAAACACAATGCGAGTTGATAAAAGTATAAATTGTAGCTGCATCATGGTGGCCATTGTACATTGAGGGCTGAAACATAAGTCAGAGGAAGGACTATAAACCAGCCTTGTGGTTTATTTACAGCTAACTGCCTAACTAGCTTCAAAATTGAGCAGAATAAGCTAGCTATTAGCTACTCAGGTGGTTGTTGGCATCATCATTGTCTGTTGACTGCTAGCTAGCTGTTGTTGGCTAATGTTAAGCACAACTGAAACATTGTCACGTTCACAATTTGAATAGCAATGGTCTTCACTTCAGTTCTGTATACCACCTCTACGCATTGGGTAATCATTGTAGACAGCTGGCGTACAGTTGTTAGCTAATGTGAAGCATGGTGGACCTTCTTCATCAATCCTCAGTTATGCGTTCTGTCCATTAGTTCAATGCTCAAAAACATTGCAGATTTACTTTTCCCGGTTTATTTTCACAATACAGGTCATCTTAAACCTAAATCAGCAATGTTCATATTAGCTCTGCGTGTCACTGTTTGTCCACCATTTTAATTAAGCCCAAATCTGCAACAGATTGAGTTAATATGAGTTCATGTTTATGCATTCTTCATGTGCATTTTTTGGTTATTTATGTTTGCATACCAAACTCTAATGTAAGCATAACGGGTTATTTGGTGTTGTACTGTAGATCCCAGTGTGGTTTTCTTTTTTGTGATTGATCATCAAAATAAAAAAAAAAATAAAAATAAAAAATAAAAAAATATCTATAGGACAACATTACATTAATGTTACATTAAAGTAAATGTTTCATTTATTACAGATGGCTTTTTAACAGCAACAGTTTTCAGTCTGCAACCATATGCATTATGCCAGGTTTAATTTACAGTCAAGCCTGTTTTAATGCAGCATATAAAAAATTTAAATTAGGGCGGTTTCCTTTAATATGACTGTTAAATGGCACATTCTGAATACACACTTTTTTTAACTGAATTCTTTTTCACTAATTCCGCCTGCCAGCGAAAGGCACCTACCCCTTTTGTCACAAGCGGTCAAGCGATACGCAGGATGGCTCCTCAGCCAAGTAAGGGCTTCGGAAAGGTGACCGAATGTGAAGTGGCACATAACTCCCATCTGCTAAGGTTCATTGGCTGGACACCATCTGCTGACCAGCGTCGTGAGAGGGTTTTGGCTGCCCGCCAGGACATTTAGGGAAGACACCGTTTCATGAGTACCTCACACTTTCATATGCTTGTAAGCAGAGGAAAATGACATTTGTCCCAAAACTGAAATGAATTCAATGTGTGGGGGAGGCATGCTTTAACCACAAGTGTGGACATAGACACAGAAAATGCCTTACTGACATGCAGTAGACACTTAATAGAATGTTTTTTCCCCTTCAGAAATGTGTGTTGTCCTTCCGTAAACAGTAAACAGAGCAGGATAATGTGATCTGAGCCAGGGGCGATTCTAGGATTTGACCTTTAGGGGGGCTCAACCCGCAATGAGAATGTGATATGTGCACATGCAAAGCACAAGCCTACATTTTAAATTAATTTACTGTGACATTCCCCAGAACAAAAACACCACAATGGTGGTCGCTCTCAAAATTGAAATACCACTCTTTATCTGTGGTATTTTGTCAAATAGATATTAAGTAAAACTACTTTTTAGAAAAGAATGACTAAACATAAATAGGGTCTAAAATTTCCACTGATCTGAGCTGTGTTGAAGTGTCTTTATTGTGTTTGATATATATTTATTAACGTTAACAGCCTGATTGAGGCAGCTGCCATCTTGATTGAATCAAGTTTAATAGTATTACCTCCTTGAGGTAATAATACTAGTAATAATAATAATAATAAATACATAAACTTTATTTGTTGAGTTATTTTCAGGCAATCGGTTCAAAGTGCTTTACAATGACACAATAAAACATTATAAAACAATACAAAACAAATGATGAATGCAAACACTGCCATACAGGGTCAGATATAGGCAGTGAATAAACAAATATTTTATACATTTTTGAAATCAACAATAAAAACGTGCGTTAAAAATTCTGTAAAATATTTTCAGAACAAGACAGACCATTTAAAAACTAGGTTAATAAAATAATAATGAAATTTTAAATTAAGTGGTAAAAGTCTAAATATGTAATATGTGTCTTGGGCTATGCTGGGTGGCTCATCAGTTTAGAGACTGTTCTAGTGTGTGGATGAATCCAGACCATGCTAACATTGGCCGCGGCCAGCAGCTCTGTAGGGCAATGCACAATTGGCCATAGCATCACCGAGGGAGGGATTCAGTTGGCCAGTATGTCTGTATCTCGTCACATGCCAGCAACCCCTGCTGGTTAATCGGTTGCCCACAGTCTGCCGTTAGAAAGCTGTGCACGAAGTGTCTTCCTCCGACTCATGTCTGTGCGAGCTTAACTTGTAGACTGCGGTGTGAACGGAAGCGGTGGCCAACATCCTGCGTTAGGGAGGGGAGCACGTACTTGTCTACGCTCTCCCACATTGACAGGGTCAGTTGCCATGTCAGAAGGTTGCAGTGAACATGGCTTAGAATACGATTGAGCATTCCAAATTTTGAGAAAAAGTGGAGGGGTGGCATTAAAAAAAGGGCATTGAAAAAAAGATGTCTTTAAAAGCTGCTATCATTTAGAGGTAGTCTGTGCAGCCCTAATATTCTTCAGTGAGAAAGCCATGTCACTCTTCATTTTTAGACAGGCCCCTGTGACACACAGTGTGCCTTGATCAGTGGATCTGAGCTGCCTGCTGGGGACATATGGGGGAGCAACTCAGAAATATATACGTAAGGGCTGCACTGTTTAAGAGTCTTGTCGGTACAAGTATGCTAAATGAACTCTGGTGCAGTAGGTGGACTAGGTAGTTGTTCAAAGAAAAATGGAATACCAGCTAGGCTGTTATTGGTCTTCACTTCAGGGCTGAGGAGCCCTTGAGGCCGGAATACTGCTCGGAAAAGCAGGCCTCCCTTCTAAAGCCATAGTCACTTTTCCTGTGCTCGTTTGATGCTCCTGGGCTCAGTGTACCGTGACTGGAATGTGCATTATTAGAAATAAAGAAGTGAATTTGTAAGTAGAACATTTTGTCTTCATGCCAGTGCCAAGAATGTCCAACTGATACTCTGTCTGATTTCCAAAACTTCATGTTACCTTTTACTAGTGTGTGAATGAGCACCATCATGCACTACACTAGAATTAACATGCAAAGCTGCTAAATGTTATGAGACATGTTGACAGATGTCATTTGAGCAATTCATACATTAATATGCAATGTATAATGTTATTCTATACATCCAAAAGTTTGGTTACCGTAAAAATGCCTTGAGAGAGATAGCATTAGTTTGTTTGATTCTGGACTTTTTGATTTCTTTTGCTTCCTACTATTCCGTTGCCTCATTGACTGAAAAAAAAAATCCAAAATAAGTCCGAAAAGCAAGACTTGAAGTGATCCTGGAGTCCGTGAGTCATTTGACCTCCAAAGCTCTTTGAACATGTTCCAAAACTAGCACAGCATTACCCGCGGAAGCTTCAAACGTTTCTTGTGAAAATGGTTGAGTGAGCATGGTTTAATAGTCATTTAATAGTTTAGCACTTGTGCCCCTCCATTCACCGCTGTTTCACCCCTGTCCATACGGGGAGCACTGCAGTGTACACTCCCCCGAGAGCCAGTGACCATTTCCCACAGTGCAGGTCACGCAGCACTACAGGCTAGCGCTGATCAGAGGTGAAGCGTATCTCTCACCTGAGACTAATCGGTCGACTGTGGATGCCAGATGCATTGTAGGGAGGGGCTAATACAGCGGGAACCCACCCTACCCTGGCGGCATGGAGCCACCTGCATCCTGCCTCTGGACACCCGGGCATCCTCTGCTAATGAGCCTGGTTTGTGTGGCATGTCGTGCCCAGCTTGTGCTCAGCTGACACACTCACGACCCCAGTGGTGGGAGATCCAGACTCATAATCAGCAGGTTGCAAGCGTGAAACCTCGGCATGGGGCGCTGCATACGTTCCTTGGCACCCATGTGCCGTGGCCTAGACGTTGACATCAGACATCAGGCTTTTGTGTCGCATTTGCCCGTCCGACGGCGGATTTGTTTCCGAAGGTGCGGTATCGCCCGGGGCCCCATCGCTCACAAATGGCATTGCCCACATTCAGCACCAGTTACGTATGTGGGTGACCCGGATCAAGCCTGCTTTCCGCTTCGCCCCGCGCCGCTGTGTTAAAAATAGAATCAGGGAAAAGCAGGGCGCCGCTGTCAGAAAGAGGTCACGGCAAAGTTTTATTACGCCATGTCTGTCGCCGTCTTGTATTCTGCGCTGGGCAATAAAAATATATTCAAAAACGATGCCAGATGAGAAGAACGTGGAGTACAGAAACAAGTAATGCAGAGAATGCATGTAAATGAGTTTGTATAGGTCAAATAACTTTTCACATAAAAACAGAAGAAAAACATACGTTGTTTAGCTTTTTGATGTTGTTTCGCGACAAAATGATTTAGTAGAAGTAGAAGTGAGTAAGTTTACTTCACGTGAAAACTGCTTATGGTCTTCACTACCCGAGGATGACAGACCTGATTTTATCTCTGAATGTGGAGTGGAAGGCCTGTCGCTCTGCAGTTTCATGCCTCAGAGGTTATCTGACATCTCTTTCCCATGATGGCTGCTGTTCTGAACTTCCTTATTCTGCGTTCCACAGAAACACATTTCACTGCGTTTAACCCTAACCCTCCACTGACATCTCTCTCTCTGGTCCTTCGACCACCAGCTGTTTCCTGAGCCTCATTCAATGTTCAGATGTCTTTTAGTCAGTTTTTCTAAGCTGAAGCAAATAGCAAACAGCATTTTACAAACAAGTGAAAGCTGAAATTGTTTGGGCACAGTTGTGGACTTATTGTCCCTGTTTGGTTGTCGAAGATGTTTTCTCTGTGTACCATTTTTTAAATCATTTTTCTGCATTCTTGAAGGTGTGCTTTTTATGTTTGTGATATATGGCGGCAGTGTTAGCATAATGGTTAAAGAACTGGGCTTGTAACGCAAAGGTTGCAGGTTTGATTCCCAGGTGGGGACACTGCCGTTGTTCCCTTGAGCAAGGTACTTAACCTGAATTGCTTCAGTAAAAAATATCCAGCTGTATAAATGGATTATATGTAAAGAAATGTAAACTGTGTAAGTCGCTCTGGATAAGAGCGTCTGCTAAATGCCTAAAATGTAAAAAAAAAAAAAAAAAAAAAAAAAAGTAAATGTATTTCACACTACCATTCTTTTTTTGGAAGTAACACAAGTTGTAAAACACCTCTCTGTTTATCCCAAAGCTATCGTTGGATCCTGTTTCCACAGTCAAAGTGAGATGTTGCGTAATGATAATGCAGCCACTGAAAACATCCTAAAAAAGAAGAAAATCTTGCACCATTAGCAATTTATTGTGCAGTCATAATTTAAGTTATAATCCTACCAAATTTTTTTACTTGTGTAAGGACCGTGTGTGTTGTCATTACAAGAGTGTTGAAAATTTGGAAGAAAATAGAAGAAAGAAGTTCAACATTTTAACCACAAACACAATTTTTTATAAATGTATTAAACATAAACATCTTCACAAATTGTAGAATAGCCTCAATCAGGCCTAATTTGCCTGACCCCTACGGGAACCCCAACTGCACTTGGCACAGGCTCAATCCCAATTCGTTATGGGCTATAGGACACACCACTGCACTCCACACAAGTGCCTGAGTTGGGTACGCCACTTCGGAGGCCAGAAAGGGTTATTTACATTTGAGCGATGAATGAACAAGTAGACCAGTTCTGCAAGTCTCACGCAGAGCAACTGGTTTCTTTTGTAGATACTACAAGGCTACAGCACCAGTTACCATACCTCTGTCCTCATGACAGCACATTCTAGTTTATACCACACTTGCAGTGCAATGTCAAAATTAGTGGAAGGACTTATGAAAAAGAAGTACTCCTTTGCCATAAGGAAAGGTGCTTTTAGTTTGTCGTTATCAATGGCAATACTTTGGGGCCAAAAACTCAGCGTGGGAAACAAAGCATAAGCAGATAACAGCCTAGTACCAATTGGAAATGAAAAAATAACTATTTTGTTAACTATTTATTTAATATCTGCATTATCAGGAAGTAAAAAAGGAAACCTTTGTACATTGCGCCAATTAATGCAGCTGTCTAATATTTCAGGATCTAGTTTAATATAATCTAGTTTAATATAAGTTTAAAATGTTCCCTGCATTTGTCTGTACTTCAGCCGTAAATTAGGCACTCATATTGTTTGATATGAACATATTAATGTTTTGATAAGTGTTGGCTAACCGTATTTGTTGAAAGAAAATGAGTAAAAATCATTGGTGTTAAGCATGAATTAATTTCAGAAAATTATATTTAAATATATTCCATGTTTATATAAGGCGTAGCCTAATGGTATATTCATGGGCAATTACACAAGGGATCTTATCTTCAACTTTGTGGCACACTAATTCAAAGAGTGGAGAGTTTTTTTCTTCTTGAGTGCACGGGAAAATGTGGTTCCTGGTGTGGAGCGATATGTTAATCAGTAATCTGTGCATGTGTTGACCAACCAAAGTCCACTAACAGGAGGTCTAATTGAGTTGACAGGGCTTTGTTTGCTCGCTCTTAATAAGGAAAGTGAAAGGAGCGGCCAGTTAGTTCGATACGGTGTGTAAACGGCTCAGGCAGGAATCCCCTGGGCATGTGCAGTTTGGGTAACAGATCAGCTGAGGCTAATCCTGTAGGCACGATCGGGGCCACGCCACGCCACGCCGGGGCCACGCGTCTTCGGGGACAGGCGATTTTCCCAGAATACACAGTACCCAAAAGGGTTTAACTGTAAATCCTTTCAATTCAGCTGGCCACAAATAGGCCTGCGCGCTAGGGCTTTGTTTCTCTGTGGCTCGCCTGCTCCTGGATGAGTTACCGGTTTTGTCATTGATACGACTAAACTTTCTAAAGTCAAAAAGAAAAGGGGTGAAGTATGTTTCCGAGCCTGAGAGCGGACGGTTGTTATCACAAGCACAGTGGTGGCGTTTGTCTGTCGGAGGATTGTTTTCAGGAGTCGCTTGACCTTTTCCTTTGAATGAATTTAAAATGTACCCTCCTCAACCTCATTGTGCACAGCATGGAAGAGAGAGCCCAGATTCAATCTGTATAAATAAAGCTTGCCGTCTCTAAGCCCTGAAGTGCAGTACGGCAGTGAACCTATTGATCGAATGTGCCGTAAATCAACAGCAAAAAGACCCGTGATGCAGCTGTGAGTATTTTTCTAACAAATTAGCTTTTGCTGTCTTTGCGCCCGAGAGCACTGCCCCCTCTCCCAGACCTTTCTCCCCCGGGGCTTTGTGCAGTAGCCAGCACCTGCCTCTCTCATTGTGCTGCCTCAGATGGATAATCCTACGGGGGCAACCAGCCATGTTTGTTCTTCCGGAAGGGGTTAACCTGGAAGCGAGGCACTCCGCGCAGGAAGTGGCTCTAAGTACATTAGACAGCCAACGAGGATGGAGAGGAGGATTTGGGGTGGGGGGGAGAAAGTGCTGTGTTCACTGCAGTCACAGCGACAAATCGCTGCACTTAGATCTGAAGCAGGCGGGCCAGAGAGAGGCGGAAGGGGAGGGGACGCGGTGCACTCGGCCCCGGCCCCCCTGCTCATGAATTATGCAGCGGCTGGTCTCTCCAGATTGGAGTCAGCTGGAGGAAGCGGCTCGTCCAATGCGATCGCGGGGGCAGGCAGACGGGGGGCCGCTCAGGAGCCGCGAGCAAGCCCAGACAAGTAGCAGCTCTCGCTCCGCAGAGTCAGGCGAATGTAGGGCAGCCCGCTGCAGCCGCCACAGCTCGCTTTCACCGCCGCTCAGCAGCCCCGTTTCCCACCCCCACCCCCTTCCCCCTGGAGGATTTACCGGAGGGCATGTAAACGTTCCGCGAAAAGGGCCTGTCTGTGTGTGCGTGCGCGCGTGAGGTGTCGACCTCGCTCAGCGATCCGCCAATGCATTCCTGCTGGAAAATGAAGCTACAGGTAAGGCAGTTTGGCATGAGGGGTGCTTTTTATATCTGAAGCCGTTGTTGACAACCAGGGTATTCACATCTGAGTGTGTGTGTGTGTGTGTCTGTGTGTGTCCCTTTTTGTGTTTGCATTGAGCGTGCATTCGCTAGTGTCAGCTTGCTTGAACAGTCTGTTGCCGTGGACGTTTTGCAGAGATCAGTCGCTCGTTTTCGACTAAGGAAAGTGTCACTCTGCTCACCGCCTCTGGCTGCATTGCTCCAACATCAGGCGGTTTTCGAGCGCCGTTGTAGGCACGGTTTTTGGGTTCATCAAAGCTGGAGACAAGTTTTGTTTTGTCCCCCTGGCACAGGGTGCATGGCGGCCTCTTCCTTGTACTTCCTGACTCTTGTGTTGGTGTGTTCAGGTCAGAGAAACATCTGCGATCAGGACAATACGAAACGCTGACCTGTATCTTTCCTTTTTTCTGTACTACCACTCTTACTGTATTTTGGCCTTAAAAAACATCAGCATGGGAAATGGAGCCTGAACTGTTGGAAAGAGTGTGCAGCTGTATTAAATACAAGTAATAAATCATACACAAATGAGCTGCTTTTGATGCTTGGCTTCATTATCTCCACTTTTGGCTTTTATTTTTGTATGATATGATGTGTTGCTATCAGGTGTGCCAAACTTCAGTCGAGTCAACTTCATGAACCTTCTCTCTGTGTTGAAATCTCACATGTTGAAATGTCCCATTGGCATCTCTTTTTCTTGCAAGCTGATTATAGGGAACTCTATTCGTGACTTGCCTCATCTTTGATCTCTGTCAGAACTGGAGCTGTCACTCCCCCGGCCCCCCTCGAAAATAATAAAAAAATACCTGCATAAATACATAGTACTGAACTGGTGCGGGAAGCTGCAGAAACGTCCAGTGATATTAGGTTACCAAATATACCGGGTTATTAAGTCCTCGCCTATTCCATTATATCTTCTCATAAATTCACATATGAAATACCGGTGGCCTCAGATCAGACAGATCTGGAATTCTTCCTGCCAATCCGAGGTTTAGCAAGTCGCATCGTTGACGGATGCACGAATCCTGTGGCTTTGTGTGAAAGCCTTAAGCAGCGGGGGGGGATTAGTGATCACATGTCCTGCTGCGGCTTAAAACCTGTTGAGGAGATGGCAGGAGGAGACAGGAAGAGTCTGCTGGCCTCCCAGATGGAAGAATCCTCTCTCCCCCCCCCCTTCCTGGGGAATGACAGACATCCTGGGGGATGAACGAGGCCTCTGCGGATTTGTCTGAACGCCTCGTGTCTTCGCTGATATCCCTCCATAAATTACCGTTCATCGTCACGTAGCGCACACACTGTTCTCACTGCACACTCTGAAGCCTGTTGTCTCTTCCAGCCTGGACTGGGCTTTAGTGCTTTCCACTTAGACGTAGGCCAATGATGTATTTATGCATCCAGGCATTAAAGAATGGCATGAAAATGCATTTATAAATGAATGAAAATATACAGATGATTTTAACGAGTGCCCAGTGATATTTGGAAGGCAATGCCTTCTCCAGGTTTTGTTCTCTAGGTAGACCACTTGCGCTTCAGTGTAGTACAGTGTTTTTTCTCACATGATGTATGACTATGGTAAATAAAGTGAATATCGTATGCATTTGTGTCATTTAAATAAAAAGACATAACACTGAAGGGTACTGGTTGCTCAAAAGCGACGACAATAGTTGACTCCCTATAGCTGCATATGAGATCAATGAATAGTGCATTTTATTGTACATATATATATACATAAACATATAAAATATGTTGTTCCCATCACTTTATCCGAGAGCTTGGACAGGTCGCCAATCCATGCAGGGCACACACACCATTCACTGCACACTGTACCAGGGCAATGACTGTTAGCCTAACTGTGTCATGAAGTGTGGGACTCTGGTTCTCTGTGGCTCAGCTGGTAGAGAACAGCATTGGCACACAGAAAGGCCCCGTTGTGGGTTCAATCCGAGACCTTCTGGGGCCACAGTATCCACTGCAAAATGTATGCATTCACTAAACATGAAAATAAGTTCCCTCACTTTATCCGGATAAAAGCAACTGTCAGCTAAATGGTGTATATTATTATTATTACTCCTCTAGTATTAGCTTTAGTTCAGCTGGCGGATTGCAGAACCACAAGCTCTCCTGAAACTGATGGAGGACGTTGCAGTGATAGGACAGGACTACGACTATGCTCAGGAATTCCAAATGTGGCAAAATAAAAGAAAAAAAAAACATGGAAAAAATAAAGCTTAAAAAAAATAAAAAGTGATTCACTGGAAAATCTGATTTGCATTGAATCCCAGTCTTATTTTGAAGCTTACTCTGGCCAGCACACGAAGAGGTGGTGGAAAATTCTCCTCAAAAGTATGCAAACCAGCAGTATGATGCCATTGACTCTATTTACTATATGTATTAGAAGAACTTAATCTGAAGCCAGATCCCTCCATTTTAGTTACTACTACAGATTAGTTCTCAGGGAAATGGCCAGCACTACTGAAAACAGGCTTTCCTCTAATCAACTGTGAGACATAGCCTTCCCACTACAAAACAAAATAGTAAAACAGTCCATAAAGTTTTTTCTCAGGATCATTTTACAGGTGCAACGGAAGTCCGAGAGAAAGCTGGTCACTGTATTTTGCTCATTTCCTGCACAAACATATTGATGCAATTTAAAACATGAGAGATGACCAGGGATCTGAGAGATAGCAGAAAGCCACATGCCCACTTCCTTTGGATGAAAAGGGAGCAATTTCCTGCTGCTTACTAAGGGGGTATTTATGGTTGTGCTCGGTGGAATTGTGGTTTACTGAGCTAATGGTTATCGTCCTGTTTACACCAAGCCGGGATGCCCCTTGCAGCCCATCACCCAGAGATTCCCTTGGGTTAGGCTTGTCTTGTCTGGACTCTTACTTTGCACTCCACTGAGGGTGATGACCAAAACTGTTGTTATTTTTACCCTCATTATTATGAATAGAATACAATCAGTGTTTCCTTTTGCCTTCTCACAAAGTGTAATTTTAAAAAATAGATTTAAAAAAAAATATATATTTATAACCCACTGAACCACATCAGCAGCAGGGCAACATTAAACTCCTCTGCCTGGTGTTTCCCATGATCACGCTGTGGCGAGGCTCTGGTACATGGTACAGGCATCACAGTGTGAGCTTTGGCCTACTACTGTATTGGCTCACATGACTGCATATGTTTGAGGAAAATGGAGGACATTGATTTTCTTTTTTTTTTTCTTTTTTTTTTTGAGGGCAAATGCAGAGAAAAATCTGCGGCGGTGGCAGCGTTGCGGGCTTCTCGGCCTTCCGTCTCAAGGGCAATGCAGGCCTGCTGCTTTGTGGGAGTTAACGCATGAGCTGTAATCAATCGTTTATTTAAGGTTACATCGCAGTGCATTCCTTTGAGAGTTCGATAATGGCCACAGAGTTCATACTCATAATGCTGTAAGTGGTTGGGGGGGGGGAAGCCTTCTTTTAAATGAATAGCCAAAAGCTTCTGTTGAATTAAGCTACTTTCTTTCGGTTATTTTCAAACATCATAATCATATGAACTCTCTTTGAACTCCCATGCCCACGAAAAAGAATAAAAACCATCATAAAGTAGTATGACCACAATAATGCGAACAACAACAACTGCCGCAAGCAGCAATGATTGGGGGCCAAGCACAAAAAGGCCACCATGGCAGAGTTAATGGCTTCCTGAAGCCACATTGTTTCTTGTGCAGAGAAGACTCTCTACAGAATTTTGGATGATTCTGACATACTAGTGATATTAAATATTTGTAAAATGTAAATCAATTTTACTGGTATATAGTGCCCGATCAGCACTATATATCTGGGTTGGACTATTTGAATGGAAAAGAACATCTCCAGGACCATGTGTGATCAATTTCAATGTACGTCCAATTATTTTGAATTATTTTTTAATTTTATGCAAATAAAAAATGTGTCCCAAAATTCACACATTTTAATGGATCCATTTCAACCTTGGCTCTGTGCTGGAAGTGTTGTCCATAGTATCTTCACACCAAGTTTGAGAACAAATTACTCAACAGTGAATGAGTCACTAATTTGCATGTTACATGCAAATCCTGAAGACTCCTTGCGATATTATTTTGCATAAAAATCTGGTGTTTTACATCGATGACGCGTACCAAGTTCTCTGCAAAGCGGGTGAACTGTATACAAGGAGATTTAATTTAAGTAACATGCAATACACACGAACCATAGAAGCTCAAAAGCTAATTAGAATTTACGTAGTAACAAAGTGTGACATGTTTTCAGAGAAGAAAACATGAAGCAGTTTGTGTTTCTCAAGGGAGCAGTCAGGCATCTCTTCCTGAATCACAAGTATGAAAATATGATTATTCGCTATAGTACAGAAGTAATGTCAAGACATTTGTAAACTAATTTAAACTAATTTGTCTGGTAGCCCCTATCTTTTTTTTTATTCTTTTCTTTTTTCCATCGTCATGATTATTATTACGTATTATGTTTTTTATTTTCTGTTTCTCCTCCCAACGTGCTTCTGTATCCATGTGCTTCGGTGTTCTGCCTGATTGTCAAAAAAATAATTTCAGTCCCAAAGCATTTATCTTTGCTTGACCAACTCTTCATTGTCTGTTGGGTGTGTATTTGTGTATTTGTGTGTGAGTGCGTGTGTATCTGCGTGTGTATGTGCGCGTCTGAGTGCGCTTACTTGTGTAACTTACAATTGGGCTGTATTCTGCACTCAGCACTTATTTTGGCCTGCTAACCCATTTTCCCTCTCACAGTTTTAAGTAAAATCACCTACTTCATTTAACATTTATGCATAGTGTATGCACTCTACTAAATGATTAAAGATGGTGTTAAAATTAACATTTACATTTTTGGCCAATTTATTATTCAAAAGAGTTGATTTATTTACAGCCAATGTTTTTTAACAAATGTATTAGGATGATAAATGTATTAAGAGAAACTTAACTATAATTATATAAATATAACTATTTCTTTGCGCGATGAAATGCATAAATGAAAGTCAACTATGCTTTTAGGAATACGATAAAATGAAAATTCAAGCTCACTGGTCTTTGGATTCAGCATGTTATATAGGAGCATGCCTTCCTTTTTGCTAATTTAAAAATATTTTCACCAAATCTGGAAGTCTATATTTTGAGGGGTTGTTATTATTAAAAATGCACATGTTGTCTACATGTAAAATACGTTTTGTATATCCTTTCAAATGTAGGCCCAACATTCTTTTTTTGCCTGTACTTCACTTGCCTATAGTGATCCTTCATGTGGCTGTTGATCTATTTATCAAAAGAATGTTACATTAATGTGCACTTGGCAAAGGAAGGCTTTTTATGTATGCAATTTATCATAGTTCTTTTAAAAGCATGACCAGTGAACGATTTTTTGCACGCTCTTAAGGTTGGACTGTATTGTACAGATGCCGAAGAATCGAAGAGTGGGATCTCGGCGACTTTTCAAGTGATGCTGAATTCCATTGATTTCAGCAATTCTAGCTTCCATTTCCCATGTGGCAGCTTGTGGTACAGCACTACAAACACATGATCAAGTATCACAGGGAACCTACAACAGTTTTTTGTTTGTTTTTTTCCTTCCTTACTTAAAAGCCCTGAGATCCCACTACACCTGAGATATCCACTACACCTGAGATTCCGGAAACGTAATATTTATTTTAATTAATGTATATTTGCATCTTGCTAAAATAAATAAATACCCATACCCATTAGAGCACACAATGAGGTTTCAAGTGACATCAAGATTGTGTTTGTGGAATGTATATCATTCCACAAAAGCTACAGTGTTTTGTAGTGGCCCTGGGTTGGGTAAAAAAGGCAACTTAAAATGATTGATATTCAATAATGCATTCAGATATAAAAGTCACAATAATGTCCAAAATTATTTCTCCAAAGGACCTTTCTATGTACTATTTTCCCCACACTTTCCCGGTTGTCTCTTTTGCTGAAGGCATTAACGCTGTGAGGTAATTCTACATTAACCCATTCAGACCTAAAATGCCTGCAAAAAACGCCTATTAAAACCTAAGCAATTATTCTACACAACCTCTTAAAACCTGAGGGTTTTCTGGAAAAAAATTTCAAAAAAAAGCCGACACCAACGTGCACTTCATTTCCCCCACGTCTATTTCAGCGAATCACAGCGCATTTCATTAATCGCAAAATCGAAGCGACCTAAATGTCACTCCAGGTCTTAATGGGTTAATACCTTTAAAAAAAAAAAAATTTGATGGCAAACGCTAACAACAAGTGGAGACAATATTTAAAATATGGTCAAGCTTAGGTTAATTTCAGTAGTTCTTTTGCTATGTCAATGGCTGCTCCGGGTTTCGATTGACACAGGAAAACTGAGTCATGGCCGTGTTATCTTATTTAAGTGTCCCAATTTATCTGAGGCCTGTTAGCCTTGACTGTGTACTCAATTTGAATTTGGCTCTGAGTTTTGTATATTTTTGGCAACGATAGCAGATTTCACGCACCGTACTCCAGGCTCCATTGAACACTGGGCGGGTAAAGGCTTTCGGTGGATCACATTCTGGTCATTGACCTGAAGGGGTCATTCTCACATTCACACGGTCCAGCAGGAAGAGTTGTGCACGCTGGTGACCAGTAGTCTGTGGTTTGGTGCTTTTACGTTGCATGACCTGAACTGGAAAAATGTTTCTGATGCTCAAACCAGGGTTGGAACAGGACAGTTGTTGACCCTCCATTATTTTGTCGTCGGTGTCTGTTGGGGTGCTTTTAATATTTCCCTTTGTTACTCATCGGACTAAGGTTTTACAATTTTAGAGATTCCCTGCAGACAGGCAGATTATTTTTTTGTATATATACTCCTAGTAACTAGTAAGGGGTTATGCAAAATATGCTTGATGACTTACTTTTTTGAAGCAGAAATGCTTAGTCATACAGATAGTCATACATATCCTCCTTCAAAATAAATTTACCTGAATGACAAATATAGACCAGTACTTGCTGGAGCACATCAGGATCACATGGTGCTATTGATTTCGCTATTTATAATTCTGTCTTTCTGCCTGGTGCTGACAGGTGTGTATAACACATGCCCTTTAAATGTGGTCTTTGGGGACTGTTTGCACCAGGAATGGATGCCTTTCTTTTTCGCATTTGGTGCCAGCTATCACAATTCGGTGGAAATGGTGTTACAAAGTTCACATCCACAGTGTGCTACAAATGACATTTACAGAGCTGTAAGCTCTTCAGGATCAGAATTGGGATGTTTCACCCAATTAAAAATATCTTTTTACTTTATTTTAATTTTAATTTGAGACCATAGAATGTTGCATGACCGTATACGTTGGTTGCAATACTGCATGAAAGGCTAGAGCACATGTATTTTGCAGAGAGGGCAGTTGTGCCAGCTTCTCCCACCCCCCAGCATCAATATTCCCTTGGGCCTTTAGCTTAATGCTAAGCACCACACCGCTAGTTCAGGAAGGACACATTAGCACTAGTTTCTCTGAGCCAGCACAATGTCGTCCAATTACAGCGTAAATTTGACTCATTTAAATGACGGCTTCATTGTGGGGTGTGTAATCGACCGGAGATTGTCAGCGGATTAGCGGTCGGGTCGAAGCCGCTACAATGCCGGGCACACACCCTATAGTGCTTCTTCAATCAGAGCTCTAATTCACACCCTTTAGGAGGTGACATGAGCGCTGCTGATTTCCCTTCAGCTTTAACTCTCAGCCACTTTATTACCATAGAAAATCTGATATTTTCCATATTACCTTTGGTGTCTTAATATAAAATCTACCCTGAAACGGCTTATTTCCAAAGCCGGGAATGTACCTGCGAACCTGCTCAGTGTCCCCATTCCAAAGTGACTAGGACACAGGTTGCCTCTACATTACATTACATTACATTACATTACAGGAATTTAGCAGACGCTCTTATCCAGAGCGACTTACAGTTTACATTTCTTTACAATCCATTTATCCAGCTGGATATTAACTGAAGCAATTCAGGTTAAGTACCTTGCTCAAGGGTACAACGGCAGTGTCCCACCTGGGGATTGAACCTGCAATCTTAATGTTACAAGCCCAGTTCCCTAACCATTATACCACACTGCCTGCCTCTACAAGCCATGAGTACAAGGCACTTCTGCACAAGGTTGCCCTAAAATTGCTAGCTTATTTTCAGCGTAGCCCCATTCCATCAGCTCGGTCGCATGAGCGCCGGACGCATTTTCAGCTTCACTTCATAGGCTACGGAAGGTTGTACGAGCAAAGGGCATGGCTCGGCCTCTCCTGCTGCTGTCAGACGTCGAAACGCACTGCTATCCCGGCCTGCTGGCCTCACTGAAAGGCAGGCCGTCCGTCCCACATGCAGGTGCTGTGTTTGATTAGCCAGGCCCGGATAATGAGAGATCCAACGGAGAGCCACGGTTCACTGTGGTCTAGAAAATGTTTTTTTGCGGCTCCGATTCCCTCGTTCCTTCCCCTTCGTCGATGAGGTCACTTGTTAAATGCAGCCCTGCCAAAACCCTCTGAGAGAAGAACGGGAGTGTGAAATCACCTATTTCTAGCGGGCCCATGCCTGTAGAGGAGGGTTCCTCGAGTCACGGTCCTCGTGGGCCGAGCACTGCTGTTTCTCCACACTCCCTTTACCTGGGAGTCAGGCGTGAAGACACTCTGGCCAATCAGTTGCACTAATTGTTCAATTATCTACCCGAGAGAAAGGAAAACTAGGACCGGATTTGGATTCGTGGGCCAGATTTGAGTAATCCTGTGGTAGAGTGTATGTAGAATGTAGAGCTGTCATAGAAGTTGTGACAAATGACTTTCAGAACATGAAAATTGAATTTTATATCAGGGTTTTTGCAGTTTTTTACGGGTTTGTACTGAATGCTTCGCTATGATTTTAACCATGTACAAATCTCATGAATTTATATTCATCTATGATTTGATGTATTCATACTGCAGTTGGTGGGCGCAATGAGAATCCCCTCATTTCCTGCCAGATGGGCTCTCTAAACCGGCTCTCATGTCCTGTAATTGTATATGAAACGTTAACAAAGCCTTACTGTGACTGTGCCCAGTCCACAATAACAATGGTAGCGCACAGTCGTTATTACAGCGACGTCATCCTGTGTCGGCCTTTTCTTCATATTTCAGTTCAGGCCGACATCTGGTGGTCTTCTTACAATTAAGTAAATATATTTGCTCGGGTTGCTCACGACACCGTTAACGGGGAAACACGTGAGCGGTTTCGCAGGTTCTCCGTGTTGCAGGGGAGACAGAACGGGAGGCCTGGGACAATGGCATGTAGACACAGCCTGTGTGTGGGCGCGAGGCCCCTCTGACACCGCAGCTGTGGGGAGGGGAGAGAGTGTTACACCAGATGGCCACGTGTCATTGCCCTGTCCTCCTCCTCCTCCTCCACTGAATTGTTTTTTTTACTGGGAATTCAATTTTGGTAAGAATGGGTATGTTTTCAACTGTTCTTCTTAAAAACCGAGGGAAACGCAACACCTACAAGCAACAGAAAATCACGTCTGTTTTTTGGCGGTTTGCTAACGGATGACGCAATATTCCGTACTGTTCTGCGTTACCCAATATCACTGCCGTCTTTAAGTCTTGTGAATATGATTGAATTATATATTCAAATGTATAGGGTGCTAGTGGCACAGCGGTGTATCGCAATGCACAATAAGTCCTTTCCAAATTGGGGATACAAATGGGGGGAAATAGTCATTAGTTTTAAAAAGAAGGACGGTTTGCTGACTGATGCAAGCTGTGCTATGCTCCTGCCTTGTCATAGGTGTGGTCGGGTGTGGACCTTGCTGCTTACGGCCCCAGATTCACAATCAGACATGGGTTTAAATCTCAGGCATTAGTGGTTTCCTGTGAGCTGAAGGATTTTAAGACTAAATAACTACACAGTCTTTCAAAAAAATGTTTTTCTTTCCAACGTCATTCTGGGTGCAGATATTGCGACGTGATTCGAAAATCACCGTAACGAGCCCGAAAGCTCATACTAAGCTCATAATCTGTGCGTAGTTTGTTGACTGTGCCTTAATTTGCAGCTTGGTCCCTGCTGTGACGTCACGTTGCGCCTCCATTAAAGTCTGTTAATGAGACTTCAGAGGCAGGAGTGTTCCCTGATGGCAGCATGCGATTAGGTGTTTCCACTGTAGAGGGTGCTTCTCAGCCTGGGGATGGTGTAGTCATCATAGCAGGTACATGACAGGAGCAATGGTTTGGATCACTGTGGTGCATGTTAACGGAGACGGCTCGACACGGCCGTTCCCTGCTCTCCAAAGTCATGTCCATCGCTAATGGTAGTGGATTTAGATATTTTTTCAGTGTTTTTCACTCTGATGGTGTACTTTAATATAATGGCATTGTGGAGGCGTAGGTATTCAATTGTGTGTGTGGGGGGGCGTTGCATCTGATCCCATTTGACACTCGTTTAAAGGCTGTGGCTGTATATAAAAGGATTGGTGATCAGGTTTTTCCAATTGGTATTTGTGTTGCACAACTGTCTTTCCCAGAATGTTTTTCAAAATACATTCTACAGCATATACTGTACGTAAATATTGCTTTATATATTGTACAGGAAGAAGCCCTCAAATGTATTGACAAACAACAAGGTTAGGAATCTTTTTGCCACCTCAAGTTTGACCAGAGAGACCGCTTTGCTAGCTAAATTTCAGACGGACAAACAGACCTTCCTGTAGAGTGATGCATGACTCGTGTGTGTTGGTTCTTTTTAGTTGAATGTCGGTGAGAGATCCGAGGCGTGCTGTCGCTAAGAGACCTTGTTCCCGTGCGACTGCGTCCAAGATAGATTCGCTACATTTAACATGCCCACTCCATATTTAGCATGAATATGAGATAGGCCTACAGTGGGTATAAAAAGTGTTCACCAGTGTTTCCCAGTGTTACAGGTATGATACGCAGACGCCTGCAATGATGTCTATTGCTGTATTACTGCACTGATCTTGTGCACTAACTATGATTGTTCTTACCTTGTATTAATGCACATCTTGTAAGTCGCTCTGGATAAGAGCGTCTGCTAAATGCTTAAAATGTAAAATGTAAATGCACCACATTTGCTCCAAGTCTTGAGACCGAGGTGGGCAAAGATGGCCTTTTTTCTCATGTTGATCAAGGACATGTCACCGATGGTCCCTTATTCATTTGGTCTTTCAACGAAGCGCCGATTTCCTAAAGCCCTAACAGCAGCAATGGTGACCTCTCTTCATATGCAAACATTGTCTGTGAATGCATAACGTCACCGCAACGTTTTTGTCATTTCACATCTCTGCAACATTGCTGCGCTATAATGCTCTGCAGGGGTCGTGGCCGTGGCCAGGCGGACTCTGTGATCAAGGTTAAAGCCTGTTGTACCTCCTGCGCTTGCTCTCTGCCCTAGTGCTGAAGGCCATGTTGGCTGTGCTGTGTGGTAGTGTGTGGAGTAATGAGAGGTCATGTTGGAAAGTCAGACCCTATGGTAGCACAATGGGAGAGCAGAAGAGCAGTCCATTTCTCTTCTCCTATTGGGTAGATTCTGTCCTTGATTGATTCAATAGCCCCTATAGTGAGATATACACCGATCAGCCACAACATTAAAACCACCTGCCTAATATTGTGTAGGTCCCCATCATGCCACCAAAACAGCTCTGACCTGTCGAGGCATGGACTCCACAAGACCTCTGAAGGTGTCCTGTGGTATCTGGCACCAAGACGTTAGCAGCAGATCCTTTAAGTCCTGTAAGTTGCGAGGTGATGCCTCCATGGATCGGACTTGTTGGTCCAGCACATCCCACAGACGCTCGATCGGATTGAGATCTGGGGAATTTGGAAGCCAAGTCAACACCTTGAACACTTTGTCATGTTCCTCAAACCATTCCTGAACAATTTTTGCAGTGTGGCAGGGTGCATTATCCTGTTGAAAGAGGCCACTGCCATCAGGGAATACCGTTGCCATGAAGGGGTGTACTTAGTCTGCAACAATGTTTAGGTAGGTGGTACGTGTAGGTGATAAGTAACATCCACATGAATGCCAGGACCCAAGGTTTCCCAGCAGAACATTGCCCAGAGCATCACACTGCCTCCGCCAGCTTGCCTTCTTCCCATAGTGCATCCTGGTGCCATCTCTTCCCCAGGTAAATGACGCACATGCACCTGGCCATCCACATGATGTAAAAGAAAACGTGATTCATCAGACCAGCCCACCTTCTTCCATTGCTCCATGGTCCAGTTCTGACGCTCACGTGCCCATTGTAGGCGCTTTCAGTGGTGGACAGGGGTCAGCATGGGCAGCTACGTAGCCCCATATGCTGCAAGCTGCGATGCACTGTGTGTTCTGACACCTTTCTATCATAGCCAGCATTACCTTTTTCAGCAATTTGTGCTACAGTAGCTCTTCTGTGAGATCGGACCAAACGGGCTAGCCTTCGCTCCCCACGCGCATCAATGAGCCTTGGGCGCCCATGTCGCCGGTTCACCGGTTGTCCTTCCTCGGACCACTTTTGGTAGGGACTAACCACTGCATACTGGGAACACCCCACAAGACCTGCCGTTTTGGAGATGCTCTGACCCAGTCGTCTAGCCATCACAATTTGGCCCTTGTCAAAGTCGCTCAGATCCTTATGCTTGCCCATTTTTCCTGCTTCCAACACATCAACTTGAAGTGTTGGAAACTGACTGTTCACTTGCTGCCTAATATATCCCACCCTTTGACAGGTGCCATTCTAATGAGATGATCAATGTTATTCACTTCACCTGTCAGTGGTTTTAATGTTGTGGCTGATCATTGTTTACTGTATATATATATATGTGTGTGTGTGTGTGTGTGTGTGATTTAATATGAAATCCAAAATATAGGAAACATTTTTAAATACATGGCAAGGTATATGGCATATTTTTCTAATATGTCAATATAGTTTCCTTCTCATATGTAATTGTATGTAAATAGTTGGGAACAATATTTTTTATTATATGCCATTTTAAGTATGTTTATGTGGCAATGACGATATCTTTCAAAATGTTTTGGAAGCCATCAAAATATATTCTTTATATTTTGAATACATTTTATGTTTCATTTTGCTTTCATTATTCCATTTTTGTAGCTGAAATAAAAATGTATAACGGTAAAAACATAGTTCAGAACAATGACCCTTATGAACAGCATATAACATACATACATACAACTCATCTTAGAACCTGAAAACGGTTTATAAAATTTTCTTTTTCTTTTTTTAGTTACCTTAAATAATATGGTTAAACAAGGTGTTGGGCATCAGATGAAAATGACTTTTCGTAAGGGAAAGCAGGAGGTCCAGTGTCTCATTCAGTCCTGGGAGGAACTGTAGCTGTGCTTTATTTGTGTGTGACTGATATAGTGGCGGCTGTGGTCTGTTCCAGGCTTTCAGCGGTTACAGTGGTGGCTGGATTGACAATGCAGTCTCAGGAGTCATGGGATACGTTGTGTTGGGACAGCATGCGCACCTATCCTTACCGTTACCTAACAGCGCCGAGCACTCCCTGCACGTAGTGACTGAGTGGTGTAGGCTGGAGTTAAAATTGAAAATGCGGTACTTAAAGTTGCCTTGGACTACTCCAAGGCCCTGACTTAATATCTGAAGTTTGCGCGCTCGTTTAGTTTTTGTGGATTTTCTGTAACCGTTTCTGTCAGCTTTACAGTGGCTTCCCATCCATGGCAGCATACAGGAATGACACTACTGGAAGATGAGCTGTTCTCATACGACTGCCTCTACTCTGTGCTTAATGACTGGTCGAATGGTTTCATTACCATTGCAGCCATACATGTACCATAAATAAGCACAGCTCTGGTTGCACACAAGCCCTCACATCAGCGTTCAGTGCATGATAAATCCCTTTTTGACTGACGAGCGATGACAACGGCCCCAGCTCATTGTTCTGCTGTCAATCACGGGCGCCCACATTGTCTCTGCCATTTGAAACGAACACATGCGGTTTCCTCAGCGAGCGCAGTGTGGGAGTTGATGTCTTGAGGCTCATGTTCCCCCGACAAGAGAAGCGCTCCCAGCACGGCTTAATACGCAGCTCTCAGTCAGCGACGTTGCCGTGGAAACCCAGGAACACTGGGGGCTATGAGTAAACGGTACAGTAATTAAACATGAAAACCACTCCCCCCCCCTCGGTTTTCAGAGCCCCCAAAAACATTTTGCCCCAAATAAGGTTTTACGGCAGCACTGGAATCTTGAACATTCTCAGTCAGATGGATGACAGTGGCTTCTAGAAGCTTACCACAGCACATAAAGTGAGATCACACTTCATAAATCTACATCCTAGGATATACCCTATATGATATTGTATAGATATCCTATGGATCGAGATCATTGAAGGGATGGGATGAGAGCTGTCACCTATCTCTAATGTAACTGTTTGCAATCTGGCATAGGAGCAGTATCGGTGGTTGTAAATTCATGGACAAATCATGCTTTGTTTGTACCATTGATCGAAAATCATAATGCCCAACATCACATTAGCAAGCCCTAACATCCTGTTTCATTGTAGCTTATTCTGACCTGAGCATACCTACTTCCTGAAGACAAAGTCTGTATTCGCATTAGTGTCTATTGTATTGATATTTGCATTGGTCATGTAAAATACGTGCCTGTTCACTCAGTTGTCTCAGTAGGCTTTTGTTCTTGACAATCTCAGTACTACGTGATTGCATTGGTGTAGTGCTTACTTAAAGTTTGATAAGACCTTTTCACCGGATAGGTGCCAAGAAAAATATTGACATGGTGCAAATTTGTTTGAACAAAAACATAATGTAAATGTGTTGGCTTATAGATATGGCTAAGTAACTCTTTTATATATGAGCTTTTATTTTAGTGTACAGTCCTATGGCCTAACACAATAGTAGATTTTTGTATATTTTAAACCTACAGTTTGGTTAATTTTAACATAATATAATTCTATATTTTGCAGGTGTGCTTATCCACTAAATCCACCTACTATTTGACACCTTACAATGTATGTTATCCATTGGCTGCTAGGTAACAAATGCGGTGCTCCAAAAATAACTGTAGATAAATACTCAGTCATACCGTCTTCTGCTTTAGCAAAGAGTCTGATAGCTTTCCCTTTCTTTATTTGTAGTTGGGTTTATATTTGAATTTTACTGTGTCGTGGTGTTCCCAGGCTCTCTGCTATTTTTAAAAGCTGGAACAAATCAAATGCGCTCAGCTTTGAACAGGGCAAAAAAGTGTGCCTCCTGTAAACAAACATTCGCTCGTGTTGACTAGCAAAAAATGGGGGAAGTAACTGCTAGTTCAGCAGCCGCCTTTCATGAGACTGACTCGCCCACATTCAGCAAACGTTTAACAGTTCAGGTTGAATTATCCCTCCAAACCAAAGAATCCTGAGGACGATTCCCACCTTCCCCAGAGACTCCGCTTTCAACTGTTTACGTGTCATCCTGTTCACGCCAGGATATTTTTGCGGCTCTAAGTGTGCACGACCTTCTCTGCTACGTGGTCGCACCAAATTGTCCTGTGTGAACTGCAGCCAACTGTTTCGATTAGTTCTGCTTTGTTGCTTTTTAGGCTACATTTTTTTACACTGTAAACGCAGCATGAAATAAGGTTTGGGTTTTCAGAGATTCTCATCATCATTGCTCCGCCCTGACCCCTTGTTCCAATTAGACAGCAACACTCGCCATCGTTGCACGGCACGGCACAGCACCGTGACTGACCTGCTTCCTATTAAATGTAGCATTGTTGGAAAGAAGTCACTCGAAAAGAAACGGCGGCTTTTCATTATAAATACGATCGAAAGAGCCACTCCACCCATGTCAACTTTTAAAATGAAGCAAATGGTTGGTTGCTATGGGCAGCCAGGCATTGGATGACATTAATAAACGCCATAAACTGCAAAATCTTAACAGCGAAACCCATTCCACCTTGTAATCCTGCAGTAAGTCTGTATTGTGCTTCTCCGAAAATGCAACCGCTGCTTGTGTTTATTAACTGCGTAAGGTGGAACGCTGCCTTCCGTTCACTTCATCTGCACTGTTTGCGTAGGCCTCGTACGCATGACAAGCCGCGCTCGTTGTTGTGCCGAATCCTTCTGCTCCTAGACAGAGCCCCTTGTTTCCAGCGCATCGCTGCATCATTGAGTCCGTCGTAATCAACAAAGCAGCCGTGTAACGACATGCGCCTGGCAACCTGTTCAGAATTTTCCGAGGGCTGACCCCGTAGAGATGAGCTATGATGCGTTTTCCACTTCGCGCTCTCCCCCGAAGCATGTCGCATTAGGCTCGGTCATTTTGCGTATTCATATTTCAGTTCATATACAGCTTGCACAGACAGACTGCAGGCGCTCAATCGGCCGGAGGACTTGCTCTCGCGACTTGAGATGAAGGAAACCCCACTGATATAGGCGTCCTCCCACACAGGACCGTAATGCTGTCAAATCGAACGACTGGACGTTAAAATCGTTTGAGTACTTATGGGTCGTTTTCAGAAGCATTTATTTAAAAATGAAATGTGATGCGATGAATCAGATTAAGGTGAAGGAGTTGAAAAGTTATCTTTGGGCCAAGAATGTACAATTGCCCAGAATCCAGAATTATTCTTGTTAAAGAATAAGAACTTTGGTTGGATGACATTTGTGGATGATGGATGGATGGACGGATGGATATTATTTTTTAGGCCAGAAGTGTGTTGGCGCCCTATTGTAAAATTCACGAGTATTATCAAAAGCACACCAAACTTTGCATGTTTTTTGAGGATTATGATTGCAAACCATATCATTATGGCCACATTATAATACTACAACAAACAATGGAAAATTGAAACCATCACTTATTTTCTCTCTCACTCTCCCCCTCCTCTCTCTCTCTCTCTGTTACAGAATGAGAAGACACTTGGTCATTCTGCAAGCCGGTCCAGTAACATTTCAAAGGTATGGAAATGTGAATAAGTCCCACCGCCAGCTTTAACACTTCATATGTACTCTCTCTGCAACAACATAGAGCCCCTGCTACATAAGCACATCTCATAGACGTTCAACATTATGCTGAAGGCCTGACTGAATATGGAAATTAAATGAACCAGGAATTCATCTTATTAATAATGCATACAGTAATTGTTATTGTTATTATTATTATTATTATTATTATTATTATTATTAATAGTAAGAATCTTAAGATTATTAGGATTATCTACAAATATATAAAACACAATTATTGTTTTCATTTTTAAATTATTATAATTATTTGTTATTGTAGTACAATTATATTATTTAATGTCCCGGCCTAGGTCTGTCTGTATCTTTGTGAGACCTTCTGGTCTCTTGTCTTTTTCCTCCTCCTCTCCATCAGTATCATCTTTTGTGGGATTTGAGGAGAGTTGCAGTATATTTTAATGGCTGTGTGGGATGGCTTCATTGGGATCAATCATTTTCACCTCAGACCTCATCTCTGTCTGCTGTGGAAGATTTAGCTCTGATTCTGCATAAGGGGTGCGCCTCTTAACAGATAAACCCTTTGCACATACCAGTAAATGTCAGGGCACAACCTTCCTCCTCCTCCCCCCCTTTCTAAATGAAGTTCAGAAATTCTGCGCAGCTCAAAGAGACAGGGTAATATGTGTAATATCTATCTATCAATCTATCGACCGTCTTTATTTTTTCTGTCTGTCTATGTGTCTTTCTTTCTTTTTGGCTTACTGTTACCCAGGAACATATCAAAACTAAACAGGAAATAAGTGCGCTTTTGTAGGAAAATATGAATTCACAAACTCAATTTCCTTTAGGCTACTGGCATTCATTACCTCCTGCAGAGACTAGAGCTCTGACCACTGGAACACATTTTATAACTGTTTCATATAATTCCAATACAATTCAGTGGAAGGAGAGCATGGTGAGAGCTGGCACAGAAAACAGACAAGATATTCAGACCAATACACATCCAATTTTCTCATGTATTCCCTGACATTTACGCCAAAAAAGGAACATTAAGCAACAATAAGCAACAGACAGAATTGCACTCTAAAAAATTATGCTGAAACTGATATTCACTGTTTGCCGATTAAGAAAACATAATATGACTAAATACACACACTGACCATTAGAATGGATAATAAAAAAATTCTGACTGCACTAGTCAGGCCAGTGCCGCCGCGAGGCAATTGGCTGTCCGCCCCAGGGAGGAGGGAGGGAAGCCGGCATGAGCTTGCTGCAGAAAAGCTTCTCTCTGGCTTGAATCACGGTTGGCAATTAACGAGTTCCGTCTCGGAGAAGGCGGTTTGTTGTTCCTGCCACTACCGGTATCAGAAATAAGTTAGCAACGGGCTTGTGTGGGGGATAGTTGGAATAATAGAGGGTATAATTGGCCACCAAATTGGGAGAAAAACCAAAAAAATCAGAAATAATATAATAATAAAAAAGCTATTCAGCTGCAAGCTGAATGGGAAAAAACACTACCATACCTTTCCTATGCCATACCATGGTTTGCCTTATTTAAAATTATATACATAGTTTGTTGTATCGCCATGTATGTAGCTATGTATGTACATGTTTTTAAAGGACTACATAAACTGAGAAATGCATTAATTTATATTCATGTTATACAGGGCTGTATATTGCATCAAAAGTGAAAAACTATACAGAAAAGCTGTATAAGCATGGCCTCCCTGGTGGGATAGTGGTTACAACGTTCGACACTGGCCACTGCGACCGGGGTTTGATTCCACCGGCCGCGCCAGCGTCGGCTCCAGGGAGGGGGGAGGGGAAGCTGACATGAGTTTGCTGCTCATAGGAGTGGCTCTGGAGACTGGTGAGTTACAGTCGACGGCTTGGCAGGTGCTGGCTGCCGATTTCAGGGCTACGGTATCAAACTCACAATATGAGGGGGTGATTGACAAGAAAAAGAGGGTGTAATTGGCTACTAAATTGGGAGGAAATGGGATAAAATCTGAAACAAATTCTTTAAAAAAAGAAAAGCTGTATACTGTGGTGATTCTTTCTTTCTTTCTTTCTTTCTTTCTTTTTGTTACCCAGGAACATAGAAAAGGAAATAATATAACATAGAAAAGGAAATAATATAACCGGAAATATGCACACTTACGTAGCAAAATATATATTCACAAACTCAACCAAAAACAACTTTGTCAACTTCAGTTAAGTCTTTCGCTTGTGTCTGTATCAGATAACCGATGAACTTTGTGCGCTCATTTTTCATTTACTTATTGTAGACTGTATGCAAGGTGTCAGTGTCAAAATATGCACTTCTGGCTACATCAGTAGTACTTATCTTGCTGCTTACAAGTTTAGGCAGAAGCATGTCACAGTTGCCATTCCAAGTGAATTGCCTGGAAACTATTGTGAAATAAGTTGCAGAACATTTGAGATTATTCATTGTTTTTGTGGTCAGTTTTTTTCCATCCTGTTACCTGTTTTTGTGTGCATCTCAAGTGGAAAAGGAACTAGCGCCGTTACACGTTATCCGTTTGGTCCCAGCCTCCCAAGTGCCTTTCACCTACACTGTGGCAGTAAGATTGGCCAATTGGCAGTAACACAAAGGCCTCCTTACCCACCGTTGAGTTTGCATGTCAACTTTGTTTCCGATGCAAAGTGCTTATTCAGCAGTAACTTGATGTACAAGTCACGCGCTAGCGTTATCGCGAGAGGGGTTTATGGAAGCTCCTCTCCGACTTAACCAGGATGGCAGCATAATGGAGAATTCACTGGGGGCCGGGGGGGCACTGCTGTTGAGTGTAAATTAAATTTTTAGGAAAATGCGAATGCTACGTGCAAAAAGAGCCGAGAATGCTTGTTCTTCGATAGGATATTCTGCTCTTTGAATGTTGGTAGGACAATGATTTAATGGAATTTTAACTTTCTCAATAGTAGCCTGGTTCAGTACTCTTGCATCAAAAAGAGAATGAGTTAGTGAAGGTGGTAATGAGTAAGGTCACTGGTGCACAATAATTACAGCTTACACACATATTCAGCCAACAATTTATTCAGTATATACAAATTATTCTTGATTGTAATTTTCCCCTGAACTGAAGTGAGCAGTCAGTTAATGGTTTTTTAATTCATTGTTGGTATTGTTCATTATCAGCCTCTAATGAGCTGATATGGATAATTTGATATTAAAAGCCACAGGAAGCTGTTATAATGGGCAGGGAACATACTTGCATCTATGTATTTAAAAAAATGGTTCCAATAATTGACATAATATAAAAAATCCCTTCCTAAAGAAAATATGTTGGCGTGGTAAATGATTCGCTTCCATTCATAGGCTTCAAACAAAGCTTGACCACACCACTACTACTGCATATAATCCACTTGCCATTGACATTCACAGTAGCCAAACTTTTTAACATTGTATATTGTACATGCAGTTGTCTGAAAGTGAAAAAAATAGTTAAATTCCATATTTGAACATATGTCAGGCTACATTTAAATAACATTTTACATTTTTACATTTTAAGCATTTAGCAGACGCTCTTATCCAAAGCGATTTACAAGATGTGCATTAATACATGGTAGGAACAATCATAGTTTGGGCAAGAGATCAGTGCAGTAATACAGCGATAGACATTGTTGTAGGCAGCTGCATACCATACCTGTAACACTGGGAAGGAAAAGGTTAGTAATTTATTTTTGAATTTTTATTAAATGAGTAGGCAGGGATACATATACAAGAAGTGTTGAGCAAGTAGGCAGTGGTGATGACAATTGGGTAGATGTACAGAATTCAGTGGTAGTGGAGTCTGAAAAGGTGGGTTTTGAGTCTCTTGCGGAAGATCCCAAGTGATTCCGCGGTCCTGACCAATTGCGGAAGGTCGTTCCACCACCGAGGGGTCAGGACAGAGAAGAGGCGAGACCACGATAAGGGGTGGGGTCACAGACAATGTGTTCCCTCATTAAGCAGGTTGTGTGTTCTGAAATTTTTGAAACCACTGCATTAGTCTATTGCATTTGTGAATAACGGGCCCATTTAAATCAGAAAACTCAACATATAAAGCAAAATATTCATTTTTGTATGGATGGTATGTAACATATCCATTGCAACTTATTGCAAGTAGGAGATTCATTTATGATTATAAAATTGATAAACGTATAGGCCTACATTTCATCCTATACCAGTAAGGGCAGTGACCTGTCTGGATTCAACACTTTGAATCACTGGTTGGAATACTGGATCCTCCCAAGGTTTCTTCCTCCCTGTGCCCTTCAGGGAGTTTTTTCTTGCCACTGTTGCCCTTAGTGAGCTCTTGGGGGGGTGAGGGTGGTTTAATTAAGGCTCCATACCCTGTAAAGCTGCTTTTGTGACAATCTACTTGTTAAAAGCGCTATACAAATAAACCAAATTTAACTGAATTTGAGATATGCATACGTAGAGGATTGCAATCAGCGCATAAATGAAACCGAAATGAATGACCTCTAAGTGTGGGCAAAATTATGCAGCACTTAAAAGGCTTTAGCATAACCAGGCAATTTTAATTTGCGTTCCTCTCAAGTCACATCAGTGCATACTAATGAGCCCGACGACGGCAGATTCATAGACTCCGTGACATGCGGAGATGTCACTCTACGCCGTGAAAGTGTTCGCACGTGGAACGCAGCGCGATCCGTGAAATCCCACGGAACCCACGGCTCTGCGTTGACTGTACGTTAGCCTGCCAGCCTGTTCATTTCATCCTGTCCTCTGCAGGAAGCGGAACCGGGGAGGGGGTTGGTCAGATTAAATCGAAGCCCCATCTGCTAATCATAAAACATGAACCTGCTGCATTGATAGAGTCGTCACGGTCTGTGTTATCAGTGCCGACTGTGTCATAGAAAAATATAAATAGCTGCCAACAGTCCCGGGGGCAGTAATTAGCGATTAGCTGGTGAGATTATGTTTTTAACATTGAATTTCAGCCCTTCATTTTCATTTTTAATCAAACACCTAACAATGCTCTGCCATGATATTTAACATGTGTGGCCAGTGTGAAATGTATTTTCCCACTCCATAAAAAATGAAAATTGAGAGAATTGAACCGTATTAAATAGCTTTTGGTTGAGTGCACCAAGTCTTAGTATATTAGCAGCCTGTGTGGTGGTTACTCATGGCAAACCAATATTTGATCATGCGTTTTTAAGCATTTACAAACCCGTATTTGTTATATGTAATTATGGATGAATAATCCAAAGCAATAGTTGGAAAATTGCTTGTTTAGCACATCTAGATGACAATGCCAGAGATACCATTAAAACAGCCATTCAAACATCAGATAGCCCATCCTGTGCTCCAGGGTTCTGTGTCTTAATGTTCTATTGTGCTGTAATTCTGATTGGCTGGCCTGCAACATGCAATGCCACCTGACCCTGTTATCCAGGGTTCCTCATTTCTGGCCCACGAATCAAAATGTGGTGCTGGTTTTCCTTTTCCTCGTAGGTAGTTAAGTCACATGAGATTATACTGTATAGTGACTGTGCCCTCTGCAGACCTTTGTTCCTTTCCGTTCACAGCCAAATCCCCTGTACTTCCTAGCTCAGGATTTATGGGTTCCTTTCTTTTTGGGGAAGAATTCAGTTCACTTGAAGGGGAATGGGTATCAGTTGATTCCCACTGCAGTAGTTCCTGCAGCAAGACCTTAACCTGACTTAAGCCCACCCTACCTCTGGTGGGAGGAAGCAGATCAAATCTGTGTTTTCTCCCACCAGCCTCTGCGGAAGGTTAGTTATGTTTAAGTGCTGGTTTATTCCTTGCCATGAGTAAGTGTACTATACGTGCAATGTAATTCTTTCTAACAGAGCTGTGCGTTTTGAGGTTCTGGTTCCATATGTCTTGATATCTCTCCACATCCACGATAAACCGTCGTCCTCCATTGTTGAATTTACCACTTCCGTTCTCATGACACGTGACCTACAGTGCGGTGGTATGTGGTCAAAGTAAAAGCAAAAGTTAAAAAAATATTTAAAAAAAAGCACACACTGCTACCGCTAGTGGTTTTCCGTTGCAGATGACAAATCTACCATTGTGGTCTGATTGAAAACAATGACATCCAGTTACATCCTGCTGTCATGAATTGCTAGCGTCAACGCAGAATAAGGTTGTATTCACATCTACTTAGTTTGCTACAATCCGTACCAGAGTGCGTTTTTTCCCCATCATTGCTAGTTTGGTTTCACACAATACAAATTCTGCTGAACCGTGGTGCATTTGTGTAATACATTTTCATGCCATCAACGTTGCGCGTGTCTGGTAAACTGATGATGTTGTCGACTCATGCTTGTCCTTCGTGCATGGGTCCATCATCTTACTTCCTGGAATTAGAGCATATCGATGCCGACTGCTTTCTCACCAGCTGCGAAGAGGAACACGGTTGATGTCCAAACGACCTGAGACTACCTTGTACAAACTACAGCTTGTTTTTTTTGGCGTGCACGTTTTCTCAAATGCACCATTGAATTCGGAAAGAAAAACATCCAAACAAACCGAGTGTGAAACTCACTTGTACAAGGGTCTGTTGTTTATCGACAGAAAATAGCAAAATAATAATGTATTGATAGCTGCTCTACCTATTGGAAAAATGGAGACAATTAAGGTACTGTTTAAGTCTCTCCTTTCGATTCAATTAGTTGCGTATAGGACGGTTATCATATTAATATTGCATGATAATGTGTCATTTGTAATTGTATAGAATCATCATCACTGTCACACTTAAGAATAAATCATTGCATGACCATTTTAGGGAGGTGGGAAGTGAAGGATCCTTTAGTTGAGTGAAAATTATATTTGTGTATTATATTTGTGTTTGCCTCGCTGTGTGGAAGTCTTTACTGATTTGTTTGATCTTCAGTCAGTTTTTTCATTTAAAATCCATTGCTTTCATTTTTATGCAAATTATGCATGTGGCAGGGATTGAACCCTAGCTCTCCTGATAGCTTTGGGTGATTAACTTGGTACACATCTCCTTATGAATATTTTTTAGGAGAAAATTTGCTTTTCTCATTTTATGCAAATCGGAGACTGAACCAGTGCAGCAGTTATTTATTTTCTCCTTCCTAATAAGACTATTCTCCCTGAACTGAAATAATCCCATCACCATTACACGCACACAGCGCACAACGTTAATTCACAGTACTCCACGGAAATCTTTAGCAGTTTTGCCGTTTTTTTCCACGTTTTATGTAGGTTCAGGTCCTAGCAGCTGTTTGTCATGCAAGCAGTGTGTCAGTTGTGAAAACACACGATGATTATGTCTCCCGGGACTCTGCCCCTTAGGCAGGCCCCTTACACCCTTTTACAGTCGGTACCCTGCATTGCGTGTTAAACAATTTAAATATGCTAATCCAGTTTACCTTTTGACAATGTCCCCCTCAGGGTAGACATAACCTTAAACGTGAGAAGATATTTGCATGGTACTTGAAATTAAAGTGAAGCACATCTGTTAATTCGGGTAAATACCTCGTAACACCTAGTGCTTGCACGTCTGCGGATGGTTGCATTTAGCAGGCCAGCTGACGTACACATTGATTCGTGGATTGCAACATACACAAATACATTTAAGCAGCAAACCTTGTTATTGATCGGGTTTGTTTGTTTTTCGATGATTTGGATGAGCGATTTGTGGTTTTGAGCTTGCCGAACAGAGAGTGGCCTTTTGCCGGTTGTGTTTTTTCCACACTCATTTTTTGTTCATTCTTTTGTGCATCTAGATGTAATTAATTTTACGTTTATTGTTGTTGGATATCCTACTCACATGGCTGTTGAGCTCATTACAGTGACTCAGAAAATTTCTCCTGAAAGACTCCTGTATGAAGGGCAACGATGGGAATTCAATTCTGTGTTCATCTCCAAGGAGCTCTGTGCTGAAAATTCTCCCTCAGTGTATAAAATCAATAGGTAATTAGGCTTAGGATACAATGGGAGATTCAGAGATTACAGCAGGATAAGGTTCTCATCTGAGGTTACCAAGTGGTCAAGTTAGGTATTTTTATTTTTTACAGATATTGAACACCTGGGTTTCTAGGAGACGTGTTTCGGGTGAAACTATCTTATTTCTGTAAAAAATAAATATATATTTTGTTTGAATTATTTTTCCTTCAGTTTGGAATGCCCAGTTGTGTCTCTGGAGTCACTGCCACCCACAGGAGGATCATTGCAGTCCTCCCTCACAGGTAGCCTGTGGGAGCCTGGCACATTGCTGGGAGGAACTACTGCAGTGGTGACCTTAACCTGACTTAAGCCCACCCTACCCCTGGTGGGAGGAAGCAGATCAAATCTGTGTTTTCTCCCACCAGCCTCTGCTTGTGACAAGCAACCAACTTACTAGTATCCTTAGTTGTCGTACTGTTAAGAATTTTTACATTCAAGTTATAAATGGGATGCTTTTAGATGCTTTGCATTTGACCAACCGGAATGTTTGCTTTAACTTTTAGGCTGGAAGCCCTACCTCCGTAAATGCCCCCTGCAGCTTCTCAAGGACGTCCGTCACACCCTCAAACCAGGACATCTGCAGGTACGTTTCAGCCACACTGCATCTGCAATGTGTCAATGCCTTGTCTCCTGCTGTTTCAAACAACCGACCTTCAGCATAAACTCTCACTGAATGATGGTTGTATTGTACCTAAATCATGTACTGTGTACCTTAGTCTTGGTAAGTACAACCCATTGGAGAAATCATGTACTCTTGGATCGGGGTCATTTTTGTAGGATTTTCAATATTGTCAAATCGCTTTCTGGTGCATTAAATATCTAACCTTTTTGTAAGGGATTATCCTTCAGACACTGATCTTTCCTCAAACACGGATAAGGCCCTCACTCTTTCCTTTCAGCTCTCTCCTTTCTTTTCTTCTTCTTGTCTTTAATGCATGTTTGCCTTTGTTTCATTTTCTATTTTTTCTTCCTTTGTTTTTCCTTCCCATTTCCCCCCTATCCGATACCGGTCCCACTCTTGCATGCAGTTCAAATGTGGGGGCTGTCGATCAGGGCTCCCTGAAAGCCAAACAGACTGCCGTGGTGCTTCTCACCTCAAACGGCAAGGCCTCGGGGTCGCAGGGCGTCGCTGTTACGACCCTCTGCCCGGGCTCCGCCCCCAGGCCCAAACGCAGAAATCCCTTCAGCGCAGAGTGGCTGTCCCTCCTGAAGTCCCCCGTGAGGTCTGACGGCACACTCAAGTTCTCCAAGTCCCTCAACGATGTAGGCCAAAAGATGGACAGCATGTGCAGCGAGCTGCACTTCATCGACAGGACGTGCTCAGAGGGCGAACTGGGCCCAGAGCCTGTGGCCTACGCTGACGGGAGCGGCCAGGCAAAAGCGGCCAATGGCAAGCCTGCCCACAACTCCTCCTCCTTCTACACCAACTACAAGTCTGTCTCTGGGCCAGGGCCCGAACACTGCGGTGGCATCCCCATCCTTCCGGCAGACCTCCAGAGGAGCTCCAACCTCCTCAGGGTTTTCCTCCCCTTTTCCCGTTCCTCCACGACTGGGAGCCTGCACGTCTCCGAGCTGGGGAGCTACGCCTCCCTCCTGCACATGGCCAAGAGCTCCAGCGCTCTCCCGGAGGGCCACGAGTTCTGCGGCACGGATGACATTGGCGACGATGAGGTCTTTGAGGAGGACCCCAGGTGGCATCAGAGAGTGGAGGACCTTCGAGCCCCCATCTGTTCGCTCGAGGAAGACAGCGACCTGGACCACTGCTCCTCCCCGCTGTCAGAGAAAATGGCCCCGCTCTCGCCATTTTCGTTGTCGGGTGATTGTTGCAGGTTGGTTGCCCTGGATCCCTCCTGCCCACCCCTCCTGGTTTCACCATCCCGTTGAGCCCAGCACCCTGCTTCCTGTGCAACCTTTCTCCCACTTCCTTTCTCTTCTCCATCCCCGTGTGCGTTCCTTCAGAAGGAAACACAACTGAAATTGATATAGAAACATCACCTCACTTCCTGTATTTGCAGACATGTGAGGTCTTGTAGTATTCAAATAAAACGTGTTTTCCCATAATGTGAAGTTATTCCAAATTCAAATGCTTTCAAAACTGCAAACCAAACTTTTTGGTCATGACTAAGGGTAGGTTCCTGGACAGTCATGGACGGTCATAAGAAAGCCTGAACACTTGTAGGGCTCCCAATGTGGTTAATTTAACATATAAACGGACAAAGTTTCAACCCGAAATGGGTCTCCTTCAGGTTATTTTATGACTGTCCTTACTTCATCGGTTTAGCATGTGTGAACTACCTTGACTGTGCTAGTTCCCCGCACTCACTCATTCACTTCCTGAGTGGCGTCCCAAAAGTAATGAGTACCTTTCTTTTACCACTTGATGGTAAAAAGGCACTGCTAAGGGGATTCACCAAAGTAGTTTTATTTATTGAACACAGCTTGTGATTTTAGTTTGCCCGTAACATTTTTAGAAAAACAGCTAATCTAATCTAAATAGCTACATTAATCTGTAATATTTTGCGTGGACAGAGGTGTTTTATGTACAGTACTGTGGAAGTGGCATTGTATAGCATAGTCTTAAGTGGTTTTACCCATGTTTCGTCAGTTTGAAAAGACGACCGGGTAAATGCGCTATTTGTAGACCGCTCACTTGCATCTGGAGGGGAATGTGGGATTGTGTTGTGTGCAAGACCGTTTTCATCTTCCTCTGCGTGGTACGATGTAAACTTCTGTCCAGTGAGATGTTCAACGCACTGTTTGGCTCTGAGAAACTAGCTTTGCCCAGGTAGTGGGGGAAAAAGGTAACCTCTTTGCATGCTTGTAAAAAGGATGGAGGCCAAGTGGCTGGTTTTGGTTGGCACTGGCCATTCTGTTGAACATTGCAGCCTTTTTCGTTTGGTTTGTTCCTGCCAAGTTATTGCATTCCATTGAGAGTGAAATCTGCTTACCGTGCAGGTCATAGTTGCAGGTCATGCCCTTACACTTGAGACAAGGCAAGATTACAACTATCCATACTCAGCAACAGAGTACATGACGACACTGGGAATCCGTGACTTCATGCATGAAATTGACTCAGATCCGTAGTCCTCTGACAGGGATTGAGACCTGGAAGCTCTGTTATAGACTAACTGATAATGAAGCTGCAATCATTGTTTGGCCATAGATAGAAGAGTATGTGTGGTTTGATATCTATCTGCTAATGAAAAATCTGTTTATTGACCGAAAAACTAATTTCCACACAAACCCAATCAGAGGAAAGGAAAAGCTTGTTAGCCTGGCAGCCTTATAGAGACAATCCACTTCCTGTCTTCCTTGACTCTTTAGTGTTTGGAATTGTCATAGAGTTGTGGTGCGCTGGTCCAAGGCCTTTTAGTCAATACTGTTTAAATGTGAACAAAAGTTGAAATATGTCAGACCTGCGGGTCTGTGAGCAGACGCTTGCTGCATGTATGGTCATTGTATTAACCTCTGCAATGTATTTAATAACCAAGTCCTTCCTCTTAGTTTTTGGAGGCAAGAGGGTAAATTTGGCCATAGAAAGTTAGTATAAGGACATAAGTAATTGACAGTACAAGTGCCTGTAGCAAATACACCTCTGTGCCCATATTGATGTGAATAGTAACACGATGTGTGATATTATTCAAATGCCAAAATGGCTTGAGGAAAAGTAGTAGTTTAGAAAGTAGTTAGAAAGCAGAACTTTCTATTTAATGAAGTACAGAGGTCAGAAAGATCACTGGAGCTGAATATAGGTAGTTGTATAGACAATTTGACAATTCCGCAGTGCCCTCAACTGATGCTGTGTTTATTTTAGCTCAAGTGCACCCACTGCCCTTGTGTGGCCATGTTTCTTTTTCAGCTGCCTCCGATCAGGCAGCCAGGTACCTGTGAGCATCCCTGTATACGCACATGCGCGCGCACGCACGCCATTTTCACCCAAAGTCACCGATGGGGGTTTTAAGCAGAACATGTGCTGTGAAAATAGGTGAAGTACATAGGGATCAGTGAATGGGGATTAAAGGCTTAAAATAAACTCAGTGTTAAAATCGGGCGATGGGGAGCGTTCGCAGGAAGACGGGTGGAGCGTGAGCGCATGCTGATGGTACAGCGATGCTGGCTGGGGTGGGCGGGAGGGCATGCAAACCTAAAATAGCAGCCCTGCCAGGAAGAGGCCTGCAATGTCCGCTGAGGTGCTCGGATGAGCTCACACTAAGCGAGCTTACCGTTGCAGTCAAGAGCGGCACATGACAGAGATGCTGTGGTCTTGTAATTCCTTTGTTTGTTGGACAGGCCTTTGTTTATGAAACCACATTTGTGGTACTTTTTCCTATATGGCTACAGATTATATATTTATTTTTTTTTAATTGGGGGTTAAATTGAGATGTGTAACTGACAGCTCTTATGTAGTATGTAATTAACACATGTAAGAGCTCTAATCTCTCAGTGGAGAACATTGAAATGTATCTTGAATAAATACCAGCTGACACAAAAACAGTTCTAAGTGTGGCCTCCTGAGATACAAATTAGCCAGAAAGAAAGACAATTGGCTGTCCGTCCATTGGGGGAGGGATAAAACCCGAAGGAAAGACTCGCTGCATATATGAGTGGTCGTGCGTTGGTGACAGGCCCATTTACTAGTGCCTAGACGGGAACTATGGCAGCGAGTTCTCATACGAGGGAGGGGATAATTGCCATGAAAAAAAAGAGAGGGAATTGGACACTAAAAAAAGTGGGGACAAAATGGGGGAAAAACAGCAAAAACTATTGAACAGAATTTAAAAATAAGAATTAAAAAAATAAGCACTTCCCCGGAGTGCAGGTTCCCCACTGCGGCCAGCGTTAGATTCCCCCGGCTGCGCCAGCCCGACTCTGGACCGGGAGTCCTGTTCAGGGGGCGGCAATTGGCTGTCTGCCCCAGGGGGATAGGGGAGGGAAGCTGACACCAGCTCGCTGCAGGTACAGAAAGCTTCCCTGTGTTTATCATGCTTGATGGCTCGGCAGGGCCTGTGTCAAGGAGGTGGTTCACTTGCCTTTGTTACTACCGGTCCCAGGGTAGCGGCTGGTCCTATAGTTGCAGGAATAATTGAATCAATAGAGGGTACAATTGGCCACCAAATTGGGAGAAAAACAGGAAAGAAAAAAATCTGAAACAAACATAATATAATATAAAATAAAATATAACTAAAGGGGGGGGGGGCAGATATTATAGAGAACGACTTTATTATATAGCTATGGGTTGAATTAAAACCACCATCGGACACAAACAACAATTGGGTTTTTAAAGGTGGTGTTCAGGGCATTGAATTGTTCTCAGTATTTTAATTTTAATTATGCAGGCACCAAAGATGTTTTTTTCGCCCTGCGGGGGGTAAACAGTTATTCTCTATGTTCACGTTGTCTTTTCATCTTACGTCAGGCCTTACCGGATCGGAAGGCTCCGGAAATAGTCATCACCCAGCCTTTCACTTCCAAAATCCTCTTCTCGCTTTAAGACACTGCAGATTTTCCATTCAAGCTTACGCTGTACGTCTTCTCTTACTGACGGTCACATTTTGTGCCATTGCTGTATTTTACTATTATAATTGTATGTATAATAATATGTATTTTAATTACTATATTACTGTATTTGATATACTATAACTACTGTGTTACTGTTTTTTCTGTTGCAATGTACCTTGTTTCCTGTTGGGGACTCTTTTTTCAGTCAGAGATGACGGAGCACCTACAGTAACAACTGTTCGAGGTTGATATTGGAATTAGCCACACTTTTGTAGAAACATATTTGTGATTGGTTGTTGTAACAGGAAGACGTTTTTGTTAGATCAGTGCCTGGGGGAAGGCGGCTACTGCTGTGGAGGTCACAGGAAGATGGAAATGCTAATGTGCACGGTGGCACAATCTTCTTAACTAATTCTACCTAATCCCGCCATGGTGTTAAGGTCACTACGTACTTACAGTCATAGACGTATGCACCATAGTAGTTAGTAGTCCTGTAGCTCAGTTGGTAGAACATGCCACTGGCAATGCCAAGGTTGTGGGTTCAATCCCACGGGACCACATGTCCGTCATTCGGATGGGATGGTAAAAACCGAGGTCTTGACTCTGTGGTCATAATAGATAATAGATCCCATTGCACTTTTTGAAAAAGAGTAGAGTGTTAACCTGCTGTCCTGGCCAAATTCCAAGACAATATACTTATACATGGAATTCATTAATTCCCTCCCTTCTCACCTCTCCACTATGTATGTGATGTGTGGTGAGTTTGTACTGGCGGAATGGGTGGGTGCTGCACATTGGTGCCGGCTGAGGTGAGTTGCCCCTATCATTGTAGAGAGCTTTGGGCTCCTTGAAAAGCGCTATATAAATCCAATGTTCAATTCAATTAAATTCAAAAAGGTCATGCATCTGCATGTATATGTAAATGATGCATATTTTGTATTTTTAACACTAATACAAATTCAATCGAGGGACCAATAAATATATATATATAGTTGCGATTAGAAAGCTGCAGTTTGGCTACTTGATTCCTACTGCTTTGGGTGGTTTAAATAAACCAGTTTTTTCTCATCTATAGTCACAAATAACTTCTGGAGATTTTTATTTTGCTGTTTCCATTAACAAGAGGTTTCCCTGAGGCAAAGGACAAATCACAGTCGTTTGTCCTAACTGCTGTCACCCACTGCAATGCAAAATACTGCTGCTTGAGAATCTTGATGGTTCCCGATGATTTCCCTACGCGCGTTGATGATGTTTCGGGCGTTAAGTGGATTCCTCCTCTCTGTGAGACTAACCTCTCCATCCTCTCACTCCCGCATTTCACCTTTCTGCGATTCTGAACACAATTAGCTGCAGGCATTGAGGGCTAGCTGTCCTCAAGCCAGATCCCGATCCCTCTTGTATTTCCCAGAGCCTTGGCCTGTTGTACCAATCAGTGCTTGTGCAATCTTTCTTTTAAGCGTTTTATTCTGTGCTCACCCTTGTTCTGGGCCAGTTGGACATGCTCGCATATGTAGACATGTGAGGACATTGATGTTTTTCCTTTGAAGCTCAGCATATTTTTTTGAAGTATTTATTCCTCCTCCACCCCCCCCATTTGCTATGCGCTGTTGTCTTTATAGGCCTGTCTCATCACTGCAACATCTTCTGTCAATTTGTGAGGGCGTACACTGGCGTTAGTCCTATGGCATGTATGCGTCTTTGAGCCTTTTCACTCTGCAGTCTTCTTTTTTACAAGTCCATTCCCATATCCATTACATCATATACTACCCACCACTTAATTAAGCTGATCCTGTCTGCAAAACTGCTTGATATGTGCTGTGCCCTCTTTCAATGAATAAAAGCAATTCAATAAAAAAATTCTTGCTAAATTCTGCCATTGAAAGGTGTGCAATAACCACACATTGGAATTCACCTCACAGATCAATGCTGCAAATTGCTGGTATGGATCAATTCACACATTTTCAACAAAAAACAAGAAGCCATAAAGTGTGGTCCAGTTTTTATTGACATTGGCTGCATTTTATTCCTATGGAACGTGCTGTTAGGAATGCTATACTTTTCCTGGCACATGGTGCATAATTCCGATCACAAGGGGATCACAGCTGTTGAATGTGCTATTTTCCCACCTTTTCAGTTTCTCCTCTAAACGATGGCAATTTTAAATGCATGCAGAAAAAAATGGAAACATTGGTTTTAGAGAGATTTTACCTCAGAGATGCCAGCAAATTGGTTTAAAATAGCAGCAATGGGTTCCACAGATCTCTTTTACTGTTACTTTTATTATAATTTTATCCTTGCTAGCGACACGTGTGTGCAGGCACGTTTGTACAGGCTTCCTTCCTTCCTTCCTTCCTTCCATGCGTGTGTCCGTGTGCGTGTGTGGGAAAGCTTCTTTGGAGCTGTTGACGCACGCACGATCATTTCCCCAATTCACCCACTCTGCGTTTGCTCTGCATTCAGGTGCAGGGATTTGTCTGGGTCGCTTTTCTCCCTCCCTTCATCCTGGCGAAACCCTTCCACGCTCCTGCCTCTGAAGTGCCCTATGGCTCTGTCTGCTCTGTTCCGCTCTGCCCCCGCCACAGATGTGATTAAAAGGTGCACACGTGGAGCTTTAATGCTTTAAGACGCTCTGGATCTCACGCTGAGAAATGGGACTGTAGGTCCTGCAAGGAGTGAGAGAGATTTGTTTGAATGTACACGGTGCGGCGGTGCCAGGAATATATGATGGGCGGCTACTTGTTGAAGAAGGTGTGCGATGTCATATGCCTTCCCTTTGACCTGGGCATGTGTTTGTCCACAGATAAGCCTTCAAATGGCACAAAAACTTTAAAAGTTGCAACAAAAAAAAAGTTTGCAGTTGTCTTCCATTATGTAGGAGCATGGCTCATGCCAGCAGCCATACCACTATGTACCCTGCTTCTGCCACATGACTGTAGCTAAGCAGGTGTGGGCCTGGTTAGTACTTGAATGGTAGACCTTTTAAGTTGCTGCTTGAAGAGATAGTGGGCCAGTAGGGAGGCAGTCCTCCCTCTGGTACAAATGCCCCAGTAGAGTGATGGGGATACTGTGCTGTAGGAGATGCCATCTTTTTTTTTTTATTTTTTTAACAGAGGTTCTGACTCACTGTAGTCATTAAAGGTCCCATGGCACTTATCACAGTAGGAGTAGGGGGTGTTTTCGGTGTCCTTGTAAAAATTCCCAACTTCTCTCAACCTGGCCAACTAATTGTCCCCCAGTTTGACAATCCCTCCCTCTCTACCACCGACGTGTGGTGAGCATTCTGACTCAAAATCGCTGTGGACTTGCAGCACCCAGGTGGGTGCTACACATTGGTGGCGGTTGAGATGAGTTCCCCCCTCTTCACTGTAAAGTGCTCTGGGGTCATGAGATGAAAGGCGCTTTACAATTGCAATGCATCATCATCAGAGCTTGTTCTTACTTGTGAAGGTGTTGCAAATCATCTGCGCCACTCCTTTTGATCAGGTATGATGAAAGTTAAATCGCATAAATTAGTGAGATTGTGGTGTAATTATTTCACATTATCACAATAATTGCTTCTTCTTTTTTTTTTTCATTTGACTTCTGATGCGTAATAGATTTTCTTTTAGTTCAGAGGTGATGTGGTTTCCAGACTTCTTTCATAATTGAATAGATCTTTCCCATTAGTGCCTTTTGTCTCACTGTTGCTTGCCAAGTTCTCAAAATGGTCTCATATCGGCGCTGCCATTTCATCGCACATTACTGATGGAAAACGATTATGCTGCGTGCTCAGTATAGTTTTTTCACTTATAGCTTTGTCAATTGAATTAACTCATATCCAAAATGTGTTTGATGCTTTGCAATGGTGGATTCTCAGACTACTGAGATTCCAAAAGACATTACTGAGACAAAGGAGAACTGAGTTGATTGATTATGTGCATCTTTATACTAAATGTAAACCATTATTACACCAACATTCAAGAAAGGACCTGTACTTTGTTTTATATCATCTTTGAAATGTGTATTTATTGCGTATGTCATTTACATTACCTTGGCATTTAAATCAAATCAAATAAAAAAGCAGCAGACTACTTTCTCAACTACGATTATCTCAGAAAACTCATGACAAGATAGCAGCAACATTTAGCTTGTTAGATCTTCTTCAGGCTGAAGACATTTTGTCAGGGTTTTTGTTTTTTGTTTTGTTGCTTGTCCCCCCCCCACACATACATTAAGGCTAAGGCAGGCCAATGGAAATGCAGCTTGTGGTATTCAGCCTGAAAGTATGTGTTTTTTTGTTGTGTCCCCCCCTTACTGCGCTGTACAGTTTTTAGTGTGAGTGAGTTTTTGGTTTGGTGCTTTATGGTTTAAAAATAAAATGTGAAAAATGCCAACCCTAACCCTAAGGGGGTGAATACCTTTTATATCCACTGTATGTATATATTAAAAACAATTTAAAATATATATAAATTTTACAAAAAGCAGTGGTGTCAAAAGGAACACATTCCCATTTTTTGTCGGCGGCAGGGTCGAAATTGAGCTCCCATTGTAAATAAAGGAAAAGAGCACTTAAGTCTAATTGGCGATGTGGGAATAGGGAGTTCATAAAATATGTCTCCTTTTTTAGCCATCAAGTGTCTTTCTTTTCCTTTTTCCCACAGTATGTGTAGGGTAAAAAGTGTATATGGTATGTATGCCTGTATCAAATTCCCACACTGCCACCCTAACGTACTCCCTGAAACTATACATGGGGAAACTGGTAAAGGCTCTGATTGGTGGGGTTGATTTGTTTATCCATGTGATACAAGCCTTTTGTCCAATAGTGCGGCAGTACAATTATGAGTGACAAAGTTATGAATGGATTCTTGCCTACGTGTTGTGGTCAGTGAGAGCTGTAGTTGGTGTTAGATCACAGGCGACTGACATCCATGTGGCATGAGCCTTTTTGATCAATACCGTGGCAGCACAGATGAGTGGGGTGAAGCTATGATGATATCCTGATCGTTGGGAATGTGTGTGTGTGTGTGTGTGTGTGTGTGTGTGTGTGTGTGTGTGTGTGTCTGTGTGTGCGCGTGTGTCTGTGTGTGTGTGTGTGTGTGTGTGTCTGTGTGTGTGTGTGTGTGCGCATGTGTGTGTGTGTGTGTGTCTGTGTCTGGCTCTGCAGGATCTGCCACTGCGAGGGGGATGAGGAGAGCCCGTTGATCACACCCTGCCACTGCACAGGCAGCCTGCGCTTCGTCCACCAGGCCTGCCTGCAGCAGTGGATCAAGAGCTCGGACACGCGCTGCTGCGAGCTCTGCAAGTACGAGTTCATCATGGAGACCAAGCTCAAACCGCTCCGCAAGGCAAGTGACCAATCAGCTCCCTCACTTCGCTGGGATGCCTCAGTCCCATGAATTTGATTGGCCAGTTTTCTCTGGAAAATAAACATTTATGTGCATTCACAGAGCAACAGTTACCCTTACCATTTTCCTCTGATGTTTACATCTCATTTAATATTTAATCTCTATCCAGAGCGACTTACAAAAATGCTTACTATTATATCTATATATATATATACTCGGTATATCATACTGTTATATACTGTTATATCTATAGAACTAGTCAACGTGTACTCTGTATTAGCTGTTCAGTGTCGTAATGTAACAATGTGATGAACAGTGTGGAGATGGTTAGTATTGTAATGTGACAGTATGATGCCTAAGTGTTGTAATAATTCCCTGTTGTATTAGCTGCATTTAATTGTAGAAAGGCGCTATATAAATAAATTTTACTTACTTTTACAACTTATTCTTTCAACATTCTTTAGTTCAAAGCCATAATGCTGAAACAAAAAAAATTGTTGTGTTCACTTCAACTCAACTTCAAACCACCATGTAATGTGTTTGAAGAACCAGACAAATGGCATAAAACTGTAGCTCACTTGATTCTAGATAATGCATTATATATTAATTATAATATAATCATGATTCAGTGTGGGTTGAGCCCTCAAAAACACACTGGTCTATAATTTATCATTTGTAGATGACTGAAGATATAATTGTAGCCTGCATGTCATTCCTCACACCAAGATTGGATATTTTAATTAATGTTCTCCCCCCTCCATTCACAGAAAAAAAATGATCTTAAATAATGGTTGATGTGTTAATAGCCTTCTCCTCACAGAATTCCGTGTTTTAATGGATTTGGCCACACAGAACCTCAGGGGCTTGTTAAATGTAGATCCGAGTGCCATGACAACGAACCCCTTTCATCAGCATCATGAAGCATTATGAAGACATGGTTTAATCCCACTCTTTATTCATGATAGATTATCTGAAGTCATGCTAGGATTTTACAGTGAAGGCCCTATTTTGACCATGCAAAAAGCTGATGCAGAATTGTTTTTGGTTTTTAACTTTCATTTTAACTTATCTCCTCTCTAGCCCTCACAGGGAGTGTGTTTTTTCTTTTTCAAATATCGTGAAAAATAAATAATTTTGGGCGACGGATAGCGTAGCAGTCTATCTTGGCTGGTCCGATATGCGTGTGGCGGCCTATCAGGAATGCGGTTTGAAACCCGTCTCTGCCAGACCAGCCCTGGCCATTAGCCCCAATTGGGGGTGGCATTTGGCTGTCCACCCCAGAGGGAGGGGGAGGGGGAGGGTGAGCCGGCCCGAGATCGTCGAGGAGCAGGAAGGGCGTCCGTGGTCGGGTTCCGTCTCAGAGGAGGCGGATCTACCGGCCTGGAAAAATTGGCTCGTTACCGGAGGACGGGTGAATTGAGATAAATAGAGGGTATAATTGGCAACCTAATTGGGAGAAAAACAGGGAAAAAATTTAAACTATAAAAAAATAAAAATAAGAAAAAATAATAATAATAATCATTTTATTCCACAGTTGGACTTTCTTCCTGTAGCTGTGTTGAATTTTTAGAGCATAGCATCTAAGCAGCTATGTTTTCTGTCAAAGAGAGAAGCGTTTGGTTGCTTCCTGCTACTTGGTTGACTTTTACAATAAAGGGGATGTGTGGCTGAGACAAAGCCCCTGAAAGGACAATCCTAGTCAGCAAGTGAGTTGCAAAAATGTATTTCAATTTCCTCACAGTCATAGTAATTCTCATGGTCTGTAAAAAAACTTAAATCGATTTGACCAGCATTAGTGCTCACTGCCTTGTCCTTAAAGTAAGCCATTTCTAAAAGTCACCTTTTCCAGCATTATTTGGAAAAAGGTCTATACCATGTTTACATCACTTTTTCATTTTTTTTGGGCACTCAAAGATTAATATGGAGATAATTGTACATAATTTGTCACCTCAAACCTTTGAATATAGTGTTTTGTAGTTCCGTTGTGTCTTACTGGAATCAGCGGATTGATCTCGTACCTTGGTTTGGAGTGTGCGCTTGGTCTGCAAGATTGACTTTTTTTTTCTGCCGACCGCATTATTAATTATTCAAACAAAAATAGCTCGGGTGTCTGTGTACCAGGAAGTCTGAAATATGCTCCATCTCAAGGGCAGAGCGGTTGAGAAGGGTGCACTGATTCTAGCGTGTCATGTCATTACTGCTGACATAATCATTCGCGTTGTGATGGCGCATCTTCTGATGGGATGATAAATGCCGTTTTGTACAAGGCTGTGAGGTTGCCTGTGGAGAACAACTAGTTTCTGTTGCAGCGATGGTTCAAGTCAAGAGACGCGTGATACATACTCCCCTTCCCCCTCGATGACGTGCCACCTGATGTTCTGATTTGGGTAGCTCACAGTAGAAGGCTCCTGGTTCACCGATGTAGAAGAGTGGGCGTGATGTAATTAACAGGCTCATACACTGTAATAATTACCTGTCCTTGTGCTTGACAACTGTTAGCAAAAAAACTGTTAGTCTTGCGCTCTCAAAAAGCCAGAAATGGTTAACCATGATATGAGAAAGTTCAGCCATTTTGTGGTGGCCAGCACCTCTCAAGCAGCACCCCTGACTCCATCAGCTGAAATGCAAACAGCTGTATTAAGCAGGGATGTGATTTTTCCTCATTAATCAGGAAATACAGATTTTTTGATGGAGAATGTCTCTCTGGATATTTGGCTTTATTTGCTGGACATTCTCTCCTGCTATCAGCTGTTAAAAAGTGCTACATTTCTTAATGTGTATGCTTATGACGTACACACGTCCACAAGATATCTATGGTCTGAAAATAAACATTTCCTGATTAAACAGGAAAAAAATCACATCCCTGATTAAGTAGCATAAGATCGTGGAACAGGCCAGTGGAAATGCAACTTATGGTATTCAGTCTGAAAGTATGTGCTCCCCCCCCCCACTGCACTGTACTGTTTTGAGTGTGAGAGTGTGGATGCTTCTTGGTTTTCTCAACAGAGTGAACCTTTGCATGCCTGCATTTTGCTGTCGGCGTGAGCCGTGTTCTCAACGAATCTGGGTGTGCCGCATTGCCCCTACAGAGTGCCGATCCTACGGCTATGACACACCTGTGGCCGAGCCCCTATGGAAGTGTGTGACATCATGTGACCGGTCTCTCTCCGCAGTGGGAGAAGCTGCAGATGACGTCCAGCGAGAGGCGGAAGATCATGTGCTCGGTCAGCTTCCACGTCATCGCCATCACCTGCGTGGTGTGGTCGCTCTACGTGCTCATCGACAGGACGGCCGAGGAAATTAAGCAAGGTCAGGCCAGTGGCGCTGCAGTGGCGTGCGTGGCACGAGCCTGGCTGCCTCTCGCCTCTTCCCTTCCCAGTCTCCCCCGTTTGTTGAGCTTATCAAGCGCGCGCGCTCTGCCCGGAGTTCTCTCCGAAAGCAAATGCCCTCCTGTTGTCTCTCATGTAATGGACGCCTTTTCTAAAAGCATTTCTCATTTCACAGTCACCACTGGCTCCGGCCCATTAACCCATCGGGATAGTCATTTCTAAAATAGCGCTCACGAAAATAGCAGGGAAATGACTTCAGGCCCTGTTTCTGTTTCATCGGGGGGAAATAGACGCTGTATTTAAGTTCATTTCTTTTACGATAGCATTTTGTGTAACGTATGTGTAAAATGAATAGACATAAGCCCTGTGGAGAATTCGGAGTCAAATGACTGACTCATTGTTGGGTACAGGGTGTTTTTGGTTAAAAGGCTTTTGCTGATTGGGTTCCAACAAATGTAGAAGAACAAAAAAGCTTAAAGGGAGGATTTGGTGACAGGAGGAGTGCTGATAGTGCTGTGAATCAGTAGCTGGTTGGATATCAAAGAGAGTGATTTTTTTCTGTGTGGGATGTTTCGCGATGTGCAGATGATCTGTGGGTTGGCTCTCGTGCCTTATCTAAGTAAGAAGGCATCCACATTTGTCGTCAGATGGTATCCATTAACACAGCCAGTTTTCCATTCGGTTCCTAGATATCTGTGTACGTCAACTTCTTGGTTTGGTGTTGAAAGTGCATCTCCAAAAGAATCCGCACAGGGAACATTTTGTTCTTGGGCTAGAAAGAACCTGTGTGTAGCAGAGAGCATCCAAAATGATGACATCATCTGACAAATTGCAGTGACAAAGAGGTGTAGTCAAAGGAAGATGATCATCTTCCGTAACCATGGTGATATGACTCAAAGCGTTGTGCTTTGGTGTCAGAGATGTGAAAATACAAAACAAAAAATAAATAAATAATAGCAAATGCCTTGTCAAGGCTTTTAAAATAAAAGACCAGATACCTAGTAAATAGATGGGATATCGAATTACAGTTTCAACAATCAAAGCGATGGTCTTAAAAGTCTATCTAAATATATATATTTGGTTTTATTCCCCCCCTTCTTTCCCCATTTTTTTTGTTCAGATGTGTTTGGATATGTTACCTGTTCGGATCTTCATTCCGGGCCGGGTAACTGGAATAAATCATGTAAATTGGGATTATTTTGTACAGCAGATTGGACTGGAAATTCGGAGTTAGGGCCATGCAACATTCCTTGGTTCTCTCATTAACTGAATATCTGAAGCTACTTATTAAGCAATCAACATATTACTGTTAGAGAAACATATGCACTGGAATAACATAATAATGGGGTGGCGCGACCAGTATAGACAGTTGTCCTAAGTTCAGGTTTCCCACTGCGGGCTTGGTTTGATCCCCGGCTGTGCCAGTTTGGCTCCCGGTTGGTGGTGACCAATGACTGACTGCCCCCAGCAGGAGGGGGAAGGGGAGCCGGCAGGAGCCGCCGCGTGAAAAAGTGGCTCTGTGTGTGTCGGAGGTGCAGTTGACGGCAGGAGCTCCGTCTCGGAGGAGGTGGTTCGGCGTCTTTGTCAATGCCGATCCCAGAGTTGCAGCGGCGAGCTCATAGTACAACGGGGGGGGGATAGTTGAATTAGAAGAGGGTACAATTGGCAACCAAATTTGTAGAAAAATCTGAAATAATGATATTTTTTTTTTTTTAATTCAAAAAGAATAACATGCCACTTAAAGAATGGCAGCTGTGCAGTTTCTTTACCTGAATTCTGTAGCAGTTCTGAAACGGGCCAATTACTTCCCAATCTGACATGAATGTCATCAGCTGTCAACAATTCTGTTGACGCAGAGAGGAATGTTTCCTCCTAACAATGTGTTTTCACACCACAGTCCATGACAGAAGAAACAGCAAATTACCTGACGATGATTCAATTCAACAACAAAACATAAAATATTGTGCCCCGTTTTACATCAAGGCTACATGCTTTAAGAAGACTTTTGCTCTTTAGATTTTATTTTCCTTTCAATTGATCATTTCAAAAGTAAGTGCAGTTTAAAAATATGAGCCCACTCTTTCCTGTAGTTTTGTGTCTTTAATGCTCCAGAACGGGCGTGATGTGTCCTACTGAAGGGTCAACAGACATTTTTACATTTGTAGGCAGTACTTCAACCAATCAGCATGCTTGTGTATGGGTGTTTGTTGCTCCACCTACTGACTAGCCTACTGCGCTGCAACACGGGCCTCGTTTGTGATCATTGAATGATTATTGTCAATTTGCTCAACTAGTCGCTTCAGAGAGTCACCCATCCACCCCCTGGCGTTGGAGGACGGAACTAAAAGTTAATAAGAGAACAGAGGAATTGCATGTGGTTCAAATTATGAGAGAGGTAATTAATCTGACACATAATGACCTTTTTTCCCCCTGGTTACTACTTTCCATTGGTAATACATTATACTTAAACTTCTTTTGATCATGCAGCCGGAAGAATACCAGGTAAACTTTTCCACCTTGAATGTACCATTCCCTTAAAATCCTGAAAAATGTGGGAAAAAATGAATAAAGAATTATTCATTACCCCAACATGGTAGAGATGAGCTTATAGTTCCATTCATCATAATGGCATATGGCAATGGCATAGTGTGATATTTCCATGTGTTTCTTACTAAGACACACACACTGTCATATGTATTGTGGAGCTAATGGCAGTTTGAATTGTTACGAGAAACAATCACTTCTGTTTAGGTTTAACTGTGTGTGTGTGTGTGTGTGTTTAGTGCCAGACAATTCTCAGAATTCCACTGTAAAGAGATTACATTCCAGTAAATATGACAAGCAGACTATGATTAATAATTCATGATAAATTGTATGGAGGGACTAATTTTGCAGGGCACATTGTTCGTAGTTTGATCCATGACCTGCGTTATGACATCACAATTTGAGACGCAGTAATACGCCAAAAAAAAAAAAAAGACACGTCATTGTTCATATTGCGTGGCCACTGGAGACGGCCGTTACAGTTTCCTTAAGCTGACAAAATGGTCATTAGTTTCACTGCTACACGTGGCCATTGCAGTATTAGTGCTATTCCTGTCATTTTCGGAGAGATCCAAAACCCGGAGACAGTTGAAACAAGTTGGAGTTATAGTTTTGTGTGAATGCTAGCTACACAACTCCAAGCACAAAGAGAACCCCCTCCTTTGTTTGAGACCGCAGGTGGGAGATGGGAAATGAAGATTACCATAAAAACTAAGTATTTACCAAATTTGAAAAAAAAAAAACATTTATTCAACAATCTGCTAAAAACTGACAACAGGATCTTTTCAATATTTTGTGCTATTTTCCCTTGTGGCCTAGCCTGGCTCTTTGTAAAAACGAGTCAGCGTGCAGCTAGCGATGTAGCTGTATCTAACAAGTCTGACAAATCCATCGCACTGTATACATACTTTCCGTCACTGACTCTACCAAACAAAATGCCTTCATTGGCATTACAATGATGTATTTAAAATATTAATGTACATGGGCAGCACTGACAACCAACTCCCTTGTTTTTATGAATTTGGGCAAGCCTCTCTGTGGCTGACTGGGCCCGGCATGTCTACATATTCATTGTCGTGTCGGGCGTCGTGTCAGTGGATTGTTTAGACTTACGTTAATAAAGTGATGCGATTCTTACTTTTCCAGCATTTTTCTCAGATGTGTATCTTACCGTGAGGTTTGAGTGTGGCCAGTGTCCATTGATGTTCAGATGCATCTAAACTGAAGGATATTCTACGGCGGTTATCGATCACGCCAGTGCCCTGTGTGTTCACAGCAGAAAGGTGCAGACGTAATGGGTCGTGAAATACACTTTTGCTACTTGAAAGTCGGCACATACATTCCTACAGTTGAAGTAAACATCCAAGCTTCCATTCTGTTCTATTTTCATGTAATGTAATGTAGGAATTCTTGAGGCAGGAAGACAAATATATATATATATATTTTAGTATTGTTTAATATTGTTTGTAGTGTTTGTCTGCTCTGTCATATTATTTTGTGATCATTTAGGACTGTGTGTGTGTCTGTGTCGCATTCCAGAATCCTACTGTCATTATACTGCCATAATCATTGCATTGTAAAGTGCATTTATGTGCCTTGGCCTTGTATTCTTGATAATGATACGAGATTTGTGATTGAGAATAATTATTTACTACCAATGATAATAACAATAATGGAAAAAATACAACTGTGCAATCAGGTTTTTTTTGGGGTAAAATATGTTAACGTTTAATAGTACCAAGTCTACCAACAAAAAGCTTAGCCATTGAAATCTCCAGACATGATTCCTACAGAATGCATGGTTCAGACTGAGACAAGCAGTTCACAAGTTAAAACGTCAGTGAGAAACTGCAGAGATGAGCAGGAATCCCTCCTTTTAAAAGTTAAGTGTGACTTAAAATTCAGAGGTGTGTGTGTGTGTGTGTGTGTGTGTGTGTGTGTGTGTGTGTGTGTGTGTGTGTGTGTGTGTGTGTGTGTGTGTGTGTGTGTGTGTGTGTGTGTGTGTGTGTGTGTGTGTGTGTCTGTCTGTCTGTGTGTGTGTGTGTGTGTGTGTGTGTGTGTCTGTCTGTCTGTGCGTGTGTGTGTGCATGTGAGTATGTATGTGTGTGTGTGCACATTTGTATTTGTATAGCATCTCCTTGCTGCTCTAACTCCGCTTTGGCAGTCTTTTGAATAATTATTTTCTTGAAGAAAGTAATTTGTATGTATGTAGTATGTTTTTGGCAGTAATTTGGCAATGATTGTGGAATGCAGTATACACATAAATGTGTATGTGTATACAAACATGCTGTACAGTATGCATAACGTCGTTTACAAAAAAAAAAGTGAATGTACAAGTGTCTTCATATTTGTGTGTAGGTATATACATACATACATACATACATGCACACACACACACACACACATACACAACTCCAGACACTTCAATACACATTTTTGGTGGGACTCCCAGTATAAAAAATTTAAAAAAAGATTTAAAAAATGTATGAAAAGAATGTCAGTGCTGATAATATCATTGTTTTTTGCCCTTTACTGCTGTTGTGTTTATACCCAGTTTTTCTCCGCTCTCCACCACAGGGATATTGGAGTGGCCGTTCTGGACCAAGTTAGTGGTGGTGGCGATCGGGTTCACAGGGGGGCTGGTCTTCATGTATGTGCAGTGCAAGGTCTACATCCAGCTGTGGCGGAGACTGAAGGCCTACAACAGAGTAATATACGTCCAGAACCGCCCCGAGACTTGTAAAAAGATAGTTTTAGAGAAGCCTGCCCTCGTGGAGCCGAACTTTGAGAACAAGGAGGCTCTGGCTCCCACTCTGTCCGACACAAACTCTTCCCAGTACACGGAGACCGAGGACTACAGCATGGAGATCCTACATGTGTGACCGACTCCCTCTGTCGCCCCCTACAGGACCAGCCCCGCTACGGCCGCGCGTCACTCAAAGACACGGTTGGGTTTAAAATCGACCGAGCTTGTGCGTTCAGGCTCTGTTGAATAGCGTCTTCGTTTCTTTTCGTTCCTGTAAGATGTCGGTTAATCGGTATAAATCAGTGTGCGCCAGATCCTGAACATTCCTACTACTGCCACCGGTCGTACAAGACCCGATGTCCGAGACTAGGTTCCTCCCCTCGACTTCTGAGGGAGCCCGTAACAACGCATTTGAGCACTTTTATTTTCCACGACCACGGCTCAGTTTTATTGTCATTAAATTGATTAGTGATATGTGTATATTAGAAAAGAAACTTGAAGTTCAAATGGAATACTCATATTTTATACAGTGATTTTTGTAACACAATACACATACCTGGGATAGATGGGGGGAGGAATAAGAACAAAAATAGGGAAAATGTAATTTGGCTGAAACGATTGTTCCACTTTCAAAAGCAGAATCACACTGAAAAGCGAGCATGATCTGTTTATCTGTCCCCACGGCTGATTTTTATTGGTTGATAATCAAAAAATCGTATGGAATTAAAATGGAGCTGAGCCAAATACAACTTGACTTTTCCCCCCAAGTGTACCCTTCGAACGCTGAGAGAATGTAAACTTTTTACAAGCATTTTTCTACCAATTACAGAACATTTTTCTGCACAGGTAATATCCATTAACATCATGCAACTTTTCAATGAACTGGTCGTGTTTTCTATTGTGTGAATGACTTCTAATATTCAATGTGATGTTTGTTTGTTTGTTTGTTTGTTTGTTTGTTTGTTTGTGTTCTCAACTATGAGTTAGGACCTTGGGAACCTCTATGATTTTTTTAAATGGCGTTTTTGTCCCATGTCAGCGGGTGAGCAGCAAGTCAACTTTTCATCCCATATTTACAGAACCTTTTCCAGTTACCATCGCCTGTGACATTATTGTTTCATGTCATTTTATATTATCATTTAATTATGCCAATTTAATATTTAAACTTACAGGTAACCTCCTGTTGATTGAGAGCAGTTGGCCTGTGTTTCAAAAAGGCTGAATGAACCCCATTATTAATTTGTCAGCAATACGTTTCTGCCTTTTAATGGCAGGTTCCAGCAAATACAAATCTGCAGTTACATTTCCTCATTGTGAAAAAACTCATTCCATTAAAACCTTGAATTGCCATTCAGTTAAAACATGCCCAAAGGAAGATACGATAGTTCCTGTGCCCGTATGTGACAAACAAACATACATATTCTTTATTACATTTATATTTATTTAAGGAAAGAAATTATGAAATATCCTGTTTCCACAGTTCAGTGCTTTTTATTATGGAGTATATTTTTTGATCGATGTTTCGTGACTGGCATTGCATTAAATTGCGTCAGTGGTCTGAGCCCGGCTGTTCTGCTGTTGTAGGCTTTAACCTGAAGCACTCTCACTTTTAAAGAGCTTTGTGTGGTGGTTTGCAGTTTGTTTAAAAGGCATTTGTAAGTGCAAATACTGTTATGCCATTAAAACTGTCGCTTCCTAGTGCATCTTCCCCTGTGGACAACGGTGGCACAACAACACACACACACAGAAGACCAGCCTGTAATACACAGAACAGGTGAACTGCAGCATGTTATTCATACTGTGGGGAAAATTAAAATGACAACTAAATAGAATCTCAACATATACAAATCATAACGTTGAAATGTCTGGAATCTTTGCGATCGTTGTATCTGGCTGTCTGGCCGTGTAAAGATTCCAGTTGATTCAGCCAGCGTGGTAACGTAAGAGAAATCTGTACTAAATGGAATGATGAAATGAAGGCCTTGGAGGATGGTAACCTGGGCATTTGGGATGAAGAGATGACTTGAGTGCCATCTGGTGGCTTGAGGATGAAAACGCTTTAAAGGCAAGTTGTGGATTTCTCCAAACTCGAGTTATGCCTTATAGGGGCTTTGTAGCCAGAGCTGAGTGCTCGTGTAATGGTTGGGGAGGGGGTTGGGGGAGATGTTGAGATGGGTTTGGGGGTCTTGGCGATTCCAGCTGAAATGTTTTTAATAGGATTATTGTTATCAGTGTTTACGTTAACGGAATTTCAGAGGAGCAATCATTAATTGTTTTTTTTCATGGAGGGGGTTGGTTTGTTTTGTTTTCCTTTGTAGACACTTTTCATCTTTCAGGTCCTCTATTGTAAATGCTAGTCCCTCAAACTGTTTTGAAATGATACTTATGAAAGTCACTTTTTTTCTTTGAGAAGACAGGAGGAATTGTGATGCCATCTAGTGGGCAATGTGTGAACTTGAGGCAGACTCGTATTTGTATTCATACTGTACTCTTACCAATACCCAAAAGGCTCTGTGCAATTAGTTATTTCAAGTGCAATTACCCTCCATTGAACTGATCCGTGACATGGCCATTTCCTGTTGGTGTTCTGTGTGTGTAAGGTTGACCGTGCACATTTTTTAATTTTGTGTTTTATTTATTGAAGAAGAGAAAAAGAACTGAGCGCACACATTAACCCCACCCCCCAAACCACCCACCCCACCCCCAGAAAAAGGAAATTAAAAAAGAACGTGATTTTATGCAACTAACACTGAGGGTTTTAAATTAAAATCTTGAGCATTTCCACTTCATCCAAATCTGCAATTGCATTTTCTCATTGTAAAAAAAACTCATTCACTCTGGCTCATTCCAGTAAAACCTTTAATTGCCATTGTCCCTCCCCCACAATGCACCTTCACGGTGTCCATTCTGATAGGCTGGCCATGACTGTTAACTCTTGTACCATTCATACATCACACCGCCATGTGCAAACATGAAACTCCTGACCTTTTCTACAGTCCGCTAATTACAATATAAAGAAACAGTAACCTTCAGTCAGCTGAATTCTAGTCTATTAAATACGCTGTGATGTACTGCTTCATTTTCTGTTGCAGTTAGGGTACGAATAACATTTTATTTGACTAGTCACCAATAATTAGTATTTTTTAGCATGTGTGTATATGGAGGAGCTGGCTCCTTTGATAAGCTGGGTTTAAAAGCTGCTCATCACCAAACTTTGGCCCCATTAAATTGGTTTTATGTTTGCAACATGCATTAAGATTCGGAATTTGGACTTGATGGAATATATGACCTGGTCAGTCTTTAATTGTCACAGTCTATAATTGACACAAGTACTTTATTTTGTGTGCTTGTTTTCCACTCTTTTGGTTTTTTTTCAGTTCATTTAATGGAATTATTTCCATGGTAGCACATAAGGGTTTCTTATCAACGTAGCATAAAGGGAGGTGACACGGTGAATTAAAAGCCACATTGTGAGTCTCGTCTGTCGACACGCATGCACCTTTCCGAGACAGTCGTTCAGGAAAAAACAAAAACGGACCACAAGTACCAAACCCGTCGGCTTTGCTTCAAAGGTGTTGTTTGCATAAAATGACAGTGCTTTACTACTGACTACTGTTTAAAGCAGCCATTGTTACATTTTTCCCCATGTTATCCCTGCATTGTATTCTGCACATTATGATTGTGAATTTGCTTGTGTAAAAAATTTGGGTATGAGTTTGTTCAAAAAGAATATCGATGTTTTTGAGTAATTTAATTTCCCATTTTTAAAAGGACCGATATAAGAAAAATCAACCAAATAAAATTAAGTGAACTTTTAATATAAAGCATTTTGCTTCTTGTGACCATATAACCTTATATACAAGTATAATAACCTGGCTGTCACCCATAGCCTTTTCCAGCACCACTGTGAAGATGGAAAAAGAGTGCATGTACTTTGCTGCTGTCTTCATTGCTTTCTCAATAGCGGATTGTGAACTTTATCTAAGAAATGGATGTCATTGTCAAGTTGTCATTTAAATGCGTAGTTTAGTATTTTGACTCTAGGTTCTTATTGAGATGTAAGTGACCACATTTGTGGTGGGGTAAATGAGTGGAGCAACAAAAGGAAATCTTACATTAGAATAAGAATATAAAGAAATAATAATACAAAATATATAGTATAATATATATATATTATATATATATATAGTGTGTGTGTGTGTGTGTGTGTGTGTGTGTGTGAGTGAGATGTATATACACATACAGATACACACTCCCATACATAGACCTGGAGGGTGTAGGCTGCCATTTAATGTCACCTTGTTGGCCTTCACAGTATTGCTGCTTCCAACAGGATGACAGGTAAGATTCTGTTTTTGTACCCTCAAAGTGCAATACAATCATTTGAGTAGGTGACTGCATTTAAGTCCTAACATTAGCCCCCGTCTTGAGTAAGGAAGTCATTGACTTTTACTGTACAGATTGAGCCCTGTTTTCCAAAGAGATTTTATTTATCGTTTTATGTAGCTAAATAATAAAAACACATTAATAGGGAAATGGTATGTTCAAACACACAGACTAGGGCAGGGTTCCTCAAATCATGGTCCTTGTGGGCTGAGTACTGCTGTTTTTACACCCTCCCTTTACCTGGGAGTCAGGTGTGAATTTGGATTTGTGGGCCAGATTTGAGTAACCCTGGACTAGGGTATTGAGTGTTACCTAAGTGCTCAGTTAATTTCCTAAATTAAGGAAGTTCAGGAAGAGTTTGCGGGCGGTCTGCAGGTGCCATCCTGAAGAGCCAGCATGCAGTAGAGGACTCGTTTGTTGGCTTTGTTTTTAGGCTTGTCTGGGAATAAATTGTCTCCATGACCAAAGGCAGTCACCGGTTGCAAAGACCAAAGACAAAGCTGTGGTGATTTAAATCTTACAGCTAAGATTTATTTAATATCTAACAGATGGTTGACAAATAACTATTAATGCAGTTGTTAATCTTGGAAACTGAACAATATTTGTCCTCTTGCAGAATGGACAGGGGCACGAAAGTGTCATTGGTACTGATTCTGAGAGCAGAGATGTGCTGAAAGGCTTCTTTTAAATGCTACAGTAATGTTATCCTTAAGCCGGTGATCAACTTGGGCATTGGTGGGCATGGATGCCAGGCTTGTAAATGACTGTGATGACATCAGGTGCAATTGCAATGGCACTGTTCTGTTTCTTTTAGCAAGGTGCTTCCCCTGAATCACTTTGATCTACATATCTAGTCCAGTAAATGGATAACATGAGCTAGGTAAGGGTGCCAGATAGTCAAATAGAAAACAAAACACAGCACGGTACCAAGTGATAGTGGCTACCACTATCAGGTGGCTGGTCACAGAATAGTATGGCAAAATCCGTCCACATTTTTTAATAGAGTTATAAAAAGCTTTCAAATTCTCACAAATGTCCTGCTCGATTACAGCCATTTTCGGGACAAATGCAGAGTGGCATGAAGGCCAATCTGTGGGCCTGCTGGACTTCCATCTTAGCAGGTGGGTTGTGTGTAGTTAGTGCACCACCTGCAGCTATTGAGGAAAAACGATGCATGTGATCACCATGCTGTGAAATGGGTTTGTTTTTTTGCATGTCATACTAATTTCGAGACACGGTACAGTACTCCAGTAAAAACCTGTAGTCATGCTGATTGTATGAGCTACGGTACAGTACTCCAATGTACCATACTTGTATACGGTGTGTGTGTGTGTGTGTATGAGTGAGTGTGTGTGGGAGTGAGCGAGAGAGAAGGCAAGATGGTTAGAGAGAACTGGTAGAGCACAGACTAAGCAAACATGTACATGGATGTGCACACACATGACACGAAAATCCTGTTCGTACGCTGCATATAAAGTGTTGTGAATCTCAGTCAAATATATTATATTACAAACAGGGGAAAAACAGTGTTGGAACATGCATTTTATTTATTTGACCCGTTTACACAAATGTGTATGCAGTAAACTTAGCCAAACTTTATTCATTGAAAGTTCAGGTTGAACAAAAAAAACAGCAAAAAAACTGCCTCCCTTGTGGGGTTGGAGTCAATTCCACTATTTCACTTCTTTTCTTTTCCTTTCACGGATCAATTCTCTAAATCCACACAGTTCCGTTCCTCTCAATTCCAATTTTGTCTGAATTCAGCACAAATCCGATTCCAGTCCAACATTATCCCAAACAATTCCTTAATTCAATTCCCATAAATCCTTCAAATCAATTCCCTTAATTCCTGATGTCCCTCTCTCATGTACACTATAAATATTGTTGGTTTATTATAATTAAAGCTATGTTTAGGATATAATCTGAGACTAGACACAGTATCAAAATTCTTCCCTTCTGATCAAAGGGAAGGCTCTTGGATCAGTTGCATGGTCTTTTTAGGATATACAATACTGTATTTATGTGATATGAAATGCTATTATTTATATGTTTAGTATTGTAAAAAATAAAGAGATGGGTAAGCAGCATATACAATCCTTTACTGTACTTCTGGAATATGCAAATTTAGTTATCCAGAACTCAACAGGTGCTCAAAAAGCAATAAATGAACAGACACGTGATACATTTAGCATATAGCATTCATACAGTGTACTTGCAACGCATTTCGACTTATAGTCTTCATGCAGCGTTCTTCACGCATCTAAAGGTCAAAATGCGCTTTGCATATGCTGCGTATGCTGTACTGCATGTGTGCGCATGTTAAAACCTGATGTTTGCTTATTTGGAAAATCCAATTGAAATTCATAGCCATTGTAATAAAGAGAAAAGGTACTGGACATATTTTCTGAGGATAAGGTCTGTGTGGGTTCTGGGAGAATCATCTAACAGGAAAAGGTGTCAGAAGTGTGAACTGTGGCATATGGCACCATAGTGATCCAGTTATTTGCACTAGCTCAAAGCCTAGGTCATGCCCTCCCCCAATATTCAACACCATCATATCTGCTCCCCCCCACCCAATAATTTGAAGATGTAAAACATTCCCTTTCATTATACCCCACCCCCAATATTTAATGTGTGGTTACGCCCATGGCTCAAAGCTATAGTATTTTGTTCATTCCAGTTAGATCTGACCCTGCCCCAAGTAGTAATTTTTTTCATTTTTAATTTGAAAATTCAAAATGGTCATTCAAAACCGTTCAGTACTAAGTAAGCAGCATAACCTTGCTTACTTGATTTATTCATTTCTTCTTCGGTTTTAAGAGTAAAACTATTTTATGGTTGCCCATCCACAGCTAAAAATTCCAAAATAAATGTGACATGAATTGGCAGTGCAACATTTTTAGAATGGAAAGTGAGTGTAATGAATGAATGAATGAATGAATAATGCAAATGTTTCACTGACTACTCATTTTCTTTTATCAAAACCAATGTTCACATATCTAGAGATGTTCCCTGACCAACTCTGTGTTACTGCGCAATAAACCGAGAAAGCACAACCATTGGTAACCGTTCAGGTTATCGGTGACCCTGCCTACACGGCCACACTGTTGGGGATGCGATCGGGGGAGAAGTAGTAGTATGGGAGCTTCTTGCCCTCGTTCCTCTCCTTCATGGAACGGGAAGCCTCTGCCAGTTTCTTACGGAACTTCTCCATGGCCTCCTTCACTGGCTTCTCAATGAAATGTTCATCTGGGTACATGCCCAAAAATAGCTGTGGGGAAAAATAAAGAAATGCGCAACCGTTATTCTTTCTTGTCAGAAGCAACAGAGGTTGTTTGTGCCTAACTACAGTAGTTTACCACTGCAGGAAATATGTATATACACTACCGTTCAAAAGTTTGGGGTCACCTTCTATCTGGACTATGGCTAATCGGGCACTCCTTCATTCTTCAGCAAGATAACGACCCGAAACACACCTTGAAGTTGTGCAAGAACTATCTGGTGAAGGAGGAATGTGAACAACAACTCAAACTAAAGACCTGGCCTGCCCAGTGTCCAGACCTCAATCCCATAGAACTTGTATGGGACAAACTGGAAAGGAAGAGTCAAAGCAAAGCAACCCACAAGTTTCTCTGGGAATTGCTGCAGGATAGCTGGGAAAACATGTCGGGTGATTTCCTGCTAAAACTTATTAACCGAATGGCCACTGTTTGTGAGGCTATTCTCACGCCAAAGGGTGACTATTTTGAGGAATCCAAGATTCAATTTTCAATATAATTTTCTTGAACATTTCTTTGATGTTCATTTTGTTCATTGTTACATGTGTTTTTTGTCATTTTAAAGTATTTACAGAAATGTATACGGTGTAAAGCATTGTCAATTATGAGATAAAAATAGTTTCCAGCAGGTGACCCCAAACTTTTGAACGGTAGTGTATATATATATATATATATTTTTTATTTTATTTTTTTCCTCACCTCTGGCTGCGGACTGCAGCCATACCACAAAGTAAACTGCTCCTGCCGAGTGGCTGAAGCTAAGAAGGTGTGGGCTTGGTGGACTTTAGACCGAGTTCCTAATTCACTGTATTCATTAAAGATACCATGGTGCTTGTTGCAGTACCAGGGTGTCCTGGCCAAATTGTGAACATGGCTCTCTCAATCTGCCACCTCATCATCCCCCAGTTTAATTGGCTCCGTAATTCTCTCGCTCCCCACCTCATTTGATGGGTGGTGGGCATTCTGGTGCAAAATGGCTGCCGTGCATGATCCAGGTGGGTGCTACACATTGGTAGGGATACCAGGGATCACCGTAAAATGCTTTGAGATCATTAAATGAAAAGCGCTATATAAATGCATTCCATTATTGTTGTTACTGCGGTCCCGGGTAGTGCAACTGGTAAAGGCACTTGCCCGGAGTGCAGGTTACCCACTGCAGCCAGCCCGGCTCTGGTGCGGAGTCCCGTTCAGGGATGGCGATTGGCTTTCTGGCCCAGGGGGAGGGAAGCCGGCATGAGTCGAGAAACGTGTTACATTTACCTGCGAATGGACCTACCTCATTCTCCTGGAATTGGCTTAGGGCCCAAACCGCCCCCAGGTGCCAGCAGGACCGGCCACGGTCAGGAAGGCTCTCGATTATGTACTGGACAGTCACAGTGCCCTTCTTCGTGGGTAGTGGTCTCCGCATAGTGGGCGGGGAATTGGGAATCCAGGAGCACCAATCATACTGCAAGACACACAGAACAGGGAGGAACTTAACAGACCCCTCTCATAAACAACCTTGCTCGTCTGTCAGCCATGATTATTATTGTGTGGTCAACAGAATTTGTGTCAAATAATCTCTGATTGAAACTTGGCACCCAATGCACCTGAGCATGCTTATTTCCTGTGTTCCGACCCTTCTAATTACATTACATTACATTACATTACAGGCATTTAGCAGACGCTCTTATCCAGAGCGACTTACAGTTTACATTTCTTTACAATCCATTTATACAGCTGGATATTAACTGAAGCAATTCAGGTTAAGTACCTTGCCCAAGGGTACAACGGCAGTGTCCCACCTGGGGATTGAACCTGCAACCTTAACGTTACAAGCCCAGCTCCCTAACCATTATACCACAATGCCTGCCTGAGAATGACGCAGGAAGGGGTTTTCCTGTTTCATGTGGCGTTTATGCTAAAGGAGAGAGATAAAATCTTCTGCCTACCTCCTAAGCATACAATTTTCAGTTGCGCATCACATTAACCCATGTCCTCACCAATACATTTCACAAGGCTCTGAAGTGTTACCTATACTGGCATCTGTGGGTTGGCACTAACCTTGCGTAATCTGTACATGATTGTGCGAGCCACTAATGCTCAGTGATAAAGATAACACAGAGTGGGAGGATATCAATGAGCTCATGAAAAATCATGCAGTTTTTTATTTTGACATTTTAAGCTTAGCTATCTGGTTGTTAGTTTTTTTTAAACAATATGTTAGTCTTGGTCCTTGTAACAAATTAGAGGTTCATTTTAAGGATGAAAATGAACTGACAAAAAGATATTATTGTATGCCAGGTTCAAAAAGTGAGAGGCATGGATATATTTTTAATTTTTTTTATTTTGTGAATTTGTGAATGAATGTGAAGTGAATGATAGAGAATGGAAAAACTATTAATATCCTCGTTTAATGAAAATATTTTTTTAATTTCAATGCGAGGTGGATGCAAATTTGTTCAATCAAATAATTCATGTTAAATGCTTGTTTGTTGTTTGAAAATCATGAAACGTACTTTTTATTTTCAGCAGATTTTCTCAACTCTACCTCTAGGAGTGGTATAGATACGAGTGATCTGGATCGGATTTGTCTTACAGAAAACCACACAGCCATTCTGGAAGTGAGCGGTCTGTGACTTCTTGCTCACTTCTGCATAGATGCTTTTCATAAACCGCGGAAGCAGTTGCTGATTGCAGCAATCGGGCTGGCTTCAGAGTCAGAATTGCAACATAACCTTAATTCCCTTTAGACTACAAATAACTTTCTTCTTTCACTGTCAACTTGAAGAAGAAGAAAGAAGAATAACGAGTAAGACCGTTGCCCCCAGGGCACATGAGTTACGGTCTGACAGGGATTTATGCCATAACTTGTGGCAGTGCTGTGCTATGCTTGGGGTTTATATTTCAGGTTCACCACTGGAGAGCTCAGTTAGATGCTAAGCATTAGCAACAGTTCATTTCACAATGTGCGTGTGTCAGGGAGGGTGGGGGGTAGTGGTTGTGAACACTTTATGGCTTTAACGGTGAGGACAGGCCTCCATGTTTATTCATCCTGTAATCCATATGGTGTACATGCTGGTAACTGGATAAGAGCAGACCGTATTTTTACTGGCATCTAAAGGGTTAAACTGCTTGAGGCAGGTCGGGTTAAGACATTCATTACATTCTTGTCTGCTCACAATGCGTATGACAGGGCGGCGAATGCCTACCTGGCCAAAGTTGACAGCAGCGTGCTGCGCAGAGGCGGTGAAAATGACGACCGTCAGATACTCGATGAGCTGCTCACACGTCTTCAGGGATTTGGGGAAGCCTGTTGATTGGACGGGTGTACAGATTGGAAACTACATTAGAATGGCATGTTTCACAGAGATTTGAGAAACTGCCTGTCAAAGGCAAACACATTGCTTTAATTCTAGTTGACTTTTTTAGAGAGCATGCATATCTAATTGGAGCTCTTACATTTTCTGAGTATTTGAAAAGGAAATCTCAGAAAAGGAAAAGGGGGAACCATGACGAGAATAATATACATATATATATATATACATTATTCTCGTCATGGTTCTCCCTTTTCCTTTCTCCTTTCTCAATAGTCAATAATTCCTCAAAAATCAAACCAGTTTTGTAGGTCCACCATATATATTTTGAAATAAAATTTAAAAATGTTAAATAAATATTTCTGGCCACCGCAATGATCCAGGTCCTGCATCCCAAAGCTGCATACGTCTTTGACAAAGGCCTGGATCTCTTCATCCTTCTGAAGCACCTCGTCGCTCTGGTAGTAGACGTTCACGATGTCTTCCACAAAGCTGAAGAGGCAGAGTGCAGTGGACATAAAGCCATTGTTTACTTTGTTGTGACGTTTTTTCCTTTAAGACAATATCGTTTTACAAACCAGCTTCCCCATTTTAGTATTCACCTCTTCTATAGCATTTCTACAACTACATCAATTCTATACATTTTCTCCACAATTTGGAACATGGGCACCTGAATGACCTGAGGACAGGTGAAATAAGTTATTTAGTAGAGTGAATAGCATTGTCAACCATATAATGGCATGAACAATATAGAAAGCCTGTGGACAGCAGTATCAGACCCAAATAAAAATGTTCACTATCTGGAATTTCTGAGAGGCAACCCAACGCAAGAATGTTCTTTAATCCGAACGTGCCCAACACGAAGTCGGGCAATTTGTATTGATATGAACGACAAGAAAAACTGTATATTCTGGGTTTGACCCTTATTCATTACATTGCAATAGATATCATATAAAAGCACCTTCTACACAAAGAGACACTGTTAGAAATACATTGCAAATGTCACAGTTCATTTCATCACCTTCATCTTCAACATCAACAGAAAAAAATAAATGCTCACTTTACAATCGTTAAAAGCCAGGACATACCCTGTAATTCAACCTTCGCTATTCATGGATCTGAGGTTTAAAATATTTGCAGATAACCGTGCCGGCCCAGAACTGTCCTGCTGTGCTCTTTTGACGCTTGTGCACTCTGTATATTGCAGTGTTTCAGCATTAAACCTCACCGTCAATCGCGACGCTTAAAAGAAAAGCATGTGACGGCGCAGCGAGTGGGTGGAAGACTAAAAGGGAACACAACGTGTGATGACCTCACACTGGAGAGTCTGATTATTGGACAAGCTTAAGTGGGTTTGCCTCAGTAGGTAGAACGTGCCGCATTAACGAGTGAAGTTTGCGGTACATTCAAGGAAAAAGAGACACAGATAAGGGGCTGTTTAATAATGTGTGAGTGCTCATTCCAGTGCAGAAACACAGCATCTTGCGTGATTCAGGGTTAAACATAATATATGGCATTTAGCAGACGCTTTTATCCAAAGCGACTTACAGTAAGTAGTGAATGCATACATTTTTCAGTGTATGTGGTCCCAGTGGGAATTGAACCCACAACCTAAGCGTTGCCAACGCCGTGCTCTACCAACTGAGCTACACAGAACCATTAAACATGAGTTGTGCTATCGCAATATCACAATTTTGAATGTGTGCGATCAGCGACGATCACAGTACCTTTTGGTGATCTCCCAGACCGTATTTCCGTCGTCTCTGTAGAAGTAGTAGGGAAGGTCCTCTTTTTGGTCCATGCCCCTGGCCTTTATGGCATCAGGGAAAACCAGCGACTGGTATGTGAATGTCTTCATGGCTTTCTGAACCAGCTCAACGTGGCCACCCCCACCGGTACCGTTGGCCTACAAACACAGGCACACGCACGTCACCCAGACACTTGGTGACACCACCGTTCACGTCAAAACACCGGCGTTAAGTTGAACAAATACGCAAATACACAGCTCAGTGTCTCTGCAATGTTTGAAATTGTATTACAGACCAGCTTAAGGGCAGATATCAGGTCACACTCAAAGCAGGAGTCCTTGAAGAAGTTGAATCTTTAACGTTCATGCATTTAATTTTTGCGGGTGCGTTGTTGTTGCTTCTGAACAGTCTAAATCAGGACAGCTTCAGGACATTTTTCCAACAGAAAAGTAAACATGGCAGATGAACTGCTGTGGATTTTGATTGACCATGGCCATGACATTCTAATACAATTAGAATGGTGAACAAAACATACTAAAAAGGCCTTAATTAAAAAAATATTTTCAGTAATCTCACAGAGTGATTTCATTTGAAATATTTCTTAGCAAATATTTTTTATTGGTGCCATTTGAATATTATATTCAAGAGCATGATGTGTGAACCCAACAATATTTCCCATTCATAATTAAATACCTTGGTTACATCACCTTTTTCAGTTTATCGATGAGAAGCCAGTACCAAAGAAAGTTATCAGGTTTGCAATAAAATGTTAGTGCAAAACAGAGACAGCTAATGTGTTTCACACCTGTTTCTGTCTCTGCAAAAGTTAAGAGTTTACTCACAGAAGCACCCTCACAGAAGCACTTTACATGGTGAACAAGCCTTATTGGTTATACAGAATAATATTATGCTTTGAATATAAATGAATAACTGGCTTAAATGAGGCCTGCCAACTTGTCTCCTAACATTTACCACCTTCTCATGTTAATTCTAGTGTGTTAGGGTGGTACTCATGCCCACTCTAGTGAAATGAATACAGCTTAGTGGTGTGAAAGAGTTAAATTTTCATGTACCTGTATATAATTAGGCTGAGTACATTTGCAATTCATTTAGTTATTCACATATTCGGTTCTCCCCCTAATTTGGCATTCCCAACCGTAGTGGCCTCCATCGATTCGGGACAGCACACTAGGCTGTGCATCCTCGGAAACGTGGGCAGTCAGCTGCTGCTGCTGCTTCTTTCTGCCCACCAGGGCACTAACCACAAGCCTGATGGGATTGTGCCACTCACTAGGCCCCCCTTGTCAAACTCAACACACCTTATCGAAGAGGCCACATTCGCAGATGAGCTGTTCTCTGGCTTTGGTGTTTATGGCAATGGTGAAGCGGACGTGAGGAACGAGCAGCTGTGAAGGTAAGAGATGTTCCATCAGAGCGTTAGACACATTTATTATTAACACGTAGAAAACAATACATAAGCGCTGCAAAAAAAGAACAGACGGCATGGGCTACCATTTATAAAAATCAAGCAAATAATCTCTGGAGTATCGGTTTCATCCAAATACGAGGAAACATTTCACATTTTAAAAAACAAGCTTGGTATGTTACGTACATGGGTAGGTAAGCGGTTGGTACGAATGGCATTTCTTACTACGGCTGTTCCCGCTGGCAGGAGCAGGTCAGTAAGTCACAGCGGTGTACCTTGAATACGGGATGGACGGCTGAGAGCTGACGGAACATGGCGACCCCGAAGACCTCGGAAATCAGGTGGGTCCGCAGGAGGTGTGTGACAGTCTGGTGGACGTGGAAGTCGGACGATCGCACCCAGATCTTCGCTAACATCCAGTCGTACTGGTCGTCGCTCGGGAGAAAAATCGGAGTGTCCTCCCCCGGAGTTTGTCCCAACTGTTAAAAACCCAAGCCGTTTTTCTTTACTGCCAACAAAAGCTTAAATAATACAAATAACAAACACCGTTAGTCTAATACACTGGCTATTTGATTTTCAGCCTTTTAACATACGGTTGCAAATAAAATACCTGGATAGCGATTGGCAGAACTTTGTTCTGGGTGTTCTTGTACAGCAGACATATTGGGGCAGCCAAATACTGAAGCGTGCATGGGTCTGTAGCGTTGGCTGTGACATTGTCCATAATCTCGTAGTCTGCAATGTAAATGTTTCCCGCCTGCACAGAACACAAACACAAAGGTCAAAGGAAGGACATTTAATGAACCACAATCCCACTGAACTGTACATAGCCAGCCAAGCAAAGGTGAAATTCAACAGTCAACAGTGCACTCAGCCAGCATTTGTCCTTAACTAAATGCGAATGCTCCTTCACGCGGCTTGACGAGTTCTGAAATCGCCAAAATCAATGGAGAAAATTGTGTTCATTTTGGAAAAAGGTAACACTGCCAATTTTTTTAATCCAGGCCAGTGTCAACAATGTAGTCCACAGAGAATGATCGTATTCTGCCAGGAAACAAAAGGCGGCTTTGACTACTTTTGGTGGATGGCCTTATCAGGGCGTTTGGGAAAACTATGGTCAGTGAGAGTGAATGATCAAACGGCAACACCATTTCTGAGGCTGCTAAAGGCACTGCCAAAAATGAAGCTGATGTGTTATTATTTATAAAAACAACACATAAGTCAGGAGACTCCATTACCTGGATGGGTAAAGGGAGAGAGAGTGAACAAAAGGTCCATAATGCATCATGTTTGGCATGACAGAAGCAAATCTATAACAAGCGAGTGGCTGACACACGAGTCATGTTGTTATGCAGGTTTCCATGGTGATAATATCCCATTTACAGTACAGGGTTGCGGTTCAAACAGGAAAATCCAAGAGTGAAGCCTCAGTGGGATACCTCAACTCAATTAATGGTTTCAAACAGGTCATCATGGGTTTGGCCCCTAAACAAATTTCACTTGTATTTTGTGCAAATATTTATTTTTTATGCTTATTATATACATGAATATATATATATTGATTATTATAGTGTGTAAATGCCAGAAAGTACCACTCTTTCGCATGGAATTTAGTAACTGATTAAACTCAGCCCCACTCCTCCCAGGAGCTGACCTGGTAACATCATGTGCAAAAAAAGGGGGGAAATCTAAAGCTGTCCATAATCTCCAACCTGAGAAATCCCTCCCAATCAAAATCTTTTGTGGGTGAATTTAGAGACTCGCCTCGATCTCCTGCTGCAGAGTGAGGTCTCTCTCCAGACACAACTCCACCATCTCATGGGTGACAGGGAACTTGTCGGGCAGCTTGGCACACTTCTGGATAATGACGGGGTTGCAGCCGTTCAGATACTGGTATCCAAACATGAAGTCCTCCTTCCAGTGCTGCATCACGTACTCTGCCAAATGAACATTTCACTCTGAATATCAAGCGCTCTTCCTTCCTTTTGCAACATGCCGATCACATGATCTTATCTCTACATCGTACACATCACTCAAGCCAATCGATTGATTGGGGCCTCTGCTGGCATGAGGCTACTTCACATTCTAGCCTTTTTGATCAATCTATAAATTACTATATCTCAACATGAACATTAAAAAATGATGTCTGATTTTTGTGATTACAAAAATACACATTTTCATTCATTGACCATAGACCTAATATATACGTTCTCTAGTAGCCAATGGGCTAATCCACTCAACGTGAATCAAAATGGAGGTTTGACTGGGCCCCCACAATGACTAAGTCCACCCCTGGTTACCTGTTTAGCTCCTGCAAACATCACAACATTTGATATCACAATATTTACACTTCTCGTGAACCTTTTGTCCATAATACCCTCAAAATAGCAAGAGCACATAAATAGAAGGGTCAAGCTTTAAAAGGTCTCACGCAACCAACCTGCCTGTTAAGGCACTGTTCTAGTGTGTGGATGAGCTCCATGGTCTGGTATCGAATCCAGACTGTGCCACGGTCGACTGTGGCCAGCAGCCCTGCGAGACGATGCATAATTGGCAGTTGCGTCGCCCAGGGAGGGAGGGATTCAGTCGACCGGGTTGTCCATGTCTCATCACACACCAGCGACCTCCACTAGTCTATTGGCACCCACAGTCTGCCTGTATAAAGTTGTGCATGAAGCGTCTTCCTCCAGCTCATGTCTGCGTAAACTTTAACTTGTAGACTGCGGTGTGAAAAGAAGCGGCAGCTGACATCGCATGTTTCGGAGGAGAGTATGCTTGTCCACACCGTCCCGAATTGAGGTCAGTGGAGGTTGCAGCGAACGCGGTTTAGAGTATAATTGGGCATTCAATATTGGGAGATTTATTTTTATTTTTAAAAAGGGTCTCGCAACCATTAACTTCCAGTTTCACTTCCAGAATCCAAACCATTTCCACATTTTTCAGCCCAACTTTATTTTCATTCAACCTCCTTTTGTTATGAATCCAGCGGTCATGTTACAGAATCATCTCCCACTGCTTTTCCAATGGTGTGATCATAATCGGATCAAACATTTAACGTTAGTAGCCTGTCCACAGGTGACAAATACTTTACTAGCATTGTGGGGTGCTTGGGAAATATGTCTCGTGGGAAACTACAAGAGTAAACATCAAAATGTTTCAAAGACTCTTGATATTACCCTTATGACAGTAGTCCCAGATCTACATTCAGCATGTCTCATTTTACATTACATTTTACATTTTAAGCATTTAGCAGACGCTCATATCCAGAGCGACTTACAAGATGTGCATTAATACAAGGTAAGAACAATCATAGTTAGCGCACAAGATCAGTGCAGTACTACAGCAATAGACATCATTGCAGGCGTCTGCGTATCATACCTGTAACACTGGGAAAGAAAAGGTTGGTGTGTTTTTTTTTTTTTCTCTCCATTAAAATGTAATTTAAAATGTAATTACATTTAAAAATATAAAGTTTCTTAAGTTTAAAATCAAGGCTTATTCTGGTTTTTGGGTATGCGTTTGCTTAGGATTTAGAGAATGAAAGAAGAAGTAAGATGTGCCTGGTTTTGTCATCAGGTTACTATATATAAATAGTAAGTTCGACGTGATCACAGGGATTACGTAATAGTCTACATTCAGCAGGATCAACTCCATATTTGCTCAAAATAGAGACAATTTAATGTTCATTATGCTAGTATAATTCTCTCTATCTCTCTCTATATACTGTATATGCACAGTAATGTTAATGATTTGATCCTGCTGAATGTAGACTATTACGTAATCCCTGTGATCATGTCGAAGTTTCAACAAGCAACCAAGAAACGTGTGATTGGGAGCAATCACTGAAATGTCAGAACAATGCACATTTAAAGAAAAAAGACAGGGGAAAATACAGTTCAGTGTAATTGAGTTTTGATAAATAAAATAAACTGTTTTCAGAAAGGAGAGGTTCCAACCTGAGATTGTGTTGCTGATCCTCACAAATATCCGCTCAAAATCAGCAAAGTCATGCCACGAGGACTGAAACATGTGCATGAATCGGTTTACGTAAAGGTTCTCAATCCTGCGGAGAGACCAAAGAGGCAGGATTTTATCAGCCAGCAATCATTGGAGGTTGTTCAGCTTGGCCCATACTGTCACACACAGTATCTTGAATCAAGATATCAATCATTCCATTCTCAATGTTCATTTAATTGTTCTATTGTCAACACACAATACTCTAACTAAAAAAATACAAACTCTAAAGCTTTTGTCAATTAATTACAAATAAAAAGAAATGTGAAAAATGCTAAGGGGGTGACATTTTTTTATACCCATTATACGCAAATATATATATATATCAGCCCTCTCTCCAGCACAGTCACATTTTGCATTATTGGGAGGCATGAAAATATCTTGGGGTTATTATTCTTTTTTTTAAATCCTTCATCACTTGCTTTACGAAGGGAGCAACATTGTTCACAGTTTATAAGCTCTCCTGAATTGGCTGCCATTTTACCTGACCTCTCTTTTAAAGTTTAAAGACACGAATGATCTGATAAGGGATCAAGGCCCCCCGTGTTATGACTGAACTGGGGAAAACAGCGTTTCAGTTTTATGCACCACACAAGTGGAATGATGCACTAGTTTCTTTTAAATTACTGTTGTTTGATGTGTTCCCAGAAAAGTGCTCTTGCTTTTAATGATGTGGTTATTTGTTTTTGTCTGTTTATCTGTTCTGTGTTTTGTAAATAATCATGCTTTTAAAATGTGTTTTCATAGATGAAAGTTCTACTCTACATTTTACTGTCTACCCATTTTACTCTGTGATTTTTGTAATCAGGGCAGATTTGTAAAATAGCTCTTTGATCTCAATATGGCTTCCCTGAATAAATAACAGTTAAATAAAATGTGGTGGCCTTAGGAGAGGGCACGTGATGTTTAAGTGCTGGTGTTTTTCTACATGTTTTGTATTTCAGCAGGTGGCATTTCCTGGTGGTATTCCAGGTGACAAAGGAAGCCAGTTGTCCACACAATGCTGGAAGGAAGAGTGTGTGACAGTTTTTCTAACAAAGAGCATACATCATGAATGTGACAGCAAGTACGATATAAATAAGGACATAAAAACATTACGTAGCAGGAAGAAAAAACATAAAGAAACAGACATATAACCTGATATAACTGAGTATAGTGCTGTGGATGTACAGCACAAAGGGTAGAGGATGGCATAAGGTGAGTGTTGGATACGACTCAATATGAACGTGTGAAATTCCAGAAAAAATACCATGGCTCAAATCAGCCCTCTTTTTGACCTCTGAATATTAGCAATTACAATTCAGCATATACAGTAACCTGTTATAACTGAGTACAGCTGACAAGGTGCATGCAGTGATGTGCTACCATACTCACGCCTTGCTGTAGTTGAGGACAAAGTCCACTCCTTTCTCACTGTCAAACTGGATGTCTCTGGGGAGGTCCTTATGGGTGTTGGCGTCTATACTCATTGGAAACCCCGGGTGCCACTCTCTCCATCTTCCAAAGGAGCAAGGAGGAAACACAGTCACTTCACAATTAGCACCCCGAGTTTCAGCTTTCACACTAAACCTTGAGGTCAAACACCCACCGCCCCCTTATCATTACCCTTACCGGAACAATTTCGTATGACACGCAAACATCTCTTATCGAACAGCCGCCGACGTAAATGTGGTCTTCCGTTCCCGATGTGAATTTCTCACACTTATTGCACTGCGTTCCTCGGTTGCAAAGACATACGTGGTTGTGTTTTTCCACTACACACTTTGAGCAACAAACAAGAGCCCTCCGGGGGGAGCGCAGGGAACTCCACACCTCCTTTGTTTCTATGCTCAGCTTTTCTTCATTTCAGAAACCATTCTAAAAAGTCTTACTACCAATTTTGCATATTTATTTTATTTTTTAAATAAATAAAAAATGTCCTCCCAATTTGGCATGTCCAATTGTATTCGTAAGTGTCACTGCAGATTGCTGTGACCTCTTTCGTCAGTTCAGGAGACAGCAGACAAGCATGCACCCTCCTCTGGGGCATGTACCGCTAGCCACTGTTTCCTAGCAGTCCACCAGCTGAGTTGTGCGGTCATTGCATTGAAGGAATACACTTCGGGCACAGATGGCCCAGGCAGGCTGCAAATGTCCAATTGACTAGGGCGATTCACTCTTGTGTAATGACAAGAGGCTAATTCAACTGCCTCACCCTCCATCTCTGGAGCAAAGCTATGGCTACTTGTGCACTGCCCTGCAGGGCGGTCAGGGTGCCAGATCATGGAGCACATCAACACACTGGTGAACAAACCAGCAACCCCCCTTGCACTTGAAGTTCTAACAATCTGATGTGTACGTTCTGATAAACATTTTCATGGTCCTTTTACCACTGCAATGCTGGAATTTGCAATATTATAAATTCTCAGGATCGCGGCTCAGGAATTCAAAGAGTTGTACCAAGCGAATAAACGTGTGCGGTTGAAAAAAATGTTTCAGAGGAATTAAAAAACACTTTGTATTTCATTGGATTGAGGAATGATCTGAAATGAATGAACACATCAGGATACAACTGCTGACTTTGGTTTTGTTTGGAAGTTAATTTTCTCAGCAGCATGCTATATGGAGGTTGTGCCATTTATGTTTTTGTTGTATTGCTAGTCATACATGTCACAGTCTTATGAATACAGACATGCTTATGTATTTGTAGTGCTATATGATATGTTTATGCATCATCTTGTACGGTTGTAAACTAAAATGCATTTTCTGTATTATGTAATATTTTATTAATAATAGTATTATAGTATTATAACAATATAGTATTGTGTAAACAACAAGCATACCACATTCTGCTGATTATTTGTGTGTCACGTCTGTGGCAAAATTGTTGGAACAAATAAGGATACACATCATGCAGCAATTCTACCTGTACAACTTCTGTCTTGTTTCCAGCTCTTTGCGTCTGTGCTGTTTCGCCAGTCTGGTTTTGTCATCCTGTGGCAATCGTGCTACATAAACACAAAAGCAACCTCAGAATTTTTTAAACATTATATAAAAACAAAAACATTTTTACCCCCCCCCCCCATTTGGAATGTCCAATCATAATTATAGACCCGTCCCATTGCTGCATTGTTCTCCATCAATTTGTCAGGATACATGCAAGCATGCGCTCTTGTCCTCTCAAAGGACAAGTGCCTGCAGCTAGCCACTGCTTCTCCTCACTCTGGAGGTCCACCGCAGAACTGCGCAGCTGGACCGCACAACTGGACTGCACAGCTGGCACAGGAGTTGCCTGCTATTGCACGACGAGGTGGGAAATACCATGCCGACTCCAAACCCTCCCTTCCTGAGCGATGCAACAGCCAATCACGTGTCACCCCCCCATGGCACTCCCGGCCACAGTTGGCAACGGCGCGGTTAGGGTTCGATCCAGACCGTAGAGTGCTTAACTGCACTGAGAACAAGTGGCTCACCGGGATGCACCACCCAGGAGCAGAGCAGCCTCATGCACGAACATGCTCAGCTAAGGGCAGTGGCGGGGACAGTGATGCGCTATGTGACCACGCACGCTTACCCCGGCCATCTCTGAGGATGATCTCCTTGTCATCAGCCACCCATCTGAAACAGGGGAACTCCACGTAGTCTCCGGTCGGGGTCTTCACAGTGATGTGCTTGCAGTACCAGTCGTCATGCACCCAGTACTTCCTCTTCTCGATCTTCACCAGCTCGATGTTACCAAGGTCCTCAGACACTTTGACGTCATACGAATCCACCTGAAATTTGGACAGAAATGATTTGAGATCGAGTCAGCTGTCAAGAGAGGTTGAAATTGGCCACCCGCTGCAGTCTGAGATGAATCTGTGGCAGCCAATATCATATCATATCATATCCATTTATTATATCATTATTATTTGTATGTTAGTATTGAACAAGGGAGTATCTAGCTCCGGCTCATGACTTTACGTCTGAAATATGGTCCTCGCAGTCACTTCCTGCAAGGACTTCCTGTTTGGTTTCTTTCATTCATCTAGTCATTTTTACCTTCTGTCATACTTTTACCCCATGCTGTCTTTTACGCAACTTTGCAATAAATGTAAAAAAAATCAAGATTTGGTAGAGATTAGCAGACCGCTTCAGATACACATCTGGGCCCGTATTCACAAATAATTTTAAGGGTAAAAGTTGGTCGTAACTCTGGAATTTAGGAGCAAGTCCCAAAAATAATGGGCGTGTCACTCATAAATTTAGGAGTCCAAAATTTTGTGTTTTGTGTTTCACAAAGGGTTTGAGAGCTCCTAAGTCCAGGAGAAGTTAGAAGCAGGCAAGAGGACTTCTAAGTCGCTAAAGACCTACTCACGGCGATCCGAAAATCTGCTGCGGCCGGCAATCGTTGTCGCAATCGCGTCAACACTGGAGATATTGAATGATATAGAGCTCATAAAAAGGTACCGCCTCAATCGCGAGGGTATTATATATATAATATTATATATATTATATATAGATACCCTCAGATTGTTACGAGATGCAGACATGTAACCAATTGACTAGTCAGTATTCTTGGTTTCATGTTAAATCAGTGACACGTAGCCTACATTTGTTAAAAAAAAAAAAATTTTTAAAAATAAAAAAAACACCCACTAACCTTTTCTTTCCCAATGTTACAGGTATGATACGCAGATGCCTGCAATGATGTCTTTTGCCGTTTTACTGCACTGATCTTGTACGCTAACTTTGATTGTTCTCACCTTGTATTAATGCACATCTTGTAAGTCGCTCTGGATAAGAGCGTCTGCTAAATGCTTAAAATGTAAATGTAAATGTATTTTAGAATCTTTATTAGAATATAATAGGGGTGCATCGGATCATTTTTCGGATCAGCAAAAATAATAATAACGGGACCAAAGGCGCGTTTCGAATGAATGATAATTTCCGTTTTTCAATGTAAGTTATTTCACTAAATCTTTATTCGAAAATTTCACAAAATACATTTTTAGATTCAGTACGCCTTAGGCGATGTAACTAGGGTGGTCTTATGCCTGAATTAATTTAATTAAAAAATAAAAGATCGCTAATGTTTCAATTCTATTTAATTCGGTCGCGTTTCTAAAAACATGCCTCCCAGAAAGGCATTTAGTATGAAAAACAAAGCAAACCAAAACATACATGGTTGTCTATCTCTTCACTGTAACTCTGCATCGAGATTTAGGGAATTGTTACTGTAAAAACAGCGGCAGAAAAACAATTTCTCTATGATGACCCATCCCCTATATCAGCCAATCACTGTGGGCATTCTGAGTAAGCTCGTTCATGAGAAACAACGTCATCCCTAGCAACGACGTCAACCCCGCCCTCACTCTTAGCTTGAAAATTGTAGGAATTCCTTAGTATGAGTTTGTCTTTGTAGCTTTGTGAATAGGTTTTAAGGTGGGACTCCTAACTAAAAGGTTTTAGTGCGATTTAGAAGTACTCCTAGTGGTAAGATAAAATGCTTTGTTAATTCGGGCCCTGATGAACTCTGTGGGTTTATTTTATCCTCTTTCCTGCATCACACCCCACAGTTTCAATGGAATCGCGACAGACTCAAACTGACATGTGGTGCAACTGCACCGGACACTACGTTTCGGAAAAGAGTGGTTTAGCCACCGTAACACACCGAGTGGGTTGTACCCTTGAAGAGGCGTGCTCTACACAGTGGAAATGTCAGTGGGAATGTCAATTCAAAGTAGAAATGACTACAATTCCTATCAACCCTGACTGTGTGGCTGAAGCAGCCTAGTGGACTTCCTGTCCAATCAGTGATTGTGATGTCGATAATGAGCTCCATTAACCCCTGATTCTAACAGGGGGCGATTCGGCAACGAGTTGCCCGAAATGCATTGATTGTCTATGAGAGCGGGCAACTTCCGGTGATTAGCTGATTGGCCGATTTGTGGGCGTGGCCGCGACACAGAAAAGTAGAAAATTCTGAACTTTCGGGCGATATCGCCCGGTAAGAGCCAATCAAATTCATGTGTTGCTGTTTTTACCTTCCACGCGGAACCAACACAACACCGAAATTTGGTTCCTAGTTCCGACACTTCAACATGAATGAGGAGAAACTGATAACAGCGGTCTGCAGTACCGCCATACGTTATTTAATCCTAAAAGCATAAATATTTATAGCTAGTTAAACTTATATGGCCTACATACATCTTATTTAATGTTTGTGTTGGTTAAAAGGCAATTTTTTATCGCATGGGTACGTTTGGAAAAACGTACCGGAGACAAATTGCGAGCCGTTTCCAGCTAAAGTAAATGGCCGCAATTTTAAAAAGCCTTCTGAGTTTGAGTTTGCGGTTCATGATTGAAGGAAACAATACTGCTAGCCAACTAATATTTATAATAAAGATTCTCAAAATCTATGATGAACTATTCGTTTACCATGCAAAAATGTTGTAAGCATGTCGGAAGCATTTTTGAGGAAGCCATTCAAGGGTGGGGAACGCCCACGCTAGATTTATTCGCCTAGTATCGCCCCCTGTTAGAATGACAGACCTTTTGTTGCACAGCCCCTGGAGGAAGACAGCGTTGGGCATTTCACCAAGGAAATGAAGTTGCACACCACATCAGCTTGTTCAGGCAGAAAACTGTACATTCCACTTTACTTGTGTTATCAAGATATATTTATAAACCAGCAGCTACATGAAGTGCTGATGTGCAGAAATGCTGAGATGCTTTCAGGATCAGTGAATGGTTTCATAAGAGATGTTACCCTATGCGAAAGCCAGCTATGTAATTGCACGCTCAGTAAATACATGGAGGGGGTGGATTTAAATTAGAAACAGACAGACATTCCCTTGTCCATTAATGTAGGCTACATATTTCTAAAAACAATTGTCAAAAAATCATAAGGGTGATACAATCTTTACTCTAGAACAGATTTAGGCTTAAGGTAACAAATCAGCTTTCTGCAACTGATGTACACACTGTAAATTACTAAAAAGACTTCTGTCCATGTGCACGTATCTCCATGTACACGTAGGGGGGTGTGCCAATAAAGGAACATTTTGGATAGGTCCAACTACGTTATTGGTTAGGATCTGAAAAGGTAAGTATGTGCAAATATGTTTATTAATGATCACTATCTCTATAAACATTGAGGTAATCCAAAACACAATCATGTAATCCTTAGAAAAGTAACTGTAATCAGATTACACATATTTTTGAGAGTATCCTGGGCTGATTACAAGCATTACATTTTTTTCCTAATCTTGTTACTACCCAACACTGCATACCATTAAAGTGGAATTTACAGAGCCCCCTAGTACTTTGACTGGTATCGTCACAAATCCATAAAGCATCAAATCACATCCGACAAACCCACCGCAATTTTGCACTCACAACCTTCACTCGACTAGCCTACTGCGAATACCATTTTGAGCTCTTCCTCCAGCTCAGGGTAATCAAAAACGTATGGTATGTTCCGGTATGCCCAAACCAACAAGCTTGCTACAGTTGTTGTATTTAGGAATATGTTTATTATCCACATAAAGCTGATGTAAAATGAAATCATGAAACAGAATAGGGGCCAAAAGGAGGGCCAGTCCGAAAGAACCCTGTAGAATTTCAATTGATTTAGATATCTGCACCAAATGTGTTGCACAGGTGGTACACATGTTGGGGATGAACTGGATACATCAATTTGCTCCCTGGCTGATGAGGAATAAATACAAATACAGTATAAGTATAATATTTATATAAAATAAAAATACAGTATAAAGTGATTTTCTTTTACATTTTGTACATTATGAGTATACCATGAATGTTTGCTCACATATTTCATAGGTGTTGAAACTTGAGTCCTGATGGTGCACACGTACCCTTCAAATCCAGCCATCAACCATGTCTCTGCAGTGTTTTACTAAGAAATTATAACATTTTATTCACGAATAGTGCAATACAGGCAGAACTAGTCTAAGTGCTTAGGGATAAAAGGTTTTAAAGCAAACTTTGGTCTCTGGTTTACTTTTTTTGGTCCAGGAATGGAAGTATGAGTAAGGCCTTATGTAGTTATACGTTTTACATCCCTTTAGTATTATAAAGCATCATGGCTAATTCAGATTTGAATGTGACAACATTTGTGGACTGATTTGAACCATGTGTCTGACTACTCTGGTGTAATACTACACCTCCCACTCTTTCATGCCAAAACTACTCAAATGGCCCTAGGTTCATACAGAGGATTATAGCAAAAATGCAACATTTCAATTCTAGCCTCTCATCTTCTGATGCATAAAATAGGTGTGAAAAATGGTTTGGCTTTACATTGATTAAATGCTATCTGTTATCTGACATAACGATACAGGATGTATTTTCCGTATTGATCTACAGTTCCCAACATGCAAATGCACTGCTTGGTATACCGTAATTCATGTGTGCTTATTTGGTTGAAAAAAGTGTGCTTTTGCATATGTGTACACCAGCACAATTGTAGAGCCCTTCACTGCCATGCCCAAGTACCTTCTTTATTAATTGTTGAATGGTGTAAAAAAAAAAAAAAAAAAAAAAAAAAGGACTCCCTGTATCTTAGTGGGTTAGAAAATACTCATTTTTTTCTTTCTTTTTTAAGCTTTGTTTGTAAAACTTTGTAAGCATTGTAACAGTAACACATTGGTATTTGGGGAATTGAAACCACATAGAATTTTTTTTTCAGTGGATTCATAGCAGGATCTCAATTGTAACTCCTCACCTTCGGCAAGGAGCATGGACAACAGAACTTGTCTTATTACAATAGAATTGGTATGCCAATCCATTTCTCTGGGAGAAGGCTAGAGTTCAAACACTCCAGTTTTGCTTGTCTTTTACATTGCAAGGGACAATTCGAACGCTGATGGCAACCTACACATTACATTTGTTCTATATAAGGTTCTATACCCAGATCTGGCAGATCTGAGTACAATGGCTCACCATGTAAAAAACCACTCCCTTTATCATAGGCGTAACAAGTAGGAGGGACAAAACAGTCATCTGCCTCCCCCCAATAATTTGTAGATATAAAACATACCCTTTCATTATGCCCCCCCCCGCCCCCAATATTGAATATGTGGTTACACCATTGCTTTTTAATCAGTTTTATTAGAGCCATTTTTTGTGTCAAGACAAGACAAAATGGAAATGGAAAAATGGAAAATGACCTTTCACCATTAGGAGTTGGACAAATTAATTTCAGTAAACAAAGTGGGTTTTTTTTTGTCTATTTGTCATCCAGAACTTGATAAAAGCAGCCCTTAGGTAAATTGTGAATTATGAACTGAGTGTCAGAGAAGGAAACCCTGCTCATCTTAGACTTAGTCTAGATGTGGTTTTGAGCGACAGCCACTGGTATTACTTCACACCTTTCTTCACAGCTAGCAGTGCAGCAGTTCCTCAATTCTATTTTTTTTCACAGGTCTGTGCAGCCACTTCTCGGAGAGGCCAACTTCCTCTTTTTGAAGTAGATGCACATTAGCTGGCATGTTTGCCTCTTCTTTGTATCAATTATTTCTCCTTTCATTGGTAATGCTTACGGTATTATTGCAATATGTGAACTCAACAAACAGAAATACTGTCAGTGTGACAAGTACGTAAGCATTTTCCAAATTTTGCCTGATTTAAATTAATGTTGTTTACAATTTTGATTCCCTAAAGCAGGTACATAACAGCTGTATCCTATATTTAAAAAATCCAAGGCACTTGAAAGGACATGAAACCCCCAAGGATATTTTTGAACAAGCTTTGACAGAAACCATGAACAAGGAATGCTGGACTAAACATCAACATTTGAGCCAGACAGTTTTTATATATGCATGCAAGCCCAAATAGCCTATGCCACTGAAATATGCAACTTAAATACCTAGGTAACTTATATCCATTTTACAACGTACTTGAAGCCACGTTACTTCGCTGACAGTTCAAAATTGTGCCTTCTACTAACATGCAACAGCTCATATTAGGGACAGCGTAATAAAACTATTGTGGTATTACTTCTTCATGTCACAAACATAAAACATCGGATTTATTAGTCTTCTCGCATCTTACATGTAAGGGCTCAATAGTTGTGCTGTTAAACGTAATGGAGATATCTTCCTAGCGTCGCTTTGACTAAATTCAGATGTGGAAAAGTTTGTTTCAGAAACATTACATTCAATTTTACATTTTAAACAAATTTAGAACAATTTAGAACATTTAGAAACAAATTCATTCCAGTGGCTGCCATATAACGCCAAAACAATTCATAATACAAGCTCAATAATTGTAGGTGTGCAGTAATTGTAGGCATTTTTGTTATTGGTGGATTCATTACTGTATATCTTTTTTCAATTAAGAGAGACAAAGGAAGATGTGCTTACCGCTCCTCTCTCGAAATCATTGTAGAGCGCCTTATCCAGCAATGTTTTCTCGCTGCAGCTCTCCGATCCTACCAAGGTGATGTAAATGTAATCATCCGTCCCTGCAAACCACTGGCTACCGGTGGCCACAGTCACAACGTAGCAAGGCATTGCGCTCCCACAATAAGACTGCCCAGTGTCCACAGAGCACAGAGGCTTAAACTTCAGCAGCTATACAACTTCAGAATAAGCCTTCTCTGACTCAAGAGTGATTTCCCCTTTCCTTGTAGAGGCTTGCACACACTCTCCCTCTCTCTCCCCCACCTCCAGAATTTTTTGCATGAAGACCACAAGTTATGCAAATGAATAAACAAACATTGCTAGCTGATGGTGATGATAAGATGTTCTAAAATAGCGTCTGTGGTGTAGGACTGTATGTGCACTCTACCAAACACATACAGCATGAAGAAGCACAATGCATTAATAACTCCTCATAGTCCCAAGACTTCTCTGAGAAACCTCATGGCTGGTCAGTCCATCCCTGACATTTAGGGAAGTCTCCCCAAGAACAGTACTTGCATAAAACATTTGGTAGAGTAAAAAAAAACATTGCATGAATGCTGCAGAATGGTTAAATAAATTGAATGCAAGCCAATTATGGCACAAGTAAAAAAATAAATAAGGTACAATTAAATGACTGGATGATAATACAGAAAGTGCAACACGAGGATTACTGCATTTTCAACCAAAGCAAGTAACTGGATAGCAGCCACAGAAAAGAGGATAACCGTACTTTCAATAAGACAGACAGGCACTGTTGCCTAGTACCGTGAGATCACCATGATAAATGCATAAGTCAAGATGAAAAAATGGAATTGGAGGTGTCACTTCGATAGTGTCAGATTAAACCATGGGAAATGTAGAACTGAGATCGCTACCCATCTATGTACCTAAGTATCTTGTGCTTTATAGTGGGCTATCTGGAAGCACACTCAGAATTCAGTGTATCCCATTACATTTGACCTAGTAACTGATCCAGAGTCCAGCTCCTTTCCATCCCATGTAGACTGGTATAACTCAGCATCAAGAGCACAACGAGAGTGAGACAAAACCAATCAGTTACTGTTCATACAATCCAAGACAGAGGTTTATATTTGGAAACTGGATGCTCAACAGGAACCTGGGGTTTTAATACCCAACTACTGACAGTAAGATAGCATATGCCTTGGAGGGGATGCCCTTTTTTGTCTTGCATACCAGGTTGTTCTAAGATTGGCAGGCAAAATGTAATTCGAATGGCAATTCTTGGGGGAAGCGTAGTCATATTTTTAGTGCTTCTACATTAAAATATATCAAGACATAAAATGTATTCATTCAGAACACAATTCACAAGAACAAGGTATCAACTGTACCCATCTGAACTTTCGTACATGAGACATACCAGTAGGATTGTGCTATTTTACCCAACATGCTAGCATGCTGTAAGAATAAAAATACATTTCCAATTCGAATGTGCTATGTACAGAAAATAAATCTGACCATAAAGCTAGCTAACTGGGTATTATTATGAATCATTTATTTAACCAGGTACGTTTATTGAGAGCATATTCTCTTTTGCAACAACGGCCTGGCCAAGAGGCTCGGTGAGAAATGGAGTTGTGGCTCACAGACCACTAGCAATGTTTGCTTTCAAAGCACAATGATACAATACATTGTGATGGAGTCAGTGAGGAGGATATGTTTGGTTAATATCTGGTTAGGAGTAGCCAGTAATCAAGCTGTCAATAGATTGCATGCACAAATATAATACTTACTGACCGGTCGGTGTATATAACCGGTGTAGTGTATTTTGTTGCTACTTTGTCAGTCTGTGTTACCAAGGAGAATGGAGTTTGTGTGCACATGCTCAGTGGAAGTGAGCAGCAGGAAAACCAAGTGTGTGTTTATCTCGTATTGGAAATTGATAATATTGTCCTTATCTACATGCAAGTTAACTGACAAACATAAGTTTGCAATGTTTCAGAATAAAAATAGGTGAGATTCATTCAAGAGATTAATGTCATAGCAAGTTTATGTCGGAATGCTTTCCACATCAGGCCTTTTCACCATTGTCTTGAGTATCAGATTACCATCTGAGATTAGCGTTATATCATTTTACTTATGTTTAATTCACAAACTACTTTTTAATAAGTGAGCAAATTATCATAGCAAATATTAGGTAGCCACCAGTAACTAAAAGATTACTGCCTGCCGCATGTTTGCGGTCACATTTAAGTGAAATGCAGGCCAGCATATTATTACTTGTAATGTTGCAAAAACATGAGCCAGAGATGAATCATTCATAAAGCCTAAGCAGAAAAAAAGGATGCTACATTACAGTCATTTAGCAGATGCCCTTATCCAGAGCGACTTACAACACGAGAACATGCATCGAGAAGTGCACGAGAAGTGCATCCACATGAGTTTTATGAGCAACAGTAAGAATTAGCTGCTGGAGTTTTGTGGCACAGGCAGGAAGAGCAGCAAGGAGGGACTAAACAGTCCAGACATAAGAGTACCAGGGCCTGGACTAGAAGCTGTGTAGAGTAGGTGGGCAGGAAGGGGTGGACTCTCCGGATGTTGTAAAGGAAGATTCTGCACATCCGATTCAAAACTGCTACATGGGAAGAGAAGGAGAGTTGATAATCTAGGTTTACCCTTAGGGTTTTAGCAGTGGATGTGCAACAAGTGAGTTCACCTGCAGCTTTAAGGCTGAGGGAGAGGTCTCGGAAGCAGCGGGGCCTTGCAGGGCATGAAGAAAATGAAGAGCATTTCAGTCTTAGCTAGGATGCGATTCAGGCGGTGAGCCACCACCCAGCCGAGATGACCTTAAGGCAGGCAGATGCGTGCTGAGACCTGTGTGTTGCAAAGAGGAAAAGAAAGGAAGAGAGAATTGTCATTTAGAGCTATCATTATGCATGATGTGGATTCAGCAATAAATATGCATCATATGCAATACAAACAAGCTTTTATCTTAATTTTTTAAGATAAAATTTAAAATCCTCATGATTTGCATTTTAGGACAACTTTTGGAAGGAAGGAAATATACATCCCCCCCAAAAAAAAAAAAAAAAAAAAAAAAACAGGTAGGAGGATGGAGAAAAGAAAACAGAATAAGATGTCTTGATGCGTTGGCTTTAGTACCAACTGTGCATGTAGATACTGTTAGAGGCTGTTAGGCAAAGATGTTGGCAATGAAGTCATGGAAAGGAAGAGCCAATTGTCATTTAAAGTGGTAGGAGAAACCATGGGAGGAGATGACAACTAAGAGATGTAAATGTAAATGGGCTGGAGAGGGCTGAGTACAGAGCCTTGTGGGACACCCATAGGATGAACATGGGATATAGACAATCCAAAATCCCAGGAAACCCTAAAAAGGAGCGGCCAGAGAGGTCCATGTCAAAAGAATTGGAGATGTCCAGAAGAATTAGGACTGCTAATTATATCATTGATTTATGTTATTAACTTAAACTAAGGCTTATAGCTAAAAAATAACACATTTCCTCTGGATATTGTGCAAAAACAATAGCTCTACAGGCATTTTAGACATTTTATTTCTCAAGTTTCACACATTAATAGCAATAAATGTCTCCTCAAGCCACATGCTCACTCAATATGTGAACTTAGTAAGACTTAGTTACTTGGACTTATTTGGACTATTATGCTGGTTGCAGAGGGAAAAGGTGATCAGAAAAGTTAAGATATGTTTGGGGACCCCCTGGTGTACAGCATCTAATTCTCTGAGAATGATCAAGTCATTACCGATGAATTATTGAAAAGTTATAGAGAGATAGAGGCTGAAAGCAGCTGATGTTATGTTGTACCATTTCCCGGTTACTGTCCATTTCTTTGGGGCCTGAGGGCAGAACACTTGTTGCATACCTGGATGACCACCAGGTGCAATGTTTTAAGTTCATTCATTGCAGAAAATGTGGCATTTGCTTCCTGAAGAGATGGATTCTGATTTTATTAATATAATCTTAATACTTCATATCCTACCTTACTATTGTCATATAAAAACATTTGAAGACCCAACGCTGTGGTTTGCTGAAACATTAAATGAACATAATATTAGTTCTGAATCAGTGCCAGGTTTTCTGCAGTAAAATAATAATTATGAAAGAAGGGTATATGACAGAGTACTCATATGACTCCTGTTCATGTGTGGATATAAAAAAGGTTCCGTCTCGAAGAAATTTACATGTCAAATGAGGGATGGCACATAATAGGAGTAAATAACATGGCCTTAGGAAAATATATTCAAATAATATTTGAACAGTAACATGACTTCTTGTCATGGTATACCAAAGCCTCATTTCCTATTACAAATTCATATTCATTTGGGATATTCCAGGGAAGTTTCCCATGCAAACTGTACATCTACATCTTCCTCTCTCCTCACCCACCCCTCTCTAACCACGGATGACTTTGCATCCTTCTTTCGCAAGAAGGTCAATGACATTTGCAACTCCTTCTCCCCAAGCTTTCCTGCACCTAACCCTTCCTCATCCATCTCACTACCCAAACATCTCACCTCCCTGTCTTCCTTCTAAGCCCTCCCTGACTCTGACATCTCACAACTTGTTCACTCCCACCGTCCTACCACCTGCCCTCTCGATTCCATTCATTCCCCTCTTCCAGTCCATCGCTATGGATATCCTCCCCTTTGTCTCCAATGTAATCAACTCCTCTCTTTCCTCTGGCTTTGTCCCCTCTCCCTTCAAAAGGGCCCATGTCATTCCCCTCCTCAAAATACCCTCTGAATCCTGCTGTAATTTCGAATTACTGACCTGTCTCTCTCCTCTCATTCCTATCCAATACATTAGAATGGGCTTTATATACTGCCTGGCCCCAAAAAAAGTCACCACCTGGATTTAACTAAGCAAATAGGTAAGAGCCTTCCATTGGATAATTACTGCAGTGATTAATATGTTTTAGCTGGCAACAAGTTATTTTACCCTAACTGATGCAGTGAGTAGCTTCTTATTTCTTAAACAACCATGTCAGAAGACATATCCTGTAGTCGTAGAAAAGATGTTAATCTGTTTCAGAAGGGTCAAATTATTGGCCTGCATCAAGCAAAGAAAACAACTAAGGAGATTGCTGAAACGACTAAAATTGGGAACTGTCCAACGCATTATTAAAACCTGGAAAGATAGTGGTGAACCATCATCTTCGAGGAATAAATGTTATCGCAAAAAAATCTTGAATGATCGTGATCGGCGATCACTTAAACGTTTGGTGAAAGTAAGAGCATTTCCACATGCACAATGCAAAGGGAACTCAAGGGATTGGAACTAAACAGCTGTGTAGCCTTAAGAAAATCACTTGTCAGTGAGGCTAATCGGAAAAAAAGGCTTCAATTTGCTAGGGAGCATAAAGATTGGACTCTGGAGCAATGGAAGAAGGTCATGTGGTCTGATGAGTCCAGATTTACCCTGTTCCAGAGCGATGGGCGCATCAGGGTAAGAAGAGAGGCAGATGAAGTGATGCACCCATCATGCCTAGTGCCTACCGTACAAGCCTGTGGGGGCAGTGTTATGATCTGGGGTTTCTGCAGTTGGTCAGGTCTAGGTTCAGCAATGTTATGTGCCCAAAGAATGAGGTCAGCTGACTACCTGAATATACTGAATGACCAGGTTTTTCCATCAATGGATTTTTTCTTCCCTGATGGCACGGGCATATTCCAAGATGACAATGCCAGGATTCATCGGGCTCAAATTGTGAAAGAGTGGTTCAGGGAGCATGAGACATCATTTTCACACATGGATTGGCCACCACAGAGTCCAGACCTTAACCCCATTGAGAATCTTTGGGATGTGCTGGAGAAGACTTTGCGCAGCGGTCCGACTCTCACATCATCAATACAAGATCTTGGCGAAAAATTAATGCAACTCTGCACGGAAATAAATGTTGTGACATTGCAGAAGCTTATTGAAACGATGCCACAGCGAATGCGTGCCGTAATCAAAGCTAAAGGCGGTCCAACTAAATATTAGAGTGTGTGACTTTTTTTTTGGACGGCAGTGTATAATCAATTGTCTCTCTATCTCCTACATAATTACCTGCTTGATCCTAACCAATCTGGCTTCAAGGCAGGCCACTCCACGGAAAGTGCTCTGCTCACAGTCACTGAGGGTCTCCACTTGGCGGTCTCAATCACTCAGCTCCGTCCTCCTCCTCCTCGACCTGTTAGCTGCATATGACACCGTTGACCACCAGATCCTGCTGTCATCTCTTGCCAAGATGGGAATCTCTGGATCTGCATTGGCATGGTTTAAATCATACCTGGTTGACCGGTCCTACCAGGTGGTCTGGAGAGGATCCCTCTCCTCTCCCCACACCCTCTCTACCGGAGTCCTGCAGGGCTCGGTGCTAGGCCCCCTCCTATTCTCCCTGTACACTAAGTCACTTGGTTTGGTTTTCTCTGCTCATGATTTTTCATATCACTGCTATGCAGATGACACAACTCTTTCTCTCCTTCTCCTCTTCTGAGTCCCAGGTCCTGGGGTATATCTCTACATTATTGGCAGTCATCTCTGCCCAGATATCCACCCACCACCTGAAGCTGAACCTGGGAAAGACCTGGGAGCTGCTCTTCCTCCCAGTGAAGAGACCCCAATGATTGATGCTTCAATCACCATGGAAGGCTCCATAGTGTCTCATATTATGTATCTATGTTGAAGACTGTCCAAAAAAATAACTGTACAAACCTTGTTATTTCCAAGTGTATTAAACCAGTGGTTCTCAATCCTGGTCCTGGGGGACTGCTGTGTGTGTTGGGTTTTGTTCCAACCACAGTTGCAACCCCGTAATTGTAACAAATGGTTAATTGTTTTAAATGAGACATTTTTTATATCTATTGAAGGATGGTTTACCTTCTTAAGGCCACATTATGTCAGAAATAGCTATAGATGCCATGAAGAATAAATGTCCCATATTCACATCCCAGGACTTAAGTTGGATGAACTAATGCACTCATTTGCTGTAAGGCACTATATGGTGTAAGGCACTAAATTATTCCTTTACAAGGAGGCTACAATTGATTACATTATAGACTGACAGGTAAAATCAGTGTGGCCCTAATTGCTGAAAGTGTCACTTTCACCTGGTCAAGGAAACCAAACCATTTGTTGAAATGAGGCAATGAGCCAAACCTGTAGTGTTTTAACAAGTTTAAGGAAACGTTCTGAAAGAACAGACAAACATGTGTTTTTGCCACTGCTGGGAGTTGCAGAATTACAAGTTCTCTTTCATCTGTACTGTTCTGTTAACAATAGATAGACCACACCTTGTAGTACAATAAAAAATGTGTATTTTGAGACAACATAGAAATGTACAGAATACAACACTTTGGTAGAATCAAAAAAAGACATTTACACTTAGATTTTGCCCATTTTAAACGCAGTGGATGGACAACTCCAGCAAAAAAAAGTCATTCAATGTTACAAAAGGCAGCGCTTAAGTCACAATGATGGAGTTCTCCAAAAAACCCGGACACCTGGCATGCAGTGACAACAAACTTTTATGAAACCAAAGATGTAAATGGAAGCGGGCAATCAGCACCTAAATTGGCCTGAAATATTGCTAAATAATTTACGAATAGTCTAAATAATAAGTCACATTTTCAACAACAGCTACATGAAGAATAGTCAGCGAGTCAATGGCATTAACAGATGCCCTAATCGCAGGGGTGTCAAACTCATTCCATCGAGGGCCGAGTGTGTGCAGGTTTCTGTTGTAACCAATGCATTACACCAGGTGATTTCAATTAGGCTCCCTCCTTAGTTGAAGAAGTGAGCTAATTAGTGAAATCACCTGGTGTAGTGCATTGGTTACAACAAAAACCTGCACACACTCGGCCCTCGATGGAATGAGTTTGACACCTGTGCCCTAATGTATGGGGCTTTTTTCCCCCTCTTCACTGTACACACGTTCATCTACCAGACTGGGAGTTTAACAATTCCACATCAGCAAGAACAAAATTACTTCACACAGCTAAATAAACCATACACATTTAAAACTGTATACAAAAATATAGTTTGTAAGGAGAGGTCTCAATTGTTGCATACCATTTACTGAATGCCTCACACAAATTGTAAATAAATCTAATGAAGCGGTGGTTGCACATCACAAAATAAATAAAAACTACCCCATTTCCTGGAACACAACGGTACTCATTTTGATATATCCTTTTGATATCATTTTTATATAAAAATTAAAAAAGCCAAACAAGACTGGTACCGTCGGGAAATGTTCTGAGCGCCACAATTCAACATCTCAATAATACAGAAATTATGAAACTGGTAATACAAGTTGGAGAAACGGTGCTACCAAAAGAACTGAACAAATATACACTCAAAACTACCATCTTGTGGACATGGAAGCGTTACAATCATAACTCAAGCTGGTTTGTGACAGTAAAGAGCCGGTTTGTTGTGCACTTGTGCACTTGTTATTATTTGATAATGTTAGTTGTGTTCACTTTGACAACTTCTATATCACTTACACATTGTTTAAGCAACTGTCAGTTAATTTACAGTGCTGTTTAGAGTCAAATATTAAAATCTTACCAAGTTTCTACTTGCACTATATATGCATCTCTAAGTTTAAAGGCCTGGTACAGTAGTTAAAAATGGTAAACTTGTTCAATGAAAACACAAAAGGATAACACCACAACCACCAATGGGGATTCAGGTGCAAACACCTGAGAAAGCCTGTTTATCTTCCCTGTTTTACATTTCTGCCATTTTATGTGCACTCATTTCACTCAGACATATTTTCAATTACAGCACGACAACACAAACTACTTTGATAGCGTACAATCACGGTTTGTTTGTTTTATGCGATTTCACGAGTCCCTCCACATAAAGCACATCTAAAGTAATAATGCCACACATATTTAAGCCCAGTCTTAAACCGGCTTTAAAATCAAGAGGACATTGTTCAGTTCCCATGACAACAGTGAACAGCTACCACAAAATGTCCAAGTTCTGTATTGCTAGTCCGCATAAATATTTAGAGTGAGACGTTTTCTTCAGCGCTGCAGACAAGACTAGCTTCAAATCAGGATTACAAGTGAGATCAAGACAGAGTCAATGCATTCTGTACCCAAATAAAATCCTGGATGGCTAATGTGATGCAAGAGATTCTGTTTAACGCCCATTCAAATTTCAAAGGGACAAAAGCTTCTAGGCTCTGGTTGGTGAAACGCCAAGTTGTCGGGACTCTTCAGGGTCTCTTCACATCATGATTACATATTAATCCCTGACTGACTGAATAATCATTTTAAATCAAGACATCGTTCAGATTAACTGACCATTGATGAAACTAAATGCGATCCAAAATAAAGCGAATTAACCTTAAAAAAAGTCATAAACCAGCACTGTACACTCACTATTGAAGTACTAATGTGTTTGTGAATCGAGTCTATGATCAGATAATGCTGTTGTATTATGCAGTGAGCATTACAAAGTAATTGAAATTTATGAACTGCAAATTAGACCACCAATATATAAAAAAAGACCAATGTACAGTTTATTTATAGTAATTACTTTCATTTCAAATACTACTTGAACTGTGAAGTGAAGGTTTCCTATGTATGCCTAATAAATGCAAACAGATCTCTACGGAAAATAAATTAACGTCAGATATGATCGTACCACTAAGTGAATTTAATCGATGTAGAGGTCGTGTCTTTGAAGGTTAATTTCATGCTATTTTCATTATTCAAACACTCATTTAAAGTAAACGGTGACCATGACAAGTGTTGTCTAAAATCTGATCTGTACTTCCATTTTTTTTAAACTTTTTTAAATGCTGCACAAATCTTAATATAGCAAGTTATCAGATATGATGAATGGCACTGGACCCTATATCTTCACCATAGTGGACTTGTATAGTAGCTGTATGGCCATTTAGACATTTCCATCATATATATTTGCATATTATTTAAATCATTCAGCATTTTATCCATATTTGCATGTGCAACAATGCCTGAAAAAATGAAGGGAGTATAACAATTTGGTTAATGTATCAGGGGATGTAGCAGTAAGACAAAGTGGACTTAATTATGGAAATAATGATGTGACAACATGCACGGCTTCTACTAAACAAGGCTCTCGTTAGAAAACAGGAAAAAAAGAAAGAAAAAAAAGGCCATGGCTGCAACTTCCTGTGATGTGCACATGGCCACTGCACTCACTTCCTCCCTGCAGCTTCAGCAAGCTTAACATCCAGAGGAATCTGCTAGCCATCAAAGATATCACACCTCCCGCTGTCCAAAACACACCCAACCTTCGCAAACGCGCATTACTTTCCAGTTCATACACACCGATTGCAATGCTCAACGTTGATAATGAAGTTAATTTACTGAAATTTAATAAGAATAGAACTAAACAAAAAACTAGACCAGTCATACAATTTCAAGAACTTCCATACACAAAATTCCAAGTAAACTAAGAAGCCATTTATCCATTCATAAGTTAAGGCAGATTGTTTTGGGCTGCATTGCCCCTCCTCCTTCGTTGCACATGTGATTTCTGAGGGAGCAGCTGAGAGCGTTGCCATGGTGTCCTTAGCGGCAAAAAATGATCAGGGGCGTTGCCGGGAGCAACGTGCACTGGGGCTTAGAAAGCTGGCGATTATAGTGCCCTTAATGACGGTTGCCGGGGTGCTGCCTAAAAGCGTACGGAAGCTAGAGACGACAACTGCAGCAGGTACCCATTGCGCCGTCCTTGAGGATTTTGGCGGTGCCGCCCGCGATGGGTCGTGCGTACAGCGGCTGAGAGAAGCGGTGGCCGTGGAGCGGTGGTCGGGGACGTCTCCGGACTGTTCCGGCTGCGTGTGGGCGTGCTGTTCCAGGCCTCCTGAGCGCTCGCCCTCCTCCTCGAGATCCCGTTGCCCTAGTTGAGGTGCAGGGCCTGCTTCATGAACTCGTAAGTGGTGAAGGCCACGGCCTGGGAGGGCACGCAGCGGATGTAGTTCAGCGAAAGGCCACGGTACAGACCCTTCTTCACCCCGTACGTGCTGTGCACGTACTTTAGGGTCTTAGTCAGAGTCCTGTGAAAACAGAGTTTGGTTAGGAGCGACGTCCGACAAGCTCGTTGCAATATTTCAGAAAAGTGGCACCACAGAAGCTGTTTAAAAGGCCATCTTTGGGTGATATTTGGTGGAATGAGGTCTATGTGGATTGAGGGACTCCTCCACTGGATGAAAAATCTGGGATTGAAGTTCAGTAAACTGGACAAATAATCGAATGTGCCAACAGAAAAATCACATTCCCACCCCTCCCCATCAACGCCATTAATGTCAGTATCATTATCCTGTGTAAAACATTTCTGGACACGTTGCAAGAAAATGAGTTGAAAAAAGAAAGGAAGACGTGATTGTGAAGGATTACTGTATTTACTACTAAATGCTATAATTTATTTTTGTGATATAGTGGGAAATGGCTTTAGAAGCTTCATTGTTTCTAAGATGCACTTTTTTCCCTGCAGCCATTGCTCCTGCGGACAGAAATGCAACCTAACATGTCTCACACACACACACACACACACACACACAAAGGGACCATTTCTTACTTTTATTTCTGTCATTTCTCTTGGTGATTTCTACTACACTATGGCAGAAACACACCCAGCCCTTATGGACCAACACACAGACTCACCCCAAAGTTGCATAAGCTATGTGACTCTGCTATGAATACATGATACAACAATCATGAATGAACAAATTTTGCACAGGAAGCCATGAAAGACTGCAAGGGGCTTTTAGGAGTGATGTCGCTGTTGTGACACTTACAGACATTTTTCAGAGTCTGGGAGGACAGTTCCTAACTGCATCCTGCGGCGGGCCACATCCAAAGGATAGCTGGAAGAGAGACGGATTTAATTCAATCACAGGGGCACATCTTGTGAAAAGATATCTACAGTGAAATATATGCCTGTTCTCTACAGGGTTTCTTTCTATTTTCTATATTTATTTATTTTTGCTTTTCTCTTTAATTCGGAACGTCTAAATCGCACTTTTAAGCCGTGCTTGCTGCGACCTCCGCTGTCAATTCGGGAACGTGCGGACAAGCACACGCACTCCTCCGAAACACGTGTCAGCCACCATTTCCGTTCACAGTCTACGAGATGAACTTGCACAGACATGTGTCTGAGGAAGCCACTTCATGTGCAGTTTCATACAGGAAGACTGTGGGTGCCTATTTGACCAGCGGCGGTCGCTGGTGTGTGCTACTGCCGATTACGCGTTCCTCCGCGGGGCTGATGGCAGCAGTCAGCACCGGCACGGTCTGGTATCAAATCACAGACCGTGTCAGTGCCGACATCCACACCCCAGAAGAGTGCCTTAACAGGATGAGCCACCCAGCATCTGCCCCCCTCCGCATGGTTTCTCAGCAGGTGGGGGTGAAATCAGAGGGCAGGCCACCATCTAACAAAAAGTATTGGCGTTCAATGTCCAAAGTATTCAAATATACTGCAAGTGCTTCAATTGGCTTATTGGCCCAGACTTCCATTACCACATTAAATAAACTAATCAAATTCTTAAAGAGTTTAAAACCAGGACTTTGATCTATTACTCAAGAGTCGCTTTCTGACTCATATTCCAAGAAGCACAGTTACACATACTGGGAAACGCCATTTATGTGGCTTCTAGTGTAGATAAAAACCGGCCCTTGTATAGGCGTGTTAAGTGCAGGGTGAGGCGGCCCACTCACGATATGGTTTGTGCGATGGCTCCGGCGATCCCGCCACACAGCAGGTTGACGTGGGTCTTCAACACCAGGACGTTTGGGTTGTCCGAGGAGGGGCGTCCCAGCAGCTCCGGGAAGTGAGCCAGTCCTAAACTCTTCAGGGTGCCAAAGGTGAAGAAAGAGAAGCCTGGAGGAGAGGGAAGACCAAAAAGGGACAGAAGAACATTTCTGAAGGTCAAAAGGTCAAGAGCCATAAAGGACCCAAGTATGTTTGAGGGCTATCCCAAAGAGAATATGATCTCCTTTAAAAGGATGAATCACACAAGGACAATTTGAAAGTTGAACACTTAGCTTAGAAGTGTATGCTGAAAGCGGACTCATTTAAATTGAGATCACACTACCACAACTCGATTCTTGCGAATGTTTTGAAACAATGTGCAAAAATAATATCAGCCAAGATGTCAATACAAAATGTTAAACTTCCAAATGAATCACATAGCTGAGCGACTTGGTTAGAAGTTACCGGGAGGACATATTGGCATGCACTTTCAGGGATGCTACCTGCGGGCACACCATTGTTTTTGTACATCTACGCTAACAATGCTAGCCTTTGGCGGTCTCGCCACAATCGCATACAATTATTTGAATGCACAGTACATCGTATTGCAAGGAAACAATTATACTTAAATCATTTTTGGGTGAACAATCCATGTCTACTTTCTACTACCTCTATGTACATGCTTATAGTTATACAACTGCACAGAATTTCTCACCTGCGTATGGTGCCATGCCAATGAGAGTGGGGGTGAGCCCTCTGTAAAACCCAGTGACGCCCCCTTCCTTTAAAAAGAAAGCATATCAACAACTGAATTGAAGTTAAAGATTTCCTCCTAACATCCCACAAAGACATTAAACAAGCAAAGATGGACAGTGTGTCTCCAAAGGGCATACCTTATGGTAGATAGTGTGGAAAGCATTGGCAATGCCCGTATACCTGTGCTCTCCCGTCACCTGAAATGCCAGCCGGGCACGGATGACGTCGAGGGGGTAAGTGCAAATAACTGCCGTCATTCCTACAAGTAAAACCAACAGACACAGGTACGCAAATCTTAAGTCTGATATGTAACACCATATAGTAAACATTAATGGCATTACATATTGCGATCACAATTTAAAAATTGGGAAAAAGAATCACTCTGGTTACCCTTATGAAATGCTGTGCTATAGTTTACATGCAGACAAACTCCTACTCCTACTGGTATTGTATTGCAGTAAATAAAATGACCTTACCGGCCAGAGATCCAGCCATAAGCCGATGGATGTGTCCAGATATTCCAAGCTGTTTTCTTAGCAGCTGTTAAAGACATGATTCAAAGTGGTGTTTCAAAATGCATGTTGGCTCTACAAAATCCATGTTGTAATTATTTACATGTGTAAATAACGTGTGTGCGTATATATGTGGCAGACAAAATAATGTCAACACCAAATGAAAACTAACTCAATTGAAAAGGAGTCCATACATGTATTTCATGTTAATGTCAATATTCATTAGCAATATGTTACACGCACGCGCACACAAAGATACGAACACATTGGGAATTGGGTTTGGTGCATTTTGACGGAATGGAAAGTTCCATCAAAATGTTAAGAACTTTGATCTTTCATTAATCGGAATCACTACTTATATTACTGTAGCCTGATTTTTTTTTTTTAAATAGGCTATCAATTTTGTAGCTATGAACCTTGCTTGACCATTAATGAAAGTTAACCATTAATCAAAGGTAATCCAGATCTCATTAGAACATTTATTCAGTTTTTCCCAAACACCACATCTCTTTCTGAGGGACCTCGTGTCTTTGGCCTCTTTTGCAAATGGTTTGATTTTGTTCTGGCCCTTTAGATCACACCTCAACTTATATTCTTTAGCAACAGTACTGAGACAGGCCCCTTTGATAGCATTTCGAGTTTATCAATAGAAAGTGTGACTTATTTCCATTTAGCGCTCTCCATTATGTGTCAGTGATAATAATGAGCTTGATATTGATCATGCATAAGATTGATAAGGCGTAATTCTATGGTCCTTCCAGCTTAATTCATACCCCATTCAGTTTACCTTGTTGGTTTGTTCTAATGTACACATTTAATTCATTCTGCCAAATAATTATCCTGGACTTCACTTTGTAATACATGAATATCACTGTCAAAATAATGTACTCAATTAGCACACACCCATACAGGACAACCTGAACAATGCACTTTATGGTGACACCATACACACTTTCACATCGTTAAAGTTTTATGTGCTGCATGGAATGGTCTCCATCCAAAGGGCACAACTGAGTCCTACCTGGGATGGGTCAGAGTCCATTGTGCCACATGCTACACCACCCGCTGTCCTGATTCTATTTTCATCTCAGAAATTGCATCAGCAAGAATAGGGCAATAAAAGCAAGGGGTCGCAATAAAATTCTCTCAGGGCAAATTTCTGTCTGATGACGCGCTGACCTACCTTTTTGTAATTGTCGAAGGCCATAAACTGAATGGCGCCATAAGGAAATATTCTGACCATCATGGCCCCATTCCCTTTGTACAAGCCAAGGTAGCCCTCCTTCTTTGGCACGGCACGGATAGTGGCAACCACCCCTACAATTAACAAAACAAAAATAATTGCATGGCACCAAAGCATGGTCCGTGAACTATGAGCCACAACTCAGCCAAAGTAGGAGAAAAGCTTTGCCAAGGCAAAGAATACGTTTAAGAAGTTAATTTCTTCAAGAGGCGGAAATAAAAGCTACTCTCATTGAACCTTGTAATGTTGTAAATAGGGAGTGTCTGATTATGAACTTTTGCTCGTTTATCTGGTGTACACTCTTTTTATACTCTCCTATATTGTACTGTATGAATCTGTAACTGTCTTGTGTCAACCTTTCACCTGCCGAGGGACAACAGATGAAAACTAGCTCTCGAGCTAACTCTGGCATTGTACCCACTGACGCTTTTTGCGGAAATGTTGATTACTATGCGCTGTCCCTTTTAAATAAATTAAATACATAAATCCTACATACTGCATATTTAAATATAATGGTTCAAAATATAAAACATAAATTGACATTTACATTTTTATATACGACCATATACAATATGGCTGTGCCGGCGTGTTTTTTTTAAAGCTTCTGTATTGGTAGCCAAACACTCATGTACACATGCGGGTTGTTTCCAATGTAAGCCATGTAAACACAGGTATCAGATATGGATCACTTTTAAAAGTAGATGTAAACAGGCGGTCAAAAAAGGCCCGCAGTGTAAACAAGGTTCACTGACCGAGGTGTTTGTAGTGCGGATTCTGAGCCTGGAGTAGTATCTTCACTCTATCAAGAGGAGCAATAGTGGATTTGGCACAGCATCCTGCAACGCCTTCACAAGAAAGTAATACAACACATTAATACTACTTTGGTGATTCCTGAACTTGACAAACTGGTTGTGAATCCATATCAATCCTTAAAAAAAAAAAAAAATCTGCACAGAAATCATGCTCATGTTGTGGCAATATTTTCCTATAATTCTTTTCGGATGAAGAACAAATTATGTAGATGCATTGTAAATCACAACTTTCAAACAGTCATATAAGAATGGTCATATCTAAGCAATGGAGACCATGCAAATGAAACCCATTTTTATGCAATTGAAGAAATGTATTTATTTTAGGTCAAATTCAGTCAATTCACAATATGCAGCACAATTCACACGCAGAGTACATTGCATGTAAGCTCCAGGTTACTTTAGAAACATTCAGATATTATAGAATCACACTGACATGAAATGTGCTTGTATACATTTCAATATGGTTTGGTTTAAAAGCAAAAAAGATTCACTTCATCCCTTATGTGCAAAATGTTTTTAAATGTAAGTCTCAATATTGAACTAGTCTGACATATTCATAATAATTATAGGCAGCATCAAAACAATTTGAATAACAAATTCTTCAAATGATACACCTACATGTGATAGCCAGATATGTCCTTACCTCCAGCTACGAAGGAGCGTACCCAGTAATAGTCCCTCTGTGCTGGGTTTGGTATCTGAGGGCCCGTTGCTGGGACAGGTGCTTCTGTAGCCATTGTGTATATGTTCAGAGGCCAAACTTATCCATATCTATGGTGCATCCTAAAAAGAACAGACATTTTGTTTCTTCAGAAGATGCTGACCAAAGATTAAAATCTGGGATATCCATATTAAAATCTGAAGCTTCGCCTATAATTTAACCCTGACTGTGAAAGCTACTAGTGTCTTTGATAAATGCCATTTAGATAGTAATAGTCCATCTTTGTGGACAGTCAATTCTGCGTTAAAGGTGAAGAGGTTTATAACATACTATTTCCTGACACTAGCAGCTAGTCTAGCCTGTTACTGACAAACGACAAGGAAACGTCAGCCTGACATTCTAAAGACTTCTATATTGATGTCACAAAAAAACAATATGCGGAAATAATCTTAACACACCAGTAATAACCCCAAATAGCCACCTATAAAGCTTGCTAGCATAAATAACGACGTTAGCGTAAATGATGGGTAGCTAGCTAGCAACCATTCTTCATTCATTTACAACATTAGCAAGCAAGGAAGGAAGATGACAAGAGTTGGCTAGCTGGCAGGCACTGACTATTTACTACGAATAACTAGTATAAACTGGCTAGCAAATTTTAAATTAAATTGACAAGCACTCGATAATGCTTGTTAAGGACACTATTCAGCAAGCGAACAAACATGATACAATAAAACCGTCCCATTTGACGATATGCCATTAAATCACAGGATATTTTTCGATCTGACATGAGCATGCAACGTTGGTCAATTCTAGCAATCCAGCGGCAACGCAATAGCTCGCGATCTAACTAGCTAGTCAATTTAGCTAGCTAGTGTGATAGAAAACACATGGAATAGCTAACGTCAAAAGCAAGCCAGCATTTGTTTACTTGCGACGCATAAACAGCTATCTTATTCAGGCACTTATTCTGTAGCAAGTCAGCTAGCTGAGCTACCTTCACTGCCATTTGGTCTTCCGAGGTCGACACTATGCGGTTGTCTAGCTCATGTTTAGCTTGCCATGTCCGTAGAATATTTGTCGGCATGCATCAGTGAAGCAAGGTCAGCTGTGAGTGTTGCACAATACCAGCTATAATGTAGCTAACAGACAAAGGTCTGTTGTGCATTTCATTTCCTCTTAACAAGCCAACCTGCTATGCTGTAATCATTTACAAGACAGTCACACTTGTTCGAGTTTTAATTCACAACATTTTTGTCACAACCTGCAAAGACTCCATCTCACAGTAAAAACTACAATTAGCTAGCTTGTTAGCCAGCTATTTATCCTTATAAATGTATTAATGCACGTGTTTTAAAGAATACCAGTCATATTTCGTTGTCCTTCGTTCCTTGACTTGGGTCGCAGATTGATTACATCACTGGTGTTTCCGGATAATCCAACGCCACTAGGGTGTAGAAGGAAGCTACCGGTGAGCGCTGGTCTGAAGTTAGTTTTTCCTTTTGTCTTCCTAATGGTTTAAGTTAGAAAATGTTGCTTATAGCCAACTGACCCTATGCCAGTGCTTATGGTCAACTTATGCCTCGATCCACAGTTCCAGTATGGAAGTATTTATATTTTCCTTGTCCTTTACCTTTCCTTGATTCCTGCATGTGTGACCTTTTATATGGGGCACCAAACGTAAGAAGGTGGTCACAATTTCCACCAGTCAAGCACAGCCTTTTAGAATGGTAGAGGTTGGATGCCACCCATGCAGAGGACTACTAGGAGGGTCATTCTCCAGTTGGAGTGGCAAAATGTCTCCCGTATGTTGCAGGGATAAAAATAAATGCTTGAAATATTAGGCATAGCTCCAAGAGTCAGTATGTATATTAATACAGTTGAATTGTGATTAATAAAAGCATTTTACACATGATTTGTTTGACTTTTAAATTTTTTTCATTTTACATAGTTGCTCTACACCTGTAAAACAGTTTGTCCCAAAACATTTTTCATATACTACAATATTTTTAAAAGGTTAAAATGATGAAATTGTGTAAAACAACTATATATATATCAAATCATTAAAATTAGACTTCTAAAATATAGGAGGGGGGGAAGCCGACAGGACGTTCGCTGCGCACAGGAGAGGCTCTGTAGTGCCGGGTAGTGGTGGCTGTGTTAGCATAATGGTTAAGGAACTGGGCTTGTAACGCAAAGGTTGCAGGTTCGAACCCAGGTGGGGCACTGCCGTTGTACCCTTGAGCAAGGCACTTAACCTGGATTGCTTCAGTAAATATCCAACTGTATAAATGGATTGTATGTAAAGAAATGTGAAACTGTATAAGTCGCTCTGGATAAGAGTGTCTGCTAAATACCTGTAATGTAATGTAATGTAATGGGTTGCGGACAGCGGCCTGATGAGTGCCGTCTTGGAGGAGACAATACTTCGCCTTCGTCACTACAGCAGCAAACTCGCAAGTGCGAGGGGGGGATTGACTTGAAAATAGCGGGTGTAATTGGCTACCAAATTGGGAGATACAATCATAAACAATTTTTTTTTTAAACTGCTTCCTTGGGTGAAAGGTCATTCGAGGAGGAGCATCTCACAATCTGATAAGGTGAGTCTACACATGCCCTCTCCATTTCATAAATGTATTGATCATTTTGTATGTCAGGCTGCACGTACGTCACTGGTGTTGTGTGTTGTAAAGGCTGAATAATTGATATTTTGTCAAAAGAATGCCGTAGATCTCTTATCATTCATTTAAAATATTTGAACAAGGTAATTGTCACACGCCCATGACAATCCCTGGACGAGAACAGAGCAGCCGGAGATGGAGAGTGGATATTAGGGTACAAGGACCAGACTTTTATTTACTATTTTTGTTCTCTTCTCACAGACACGGGGAAGAGAACGAGAGCGAGAGTTCATTTAAACAAACAATATCGCCCTCTCTGGCAGCAAGGTGGGAAGGAATTTTTTATTTCATATTTAACGCTATTACACATGCACTATTCAAGTAATATTTTCTTTCAAATGCTTGCCCACAAAAATAAATGCTCTACAATAAAGCACAGGATGAAAGCATTATGTTCTTGTTTAATATGACTCAATGTACAAAACCAAAACATACTTAAATTTGAAGCAAACCTTAAACGGAAGTACGTAAATGCGCAATGCACGCCTGAAAGGTAAGATAGTACAATGTTTAAACAACTGTCTTTTATTTTGAAGTCTCAAGAGAAACAGGAAACTGTTGGTTAGAGCTGAGCGGAAGATCAGTATGACAATGTTAATGTGTGTGGAGTTGAAGTGAATAAAAAGTTAAACATGACAAAGACCCTTTTGTGTTTGTCTTATTTATTCTGCTCGCCCGCACTGTTTCTCTCTCCCGTGTGTGGGAGAGAGATTTTAAAAGGATCCGGTCCGGAGACCAGCAAAATCCACTCCGGGTCACCATGCTGCCCTACTTATAGCCAGGAATTGTCACGTGGCGTGTGAAAGCACAGAGCAGTAACACTGCATTCCTACATTGCACTGCTAGAATACCGCAATACATCACTCGAAGGCATAGGTTTCTCTCCAGCATAGCCATTGATGGGAAGGAGGCTGAAATCCAAGATTCCTACATCCACTACTCCACTAACTCCTGAATGTTCAGTGCATGTTGTCTCTTCCTATACTACTTTTTCCTCATAACACCATGTGCAACCTCCCTATTACAGTCCATGTCTCCTCTTCTAGAATTCCTATAAGGAAAGATGCAACTCACAGACACAGCCTCTAATCTCATTCACCCTCCTAGATCGACCGGTGTCGACGTTGTGGTAGCGGGTGGCCTATGGAACTGCCAGTCATTCAGGCCTCCCTACTCTCCCTGCAGTGTTTCAAGGTTGTAGAATGTGTACACAAGGACCCACCTGTGTACAGACTGGAAGACTATGCCAGTGAAAAGATAGAGGGGACATATTATGAGAAAGAACTGCAAAAGATTTTTGTGGGTAGACAAAGATTTTGTGCTACAAATTCCAACAAATTTGAGATCCCCATCAAAAGGAGTGAAATCTTTACTGATAAAAAGGAGATGGATGTTAGGGAGTCTCCAAAGTCTGCCGTGACCCGTATTCTGACCAGAGTTGCTGTGGCTACAGCTCAGAGTACTAACCAGTATTCGAAGATGGCGTGTCACTTCAGGGAGCTGGTGACACCAAGAGGTTTAAACCTGGTCGTCTGACATGCTTCATACAAATTCACCCAAAATCTCATAACCAAACAAAATTGAAAAAAGAGACTCAAAATAAGGATTCCCTTTGTTTGCACATTTATATTTATCATTTAATTTGAATTACTCTAATTTTTAAGCTCATTATGAAAATATTTGACATTTTGAGGAGGCAGTGCCTCATTTACCTACCTGGAGAAGCCTCCAATCAAAACATGGGTATTTGTAAATGTTCCCAAAACAGTAATCTGTGGATTTGTATGCCACTCTTAATAGTACAGAATAATAATAGTATAGTACAGTCTAATAAATAAATGACTAATAATGATATTACTAATAATAATAGCACAGTACAGAATAGTAGAACAGTAGAAGTAGAGTAGTACTGTACAACCGAGTTGTAGAACAGTATTAGAAGAATGAAAGAAAATAATCAATAAAAATAGTCAGGTATGTGCAAGTAAGTTTATGAATACAAATGTAAGATATTTAAGTATACAAGATGCCACACAACCACCTTTTTATAAAGGAAAAGACACATTCTTAAAGCATTGTTGTTATTTTAATTAAATAGCATAAATAAGCAAAATATACAAAATACATTACAAATGACAATGCGTTCAGTTTTCATTTCACATTTCTATTTCTTTAACATCCTTGAATCGTGACAATATTCCTTTCTTCAACTTCCATTTGACCAACTGTCACACTCACACCCTCAGCACCAGCTTCAATCCAGCGGCCTGTATTCGCACACGTGTGTGTAATATAACCGCGGATGTAACGTACTTTCGCAAAGTTCTTTTCAGCAACCAAGTTGCCTTGCTCAACTTAACTAAAATGTTTTGTCGAGCACCAAGACGCAGGAAGGGAAACATTTTTGTAGAAGTCAGACTTGTTGCCTCATCATACAAAAGCGTCCTCCCTGAAAACTTTCAAAAAACAACTTTATACTATGGTCTTCGAACACAGCATAGCTTCTTTTCTGCTCTTCTTTCTTTCAGTCATAATTGTCAATAAATACATTAGAAGTACTAGCGTATGCTTCCAAAGCACTAGCCTACTATGGCTCAAACTTTACATTGACCTGCAATGTTCTTTCACATCTGAAATATTAACAGCTAAAATATTTCCACACACACAAACATATACATATATAATGGTTTGTATGGTGACACATGGCTTTACTGGGACTGACTGGATGAGTCCTCTTCATAGACGTGAAGAATGTTCTTGGCTCCATTTTGCCACTTAAGAGCACTTTCCATTGGGGACTTTCCCTCCTGAAGCAAACAAAATACAACATGTACATCGGTTTGTCTCATTTTTCTTGCCCTGTATTTAAACTTTAAAGCCAGTGGTTGTGGAATTCCATCCTCCTGCTATATACTGCTAAGTGCAATACATAACATACAATACAAACAAAACATAGTACTCCTAAACCATAATTGTGCTTTTTAAAAGTTTTTTTAAAAGGCAATTTAAATTCAGGTTTTGAAATTACATGCATATCACATGCAACAGCATTTTCTATCAATGATTAACAATTATTCAAGAAAACAATTACACCTATAAAATACAAATGCATACCAAAATGTGTGATTCTGATTATACTTTGAGAGGTGTAGCCTATATTATTTTTTTAAATAGAAAAGTATTGTACTCTTATTTCAGTCCTTTGGGTTAAACAGAGGTGTGTAGACCAAAGACATTCAATAAGTATATTCAGAAATGATCAGCATTCAGTGTTTTAGTTTAAGATGAGGCTAAAAGATTCAAATGTTTTGGTCTATTGCCTTCTTCAATGAAATGGTGTTATATTCTTATGGCAGTCTTCTATACCCAACTCTAAAACGTCACCACAGGTGTAGAAGCTAATGAGAGAACTACTAATCAGAGCCTATATTTTCAGGTATATTGCAGCCTATATATTCTGAAATGAATTCCTAATGTTGGAAATGAAGCCATAGGAAACTGGTAATTTTGTTGTGGAGGGAATTCATTAGCCTCTAGGTGGTGCTGTGTTCCCTTCAAACTGATCCTACTCTTTGCTGCAATTGACTATCAGACAATATAGTATGTGGGTTAGAAAATGTTTAGACAGTACTACCAAAGAGACTCATGAAATTGGAAACTGGAAAATGTGTCAGTTGGTTGGTGTTATGCAGTCTTGTGTATCAATAATTATCACGTAAAATCCATAGGTAATAGCTATAATGTTGCACAATTCTGACATTTTCAGGTTAGGCAATGGCATAGAAGCAGTGTCTCAGCTGTCTGAATTGCATTGGGACAGTAATGTAAAATAGTGTACCAGAATAGCTAGGACTAGGCAGGTGGAATACCATTGATTTGTGTATGAAAAACAAGTATTTGACTCTGAATAAGTATGTGATTGTCATGAATGACAAAAACAACATCTGTGTCATAAATGGTTGGTATATTGGCTTATATTGTCAGACAGTGTGTCAGCTTTAATGTGAAAGCAGACTTAAGATTAAAAATGAAACCTGTAATATATAGGAATAGGTTTAAAGTACTGACTGTAGACTGTACTTACACTGTTCTTGACTTTTAGACTGGCTCCATGTATTAACAGCAGTTTGATGAATTTGAATCGGTTTATTCGCACAGCATCGTGCAAAGGTGTGTCTCCTTCCTATTCGGACATAAACAAGCACACAACAGAATGAGACTAGGTGCCATTAAAAAGGTGTTTGTGAAGGCTGATTTAAATAAGGTGGCTCGAAAGCACACATTTCTACCACCCTCTCACTTCCCTGGGTCCTGCAACACTGTTTTGTGTTGGGTCTCAGTGTGGTCTTGTCATTATTCAAGTTAGGTTGTAGCTACTATATTTAAGTTAGTGGTCATAGCTGAACACTTTGTTTCAAAAGTAGTGAACATATACAGTATATTGTGTTGGACTGTGCTGCACTAGCCACATTTGGAGAACTGGTGTGCCTGAAGGGAGTTACTAGCAGGTAGAAGTCCCCCCCTCCCCACAATGGCATAGTTGTAGGCTGTTCCATTTTTAAATAGTGGCTTGTGGACGATCTTACCCAGTCTTTGGCGTTGATGTCCGCCCCACAATGAATGAGATGCTCGGCACACTCGTAGTGTCCGGTCCTTACTGCCACATGCAGGGGAGTACTCCGCAGCTGAGACAAAATGGACGCATAAAAAAAAGAGCTTTCAATAAAAAGGAATAACAAAATCAGGGTTATAGTCCATAGTCTTCTCAACCTTGATCCAGCAATGCAGCAGTGACAACAGGCGCACTCCAGCCAAGCACTCACTCACCCAGCCCTGAGAGTGTTAGCGTTTTAAATAGCACTTGAAATGACTGCGTTTCTGCCCTCCAAGGACCAGATACAAAAAAGCGCCGTCGCAGTCAACGAGGAACACCAGCACCGTCGCAGTCAGCGCGGAACACCAGCACCGTCACAGTCAGAGTGGAACACCAGCACCGTCGCAGTCAATCAGGAACACCAGCACCATTCAGCGTCTCACAGGTCAGTAGTGCAAGGCCACCAATACCTTGTCTCTGGCTCTGAAATTTGCCCCATGGTTCAGCAGCAGCTCCAGTGCTGCCAGGCTCCCACCGCGGCAGGCCCAGTGGACAGCAGTGGACTCCAGCTGCAGAGGGAACGTCAGCACGGCCGTCAAACAGGACATTTGCTGTGTTCGTCTGAACCCAATTTCATGTCAACATCTCCAGAAAATCAGTGGAATTTACTGGAATTACTTGGCAAGTTAACATTAAAAGGGAAAATGTATTTTTGGAACATACCTTATCTCTGCTCTTAATCAAAGCCCCAGCCTCTAGCAGTCTCTTCACAATCTCCACATAACCCCTTAAGCTGGCTTGGTGCAGCGCTGTACGTTGAAACTGAATGAGAAGAAGGTTTTTAAGTCCTCGTCTGTAGCAAGTTATTGTTAGCATTGTGTAATTTCAGCCTTCTACAATGTGAGGGGATGTTATTACATGGTCACAGATGTTGGGATCTCCACCGTTAGCAAGGTACTTCTCAATCACAGGCAATTTGTTTTCTACAGCTGCTTTCAGGAACGTGTCCTCATCCACAACATCTGGCTGCAAAGCAGTGGCGAGAAAAGATACACTTTTAAACAATGTCAATTCCTGTTATTGATTGCATAGTCATTTAGGAGCAAAACATTGAATTTTTTTTTTTTTGCCGTTTTTAATCCCGATTTCAAGATTATCAATGCGAAAGGGTCGGTCATTGAATGTCACTTACCACAACCTCTGGTTTAGGTTCCTTCTTGTGAACGACTTGTCTTTTTTCCCTCCTCCTCTTCTTCAATTTCAGAATATTGTGAAGGTCTTGCACAGTCTCAATCTTCAGCCGGCCTGCTTTGTCAGTCTGCAATAACAAAGGGAAGCTATGCATACATTTCCGGTGGTTGACGTGAAAATCTGAGGCTCCATTTTGTTGTGTGTGTAGGGCAGGATTCCTCAAATCTGGCCTGTGAATCCAAATTCAGTTCTGGCTTTCCCTTCTCCCAGGTAGCCAATTGAACAATTCATGCAATTGATTGGCCAGAGTGTCTTCACACCCGACTCCCAGGTAAAAGAAGGGTGGAAAAACAGCAGTTTTATGGCTCATGAGGACCGTGATTTGAGGAACCCTGTTGTAGGGCACACATTGAACAGTGGACTAGTCTGATTTCCATTACGTTGAAGGCTATCACGTTGTCCTCCTCTGGGGGGCTTTCATCTGGGACAGTGGAGAGAAGACCTTTGTGGGACCGCAGGTCATCCTGTTTCTCCTGAGTGACGGCCGTCTCGTACTCCCCCTCGGCGAAGCCCCTCTGCAGGCGCTTTCCAATGTCTTTGCTTTCGCATTTCTTGCCCGTGACCTTTAAATGAAACAAACCACGTGATTGTCATCTGCCCTCTTCTCACAAGGCTTTCATAGTCTCAGAATCCCCCTATTCATTATGCTTGTGGTGTCTGGGGCCCTCAAACACTTATGAGTACTCAGTACTTAACAAACACTTACTGTAAACACCACTGGAAGGATGTCAGTATTATCACATCTTTAAGCGATGAATACAAGGCTGGAGATTGCTAATAGTCAGTTATTCAAAAAAGGCATATCAGTCCCAGAATTAATTAGAATTAGATTTGTTGAGTTATGTTTTGCAGGTATAATTACTCATAATTTACTCAATTTTCACATCAACACTCAAGGACACTGACATGCAGGTAATTGAGATTTTACACAACAGGAATTTGTTGGTTAAGCTTTACCATTTATAACCAATTCCTAAATTAGTATGCATTTAATGCGTTTGATGAAGACACAAATTCCCCATTGGGAATCGCTCCTCTAGTGTATTTGCTGGAATGATGTTTTGCACAAATAATGTGAAACGCACCTGAATGCAGGTAAAGAGTAACTCATCGGACCACTGCAGATACACTGTATGATTATGCGAACTAAAGTGAAAATCAGACTACGCTCGTTTACCTGATCAATGGCATTGAGGAAGTGTCCGTGCTATTCATGAGAAATATATGTGCCACTGAAATGTCAACTAAATGATTTCAACATAAATTAGATGCATTTGAATTTCTGGCTAAATATTTTTCAATTGTAAGTATTCATCAACACCACTGGTACCAAATGTTTTCATATATGGCTAGCAACAAAATGATTATATGTCCATTGATTACATGATGAATAATTGACAAAGGGCCATATAGATATTTTAATTCATGTCTAATCAATGCATTTGAATAATAAGATGCCATTCATGCACTCATTCCACTTCCAATCAATATTCCCATTGCCCTTTCAATTCCTATTCCAATCTTGACTAGACAAACAAATAATTCAGACCACATTTTACAGTTAGTTTACAAATGTAACAAATTTTAACACAAAGGCTCTAAACGTCCTTCTCAAGAAGAAACGCATCTCAATGACTCATGTTCAAGAATTTTTTGATACAAACTCTCAAGCTAAACATGTTGCCCACTTACCAGCTCTTCAACCAGCAGCCCCATTATGATAGCCTGTAATGTTGCGAAGTAGTCCAGCAGCTAGCAGCTTAACTCCCAGTGTAACCCGCAGTGAATGATCTGTGATGCCCCAGTCCTGAATCCTTTATATATTCAGAGCCCCTGAGGAATTACATCACTAGCAAATGTGGGCGGGGGTTGTGGTATTGAGGCATGATCTGATGTCACCAGACCACAAATAAAAATAATGTAAAACAAATTGTGCAACTGTACAATTTCAAACATCCCCCCTCCTCTCCTGGTGGCTTGAATCAAGGTGAAACTTAGCCCTGTCGAGTCGCTATGCCCGGTGACCAAATGGCTGAGTAATGCCAGGACTCTGCCCTACCCTCACACGCACCAAGGTAAGCCGACACTCCGCGCTGACACTCTGGCCGTGCACAGGGGTAAAGCAGGAAGAGACGCATGTGACAACAGGCTTACTGTATTGGTTCTGCTATTAATACAGTAAAAACAATGACTTCTGTAAGCATCACATTAGTCCCGGTCTAGGTCTGCTCTTCTCTAATTAGTAATATAGCATCATTCATCAGTTGGAGAAAACCTCCAATTAACAGGAAGTGTAATGTTTCTCTTCTTGACATCATTCCAGCACTGTTAGAAGATTATCACTGGTGTTTTATGAACTAGCCATGAACATGGAGTTATGAACTAGCCAGCACTGAGCAGCTGGAATTTTAAGCACTTCCAGTTGCAAATATGGACATGAAAAACAAACAAAGAAACTTTTGTTCAGTCATAAGTTTATTGGTAAACTTATTTACCAATAATATACGTAACCAATTAACCAATACGTAAATGTCCAAATGTAAAGTTATTCACTTAAAGCCATTGGAAATGTTCTTGATATGCACACAACACAACTGCTACAGTTATGGATATATTGGGAATATATGCAAAAAATCTGGTGCAGTCGCGACACCTAAATTCATGACTCTTACTTTGCAAATAAGAATGTAGTCTCAAGTTACATTACATGCAAAATACACTGAAAGACACCTCCCACACTCAGGTACTATTATTTGACCTCATTTTTTGATAATATTAATTTTTTTTCGACATTCAATTGCGATGATTTTACCGCTGGGGGAAAATCATGCAAGGTTGTAATGACCATTTTAAAAATGGAATGCTTTTTTATCTTTCAACCCAGTGCCTACAACTCCCAGATAACTTGAAGGCATGCTACAGTACATACATGCCCTTTATATGGACAGAGAAAACAGGTGGACTAGAGCAGAGGTCACGGAGGAACACGCACTTCACAGAACTTGGATAAGGGCGCACAACCCTTGTAAAACGCATGCCCCCCATAAACAAAGAGAAACTACAACAATTTCTGCCCCTTAAATTACAAGACTGTTTGGTGATCTTCTGAAAGGTTACATCACATGGCACAGTGGACACTGGACACCCACCCACCGGAAGGTCATCCCCATACGAAAAATCAGGATCAGGATATATTGGAGCACTTCTGAATGAGGCATAGGCCTGGATTTAATTCCTAGGCATGAAATACAACTTGCGTAAACGGTTTACTGACAGATACATTTAGGTGAGGACAAGATGTCCAAATCCCACAGCTTTGTAACACTTTTATTCTTGTGTACGATTGGGTGTATTTTTAGCGATTTACGGGATTCAGAAGCGGCCTTTAAAATAGTTGATGCCTCAAACGATCCCCTGGATCACGAGGTGTCACGATCACCTTGGGCATTTAAGCGCCAGAGAATGTCACGGCACAAACGACCTTTCAGGATTTAAAAACAGCGTTGCTCACCGATGAGCAGATATTCTTCTACATAAATGTTACATTAAAAATACTGTACAATGAGGGAATGGTATTTATATAAATAAAGGAACTCTAGAATCAATATATAAATTGATTAGGAAATTATATTCATTGTGATTCATTCTCAATATATTTTCACTATATAATGATGAAGTTGCTACAATTAGGCAAAGGTATAATTGTTCCAAATATGAATTGTACGATTGCTACAGGTTATGCAAATTACCATTGAATTATCCATCAGCAGCAATAGACAAAATTGCACAAAAAGGCTAGATTGACATTAACACAGTGTGTATGGTAAAATCAGTGGCTTAGCCAACGTATCCATTTTGTTAATTATATAATGAGAAATGTAAAAATTGTGCCGCTTATAATTACAGTACAGGACATGCCATGAATTATTGGTGTATTGCAGATAAGAATTTTACTTTACGAATGCAACAGATTCATAAGGCAAAGCATCAGCCTCAATAGCAAAGAGGGAATGTTGTTTATTGGTTTTATGCTTAAAGCGCATAAATTAATCTTTAAAAAGCCACCTTCCTGTCAATCTGTGGCTTTCTAGGCAAATCACCTGATACAGGTAACCAAATTCTTTAAATCTGGTGACTGAGGTCATCACATATGGATAATGCCAGTGTCATGCTCCTCAAACCATTGGTCAGTTACCCATGCTCATTGTCATCTCAAAAGACACTCCTCTCTACAGAAAACAAATGCTTTGACATCATAGGGTGAAGATGATTGCCATTAAGTAACGATCAAGATCAACCTTTTCCCAAGGGTACAGGTGCACCCAAAGCATGCCGGGAAAACACACCTCACCATTATGGAACCACCAGAATCCTTCACTACCGGAGCACTCGTTTCCATGTTTTTGTTCACTACTTGCATGTGCTAATGAATAGTTAGGAAATTCTAGGAAATTCATATCGGTTTTAGAATGATGTATGCGTGTGTAAGTATGTAATTGACACTGGTTTTAAAACGCATGATTGTCAGTCAGTAATTAGAGCCTCATCTATTTTCTTTACATGTCTGCATGCATCTAAATCTGTACATGCATTCCTATCTAACATCATGTTTATATTTGAGACTTATCTTGTCCTGGCGCTCCGAAAGGGTATACGAGGTTATTCACATACGGTCGCATTCATTTTCTTCAAGTTATCTCTTGACATACATCCAAGATACTGGATTTGTACGATCTCAAGTTTGGAAATCCAACCAAACGCCTGTAACAGTTATCCATCATTTGTTAGATTTGAAATAAATTCAAGGTTTTTCATGTAAAAAGGTACAAAATGGGAAATGTGTCAATACTGTGACAATAGTGTAATGGAACGTGCTGCTTATTGCATTACTGAAAATTTGGTTTGTTTAGTAAAAAGGATATGATGTCACTCATGCTTACACTTGCATTGTTTACTATCATTTAGCATTACTGTGCCCAATTTCAAATGTTATTTTTGGTCCTTGACTCCCAGTTAGTGAAACCAAAGAGGATTCAATGATGTGGATTGGGGTGTCAGAGGGTACGTTTTTGAATCCTGAATTGACCCAGGGGAGGCAGGTGCGGAAGGCCCTCAAGTGCTTGGACAGCTGCAATGGCAGGGGGCCATCTGGGAGCTTATCAACACACATCTTTAGGCCATATAATTGCCCCATAATTACCCCATTTTCCCAATGCAATAAGGACAAACTATTATTATTATTAGTAGTATGATTACTCCAAGCCTAAGTTGCAGGCCTGTCCCATTCCAGCTATATCCTCTGCAAATCTGAGAAGGCCACACATTAGCGTCACCTCCAAACTGCATCACCCTACAGCCTCTTTTCCGCTCTGCTGTTTGCCCCCCAAACCACAGCTGCTACATGGGAGAACGGTTTTCTCAATTGTTTCTAAATTTTTGCAGCAGATGCAGGCAAACTTTAGGCACCTAGTCAAACAAAGTAGTTGTGGGGGGGGGGTTACTCTACAGACTGAACCCTATTTATCCCTGTTGACTATTGCTGGCATTTTAAAATGTGAAACACCACAATTTCACCCAAAAATAGTGCCAAATTTAACACTGTGGGATAGGCAACACATTTTTGTCAGATAATGATAAGCACATATGTAATTCTGAATTTCCAAACACACACAGAATGAGCTTTTCATCCCTGCCTGGACACTGGAGGTTCTGGTTCCATTACTCAATGGAATTTAGTTGATGCATTTTCACTAGCAACCCAATATTTTTCTGTGTTCAAAGGCAAGGTGTGGAATACTTTCCTTTTTAAATGTTAAATAGTGCAATGGGTATTACAGAGGAGATTGAGTCTAAATATTGGATACATTTTTACCTTTCCCTCGATAAAGAGTGGAGGGCCTGCCCAGCTTGTAATGCAGAACTAATAGATTTACCACTTGAAATGGAACAAACAATGATATAATGACAAACAAATCACAAAGAACATGATTGAAAACTAAATTATGTATATGCAATAAATGTGTGTACATAGACCGGTTTAAAATCATACAATATTCATGTATGAATGAGTTCATACAAAGTGAGTAATGTCAGATTAAATTTGTATGTTACAATACACTGCATTTGGAGAGTTGCTGGATTGTGTTAGTCTAACATGGAATGAATTCAATGCCAAAAGTATTCATATTTGAAAATCAGTATCCGTAAATTGCTTGCATTTGTAAGGCACAGTTTGTGCTTGTAACATTCCTCCCACACTCAATCTTATACTCTTAAACCACAGTTTACACTTTTACACATTTCAATGTTACAATAACATTATGAACATAGGAACCACATTATTACAGAACAAAAATGCAAAACTATTAAAGAATCACATTGTACAAAGCTTTACATGGCCCCAAGCCTAAAGGTATTCTTTCATATCCAACAAATCGGAAAGCAAAACATGCATCCAGATTTAAACAGTGGGAACTGAACAATTGAAACAGCAGGTGGATAGCAACACGGCACATTTATGTTTGTCTACAAATGTGGCAGAAAAGTTATGGTCAGGTGGTTTAATAGTCCCCCCACACACTAAGCTAGCAAGGCAACAGGAAGCAGGAAAGGTATTTTTGTTTTTGTTTTCAAGATCAGTGTAGAGCAAAATTATTTTAACCCACAAGCACAAACATACACGTAACTGTAAAACAATGCCATAGTGCACACACACACATGCACACACATACATACAGACACACACACACAGGTGCACAGGGAATGGATTCACAGATATGGAATGAGATCAGGTGGGCAGTTTTACATTCTTGCACCATGTCCCAGTAACACTTACTGCCCATACATCTCACTGTTTATTAATACATGCTCATACGTCAGAAATGATGTGACCTCATTTCGGCAAACAGCATCCCATGAGGCATTTGCTTTAGGAAAACAAACCACCATCCGTTTTGGACAAACCTAATCCTGTGGAAAGGTCCCAATCAGGATGTGGGAGCCAGGAACAGTCAAAGATGATTTCATTGGTGGTTCATGTGCTTATGGATAGTATTGTTCCTAGATACTAAAACCAGTCCGCTTTTTAAGTGTGTCTGCCTTGCCTTTTAGCAGGAAAACAAAGCCCAGCAGGAATGTGTTACAGAAGCTACAGAGGAGGGCTGGCCAGTCACCTTGTCCACGTTAACGTTTGAACAAGGAGCTGAAGGTTATGTGTAGGAAGGGATGGTTTAATCTATACAGTGAACCCTGTGGTCAGCAGTTTATCATACAGGTTAATTCTATTAAAGGTTAATAACCTTCTCCATCCAATTGAAAACTAATATAAATTTTTCGATTGGCTCTTTTAACCATCTACCATGTTAACAGCCCATTGCTTAAGCAATCGGTTTGTGGGTGAAACTAGTGTCAATTTCAGAGAATGACATAATGCCAGCTATACAAATTATTTGCTTTTCACCTCTTACAATAAAACATAGAATTGAAATGTTTGCTGATAACACAACCCTCGCAGCAAAGTTGACAGTATTACAGGCAGACTTTTTGACAATGGATTTATGGAAATTTGGTCATGCATGCCCTCAACTACATGCCCCCTAAGCAACTTAGCAGGTGACTGGAGGTTGTGTTCCTGGGTGTACACATTGACCCCCTTCTTACCTGCAACAGGAACACACACACACACACACACCTGATAACCAAGCGGTCAATGAATCTGGCAATGGTTAGGTGTGCCAAATGTATGCAGAGTTTCATCCAAATTCTGGTATTAAAGTGTTGCAGCACTAAGTATTGCCCACAGATCTGGTCCAACATTAGGAAGCTCCAAATTATGCAAAAACAAAGCCTAGGGTGGCAGGGTAGTCGCTTGTTAAAATACCAGCTGGGGCACTGCCACTGTACCCTTGAGCAAGGTGCTTAACCAGTCAAATATCCAGCTGGGGGGGGGGGTTGGTCTGGATAAGAGCATCTACTAAATGCCTAAATGGAAAATCAATACTCAAATTGATACAGAAGTAAATGGTTGTGTATACTGAGTATTCACTTTGCAATGACAAAATAACAGGTGCCTTATGTCTCCAATTGCAAATTAAATTAATCCTGCTGGCCTCAAAAACCTTTTCCTAGAGGTTGAAGTCGCTGGTAAATAAATCATTTGTCATTTCAAACTGGTAGTAAAAATGGCCAAAATAGGCTTGCTACACATCTATGGCAGCAACCTATTGGCTTACATTTGGACTCAATAAATTACATGGTTTTAAATATAATTAAGTGTCACTAAAGATATTGTTGCAGTAGAATAGACCCTTCAGCTGGGATTTGCACTCACTTGATTTGGACATTTGAGCTGAATGACAGCGGATGTGGTTTTGTATTACAATTTATGGGACGTACGCTTTTGATGTAGCTGAGCTGGAGCTGGAGCTAGAATCCAGAGCCCAGAGGGTATTGTTTTTGCTGCAATGAGCTGAATGAGAAGAACTAGAGGGGGGACCTTAAGGCCATTTGTAGAGGTGGAGGTGGGAATCATGTCTAATGTGAATCTCTGCCTTGGCTAGCAGTTACTTTTAGTCGTGTTTGTTATTAAAATTAAGCATTTTTAATAAGTGCTCCTGCTCACATTTTCTCTTTGTATTCAGTTCTCAGGACTGCACCCTTCATGTCAGTGACATCACAGCCTTACCCATTCCTGATTGGCCATGCCCTGTTGTTGTTGAGGGTACTGTATCATGGAATTTGGGGATTATTTTATAAATAAATCACAAGGATAAACATATTCTAAAAGTGCCAGGGCTCTGAGCATCCAAAAAGACGGGAGCCGGCCAGTCTGCGAATAAAAATACCACCACAATTTACAAATTGTTCAGATGGGCAGGACAGCACAGTGGGACTATTTTCTCTTCAGAGAGGCTCAACTGTCATCAGCTCACCAATCTAAAATGGCAGCACCATTGTAAACAAAGAGATCAACACAAGCACTCTGCAATCGCATCAAAATTATAGAGATATCAAAGCTTATCTCCGAGGTGGCTAAAGCAGTAGCCATGGGCACACAGTCTGGCTGTGCAGTAGGTGCATTCCTCTGGTACAGGGACTGCTGAGTTTGTTTGGTGGACTGCAGTGTGAGAAGTGACTGCTGCTTTAGATGACACCTGTGCTAGTCTGCGCTCCCAAATTAATGGGAGATGTTGCAGACGTGGGTTTTTACCTCTGGGGGGAGAGCCGGCATGAGCTCGCCTCATGCACCGAGAGCTTCTCTGGATGTATTGGAATCACGGTCAGAGCTCGGGCGAGTGCTGTCTTGGAGGCGTGTTGCCATTCCTGCCTTGTTGAAGTGGGATGAGTACAATTGGACACCAAATTGGAAAGAAAAACGGGGGAAATCTGAACAAATAAAAAAAGGAAAAGAAAAAGGAAACAGAGCCTTTAGGACAGAAATATGTGATCATCCCATATAACGATGGTTTTATAATATTTTTTTAAATATCAGGTTAGTCTGAAGACATGAATATGCAGGTTTCTGTGCAGTGGACTATAATGAGAAACAGTCCATGAGCAGAGTCCCTGTCTGGGAAGCTAGATTGTGAATGAGTTCCCACTGCATAACATTAACCCCCAGACCAGTGCTCCCTCCTGCTCCATGAATCTTGGTAATATACCATCAGGACTTCAGGATGAAAGCAGCACTGCACGCCATTAACCACCACCTCCATTTTGAATTGCATCACGTTTGCCCGACACTGTGGCCTGGTTGTGAAACTTGTTCCGCATTCGCTGTGGGTGGCCAAAAATACAACGTTTATATTTGGGGTGGCTTAGCTTGGGTCAAGAGCCATGGGGCAAGTGTGAGAAGTGGAGATAAACATTACCACAGGAGGTCCTCTGCGAGTGGGGAAAATAAGAAAAGTGTACTGTTCTGTAATTATAATAAAGGCTTATGACAAAATGAATTATAGAATGTAATAGCGTCCTAAACCTGTCAGTTTGACAAAAATGGTCACACTTAATATAGTGTAATTGTGCAATGAAGACATGATTACTAATAGTATGGAGATATGTGATTCATATTAAGCAATGCTACAGTAAATGAGATTGGATTAATAATGAGCAGTGAATATGAAGTCCTGCATAAAGCCTACGCTTGAATCCACATCCTGCATTTCATGTCAGGGTGCCCTTATTTTTGTTTCTTGACAGCAGGTCGCACTTCCAAAGTCACACTCACCACATTGCGCAAATGTCAAACATGCCGATATCACCAACAGTGAAGCATAAGTGCAAAAGATATGGCAGTATACCATTACAATGTACATTACTTTTTTTTTTTTTTTTAAAGGAATGCTACACATGACATGTATGACACCAAAGCAATCCTTCTCAACAGTCATTTTACAAACGGGCTCTTATTACAGCAGGTTAATATTTGAAACAGAATATTCCAAAGTCATAAAAATGAGCTGGGATTCCTTTCCAGTGACCTTGAGAGATTCAGCTGCCCAAAGTTCCTCGATTCTACTCATATCCAGTCACTCAGTCACAGGAGGTTATTTAGTCTTTCTATTCTTAGGACATATGATTCACGATACATCGTTCATATGGTACATCACTCATAACTCAGAAGCTACATCACGGGAGGTGATGTTTAGAAAATGTATGAGGCCTCATATTAAATGAATGATGACTTTCTTTTATTAGGTGTCATCCTCACCGGGGACTAGGACAGAAAAACACTGGCGCTGTTTCAGCACACTTGACAGACTCAGAGAGTCTGGTATACATATTTTCAAAGCAAATTAGGAATTGCAATCAAAGATGGAAGCCAAAAGAGAACTGCAAGCAAAAAATCATTATAATTGCCACACAAAAAAATGAAGGGCTCTAGTTTGGGGAGGACGGTAAACAAAACGCACCTGGATGGTAGTGCAATTGCTAGTTTTGGCCATCTCAAACTGAATATTTCTTGCCTCTGCCTGGTTTGGTAGTTTCGTGGTCGGTAATAAAAGGTATCAGCCATAGGCGCCGATTTATGTTTCTGCCCGTGGGTGCCGCGCAGCGTATGCTAGGTGGAGTTTGCTATCAAATCAATGTAAATTTGGCTCCGTGCATAATTTTCCCCATGGGTGCTCGGCCTTCTCCGTGGGTGCTCGGGCCCCGGAGCACCCACGGGATCGGCGCCTATGGTATCAGCACCAAAATGGGTTGGGCAGCGCAATGGGGATTGTGTCAAAATAAACACGAGGGGACTATAATATAATAATAATATACGCCATTTAGCAGACGCTTTTATCCAAAGCGACTTACAGTAGTGAATGCATACATTTTCAGTATATGTGGCCCCAGTGGGGATTGAACCCACAACCTAAGCGTTGCCAATGCTGTGCTCTACCAACTGAGCCACAGAGAACCACACTGTGCAACTGGGACTGTGCAAGTTGTGTGAAAACACAAACAACCTTTTGTCGACTCCTTTGAACTCAAACGCTAGTGTGTGCTAGTATGGTGACATTAGTGATGGGCACATAAACAGGTGGGGTATTTATCTGCCCTATCACACAAGACTGTTTTGGGAAAGTTCCACCTCACTGGCAAATGTTCAATGAGTGACTATTTTAAATGCACTCTGTATTCAACAACAGTTCAAAGAATGAGCTTTGCACTTGTAAGGAGTGGTTCAATGCACTTGAATGAGAAATAGTCTCTACACCATGGTAATTGTGCAAGTTTTTTTTTTGAATACATGCATTTATTGTATGTATGTGCACTGGTTTCTGTTATGTTAAATATTAAGATGTTCACTACCATAAAATGTAGGCTACATTGGATGGTGCATCATGGGGCAATGCCCTGAGTGAGCTTGAATATGATTGCATGGGACAGAGGGAAATCTAAACAAGGTGTACTACCAATGAAAAATAATAATGCGATTGCTGATGTTATCGTTGAGCTGTGGAGGATCATATCCCTAAACGTTTGTATTTTATTTAAAATGTGGCAAGAGTCAACAGTGAGAGAGTTCTGAGACAATGTTGTTGACACAGACAGTTCATTAACCAGACCACGTTGAGTCGCCAATTTCTGCTTCATTAAAACACAGGAAAAACAGAGCATGTCTGCCCGAGGTGTCAATCCAATTCCAACTGCCCAATAGTATGATCAGACACACCCCATTCTAAATCCCACCTGCATGAGACGTTGGATTGCAAAGAAATCCAGTTTCAAAGAAGAAGAAAGGAGAAAAGTTCCAAAGCAAAGACCAGAGGCATGGAAGCACTAAACAGACTACAATAAAAAGTAGCATGAACTGATGCAATTTGGTCTTTTAGGCTGACAATTTCTCACTTACGATAAGTAAAAAAAATTTTAATAGGAATACTAAGAGAAATATGGCATTTTGGGTAAATATTTCCATGTACATCTTTCATTATATATGCCTTATGAAAATGTGGAATATGGTGGCAACCTTTGCAAAAACTGGTCTTACTAAAAAGACAGCACTTGCTAATCCAGTTAGTCTTGTACATCTGCTTAGAGTGACTCAGTGTTTTACCAGCTGTGTGAGATGCCACTGAAACCAGCCTCACTAACCAGAGTGCTAATGTCTCCTACACTGTGTCACTCTCCTGAGGACACTGAATCGGGGGAAACCAGCTAAGACGATGTTATTTCTGCGAAAGGAACCTCATTACGAGACTATAGTGGCAGCTGAGGCTGGAGCATTCATTACAGAGCTCGGGGTGTCATTGAGCGCCTTCCTGTGCCATGATGTCACCCCCGGGTACGGCTTTCCAAAGATAGAAGCTCCCATGTGACGGAAGGATGCAGTCCAGTTCAGTGAGGCACAGCCAGGACAGGGAACTGGGGGTGTTAGTGACAGCTCAGTGGGCTTCGGCATGGCGATGTTCCTGTAATTATGCAGACGGACACATGGGGCCTCTCACCATAGACAGTTACTGTTGGTGCGGGACACAAGTTTGATGCAGTGAGAGTGAAACAGGAATTTACTGCCCAATATAATTTTAAAATAAAATGAAACTATGGTTGAATCTGGGTGCCATTTCCAAAAACAAAACATTTAAGAAATGAAACATTTACTGAATGTATATAGTGTAAATGTTTGGAACTAATGTACTGTACTAAATGTAACTGTGAAATATTTGTTATCATAGAACATTATAGGTCATTTTATGTATGAATCAGGTTAAGGTCCTGTATAGTCATTTTATTTTATTATGTAAAAATGTGCCAAACAATCCTTCCTAAACTGCATGACTTGTAGCAATGAAATCAAAATGCATTTATGCAAACAGTGTTCTGCCCAGCTGTGTCAAATGTTCTATGTAAAGTTGCCAAATTGTTTCATTAACATGAAATGACCGTTATGCTCACACGCAATAAGCTTTAAGCAATGCAACTAGAACAGATTTGTGAAGTGTATGGTTCTTGCCAAAAACAATATATTTACAATACAGTATAATCCCACAATCATCTGAGATGGCATTGTTTGGTCTGATTGAATTGCACGTGCCCCTAAAGTGTGTTTGAGTTTATCAAAGCCATTATCCTGCACAGAGTCAGTGTGGGGGCCATTATCCAACACAGCATGGCATCTGCAGATCATTTAGAATAATCCATTAGAACAAGCTACTTTGAGGCAACCTGGATCATCTAAAGAGATTCATTTCTGTGAACCTTCTTTGCCCCAAAATGCCAGTTTTCACTTGGAATATACATGCTACATATACCTGTGGTTTTAATTCCACCCCCAAGAGCTTTTCAGGTAAGGAAGTAAAGCTTTGTATTTGGTTGGGCCTGCCCTTTTGTTTTATTCAATGATTTTGAATATATGTTATTGCACTAGCCTGGAGATGCCAAACAAAGTTTGTTCCTCAGCTTGTGAGTGAAGGTCACGTGACAAAGATACACATTTGAAGAGCAGGTGCTGGTCTCAAATAGCTAGTGATGTTCGTTTTTGACAGAGAGGGCTAAGATGCTGACCAGATTGCCATTTACAGGATTGGCGGGGGGGATCTTGTATATTTACGCATTAGTCTGAATATCTGCCTCTAACTGCTGATAAACAGTAAGTGATCACTACTGCCCAATGCTGTGAAATTACATGTTAGTCTCATTATTTGTGAGCTTGCTTGAAAGATAGTAGCAGCTCAAACTCAAACTATTTGGGTTGCTGCATTTTGACATTTTACTTTGGGACAGACTCATATCCTCAAATCCAAATTATACATTATTTCAGTGATATGGAATCTGAAGGCATTCCGCACCCTGGTAGCTGATGACAGTTGATTAAATTCTCATTGAATAGAGCACAACTGGATTTTTTCAGATTGAAAGGCAAAAAAAGAAATAAAAAAAAGTCAAACCTGTGTCTAAGGCAGGGGTGCCCAAGTTCGGTCCTGGAGATTTACTGGGTGTGCAGGCTTTTGTTCCAGCCCTTCACTAACACACCTGATTCCATTAATCACTTCACTAACACACCTAATTCCACTAATCAACTGCTCGTCAAGGCAATGAATGTTCAAATCAGGTGTGTTAGTGAAGGGCTGGAACAAAAGCCTGCACACCCAGTAGATCTCCTGGACCGAACTTGGGCACCCCTGGTCTAAGGTGATGCAGACATGGAGCTCTGAGGGAAAGACCTCAAACTGATCAGAAGTGGATACTGCATTGTGGTGTTTGTGTGTTAGTTTGAGGTGCAATTTTGTAAACTGAATCAACAAAATCAATTGACTGCAAATTTCAATCTAGGATGAGGTTACTTAAAATCAGACCCACAAATTCACATTCGGTCCTGGTTTTCCCCTTCTCTCAGGTAGTCAATTAAACAATTAATACAATCGTAGTGACTCGCAGGTAAATAGTGTGGAAAGTTTCATCAGGCAGTTTTAAGTCTGTCAAGAACTCTACAGAGCAGGATACCATGGACACCAATCAGCCACAACATTAAAACCACTGACAGGTGAAGTGAATAACATTGATCATCTCGTTACAATGGCACCTGTCAAGGGGTGGGATATATTAGGCAGCAAGTGAACAGTCAGTTCTTGATGTTGATGTGTTGGAAGTGACTTGACAGGAAAAATGGCTAGCATTGGGTCAGAACATCTCCAATGGATGTTACTTTGACACGTACCACCTGCCTAAACATTGTTGCAGACCAAGTACACCCCTTCATGGCAACGGTATTCCCTGATGGCAGTGGCCTCTTTCAGCAGGATAATGTGCCCTGTCACACTGCAAAAATTGTTCATGAATTTTTTGTTTGAGGAACATGACAAAGAGTTCAAGGTGTGAACTTAGCCTCCAAATTCCCCAGATCTCAATCCGATCGACTATCTGTGGGATGTGCTGGACCAACAAGTCCGATCCATGGAGGCATCACCTCGCAATTTACAGGACTTAAAGGATCTGCTGCTAACATCTTGGTGCCAGATACCACAGGACACCTTCAGAGGTCTTGTGGAGTCCATGCCTCGACAGGTCAGAGCTGTTTTGGTGGCACGAGGGGGACCTACACAATATTAGGCAGGTGGTTTTAATGTTGTGGCTGTTTGGTGTAACATTGGTTCTTTTTGGCCACTACCTGTACATGTGTAGACAGGCCTTTAATGAAGTTCGCTATGAAGATTTAAGTGTGAAACCAGCATTAGGCCAAATAGGTGCCATATTGGGTGTGGACTGTTCCCAACCTCAACCTCTACAACCTGTGGAATGGTGCGTTTACTAAACAGTCTTGATTCAATTACCATTTATCCAAGTGTCAGAAATTAAATTTGAATAGGACCAGCAGTGTCACTTGATCAATTATGTTCAGGTTTCACACATGACAATTACTGCTATGAAATCCACTCCAATACTGTCAGACAAAATGCACAAAAAGTGAGCAAATTAAGACTGAACTATAAACTGCATGACTTGAATAACCGATAGCTGGTTCTTTATATAGAAAACTCTTATACGGGCAGCCACCATCTGAACTGGTAGCCTGGTCAGGTTACATTCCTTTAATTTCCAGGATTCTCCTGTCGGTTGAGTGGCAGAGCTGATCAGATTCTATGAGACGACAGCACACTACATCCCCAACCTTCCGGAGGCAAATCCCTTCAAGTACATGGAGGGATGATAAAAATAAACCAATGAGTGCTTGTGCCAGATCACCAGTCTCCTGACCCACATATGAATAACCTGTACCACATCACCATTCTCCTAGCCTATATCCAATCCCACAGCCTTTATTTGATTTTGCCTGAAGACCCCCCACTCCCTATTTCCCATTTCTCCTCCAAATTACCCCCCAGAAGGCTTAAGCTCAGCTTTTGTATTATTCTGGATAATTAGTCAGTCACTCAACACCACCAATCAAAAGTCTGGTCTGCTGTCACATTCTCATGCTTACTCACACCATCTTTGATTTGTAAAAATGTAGGATTTGCAGTGTGCTTAGTAATATTATGAGATCATTCCAGTCACAACAGCCAAGAAGTGAACCATTTCAATGTGTTAATCTGTGGCGATACACAAATAAAACTGTACATTTCCATGCCATCCGCTGCAGAGGCTTAATCACTGCCATGGTGACAGCGTGAATCATTCTTCAGAGATCATATCCCTCTCGTCAATCTGCCAGTGTCTCTGAAGCTGGAACGGGGCCAGAGTCTTGGCCACATACAACGCTGGTCATGTTTCTGCTGCGCAATTTCTGTCTCACTTACCGTATTCTGACAGACAACCTGATATGGTCAAAACAAACAAGCAAGCTGCATACTGTCTGCTCTTCGGAGACTCTGTCAGTCAGTCATGTGAACCATATGTGATTCATATTTATTACTGTCTGGAGTACATACAGTTATAGTGACATCATTCATATTTTGCATAGCTGCTTATCAGCCACAGCATATCCTGGAATATGTATTTCTGGGAAAGGGAGGTAATGATGCAATGTGATGATGTGATATGTGCTCTTCATTGTGGACAGGCACGCTCTGCTGATGTCACTCGACCCAATTGTATTTAATTAAGTATTGCACAGTACTGTCTTTTTCTGATTGTGATATATGCACATTATACACATTATACAGTATGTAATGCAAATGAGCGTTTGTGTTGTTTATGTGGCTTACTTGAGGAATGATGTGCTTAGACATTGTAGCATCAAGTGGTTGTTCATTTACTCGAGCTGAATGGATAAAAGCATCTGCTAAATGATTGTATTTTATTGTATTGTAGGTATTTTTTAATTAAAACATTAGGTTCAATCCTTACCAGCCTACATAAGGGATTCTACTGATTTAATTGATAACATTTCTAATGTGAGTGATTGACCAGCACATGCTTCATTGTTGACGTTGGATATAACAATCCTCTACACGAATACATCACACGAAGGCAGTTTGGAAGCCTCACACGTCTATTTAAAAGATTATGACAGTACTGCTACCCCTCCCAATCGGCGTCTTGTTGATCTGGCTTCCTTAAATATAACATATTTCATTTTTTTGTTTCAGTTCTTGCAAGTTCTGGGCACAGCAACAGGAGCAATTTTTGCTCCTAGTTATGCAAACTTGTTTGTTGGCTTTAAAAAAAAAAAAAAAAATCCTGAAGTATTGTATATTATTCTAAGATCTTGAGACATTTTCGTTACATTGATGATATATTCTGTATTTCTGTTGCCAGTCCTAGTGATTTACTGGATTTTGTTGCTTAACAGGTTCCACAGAGATCAGAGGCTTGGCAGACCGTTGGTTGGCAGACACCCTTTTCAGTAAGTTCACTTGATACAGGTTTCTCCATCACTTTGTCTCCTGTTGTGAACTCAGTTGGCTGGGCTATGAAACAGCGCCTCCTGCTGTTTACTCTGAACCTCCCCACTCTCAAATCAGAGACCTGACGGTAGTCATCTTCTCAGCACCTCCATATGTTCCACGAGTAACCAGTATGGTCCTGTCTGTTCTTCCTGTGACTCTTTTCACTGTACTTTAACTCAAGTTTCTCCAGTGGCTCTTTTGAGGATAATTAATGTGTGCATAAATACCCTGTAACCCAGAAACCACTTGCTCCACTTGCTCCAATGATGTCCGGAGTTGGTGTCTGTAATAAATAATAAACTGCTGATGCTAATGAGCGCCTGCCTTCTCGTTTCCCGACTAAAGCTGCAGGGGGCGGCACCTCCTAGCTTTGGGGAGGTGGGCAGCGGCGCTGGCGGTAACAGCATTCACCGGGAGCATTAACTTACACAGGACTGCGGACTGGTGGAGAAACAATTTTCAGCCTCCTTGGCCAGGTCGCAGAAATCTTTAATGGATGTGTTGGCTAAAGCTGACTACCTGCCCTGTTAGCTGTTGTAAGAACAATTCCCTGAAGAGGAAACATGACTTGTGATCACCTAGGAGGGTTAACATGTGATCCATTAGCTCTGAGGGCCTGGAGTTGCCAAGGCCAGGTGAAAGAGACGCTGGTGGGCACACTCAGATTCGGTTAATCCAAAGGTCACTAGGATGTGCATTTCAGTACCTGTAGCAAGGTGGCAGGGGTGGCGACCATGCCAGATGGTGAATGGATGAAAGGAAAACAAAAAAAGCAGAGTTCCAATAGGCCAATGGCCAGTTTATTGTTCTTATCCTTTCAGAAAATAAAACAAACCACAAAAAAATAAGTTAACTCAAAAACCAGTAGTTAAAGGATAAACAGCAACAAAAAGCCAGCACCTCTTCCTCCATGCCCTAAAAACTCTCCACTCAGGCATGGCAGGCTGTGCTTTTATAGTGGTCTAACAAAGGCAATGGCTCACAGCTGAGTTGATTGCTCATTAGCCTCAGGTGAGCCTTTCTGTGGGTGAAGCCGCTGCTGTCCAAGGTCCTGTAGTACTCTCCAGGCTGTGGGAGGGAACAGGAGAACCTGACAGCAGCCAAAAGTGAGGCGCAGCCCACTCCTCCTCCTCCACCTCTCCCAGTGTCACAGTACCCTACAGGGCACAGTGACAAGCACTTGCATTCTAACTGGTCAATCTTGTTTGTTGCTGTTTCGGTCATTGAGATTATTGGGATTGTGTTTTGTATTGTTAATTGTGTTTTGGGCTCGTAAGGTTAACTTTTGTTGCCATTAGGGGACAGAGAGGGAATTTTCCTTTTTTTCCCTGCAAGCTTGTTAAAAAGCTAACTGATTTGCCACAGGGGATTTGGATTTCCTCCATTGCCTTTCTGCCGCTCGTAGTTTGAGTCGGTCAACCCGAATGCAGTCAGTTAGCCAGGGGTGGGGGTTGGAGACAAGCAGGTTTAGTGGAGAGAGGACAGAGTGAATTAAAGGAGGAGGAGAGAGAGGACAGTAGGGTGGATGAGTCTTCCTCAGCAGGTAGCTGAGAGAAGGCATCAGTAGGTGGGGAAGGAAGGGATGATAGAACAGTAGCTGACAGGGTTGTGGGGAAGAAAGGAGGTTGTGACGGACAGAGACAGTGGGGGCAGGTGAAGAGGGTTTAGGCACAGAGGGGAGGGGGAGGGAAAAAGACAGAAAGCAGTGGTCAGACACATGCAGAGGAGATACTACAATGTTGGATGAGGTGCAGTTCCTAGTGAAGACAAGGTCCAGTTGGTTGCCAGCCTTGTGGGTGGATGGGGATTCAGCCATGGTAATTAATTTATTTTATTATAAATGCTTTTATTTTATTATAAATACTTTTATATATGTATATACACTCAGTGGCCACTTTATTAGGTACACCTGTACACCTGCTCGTTAATGTAATTATCTAATTAGCTAATCATGTGGCAGCAACTCAATCTATAAAAGCTGTTGTTCAGACCAAAAATCTGAATGGGGAAGTGTTACGCACTGTGTTGTGGAGGACAAGCTGGTGCTGTTTCATCTTCGACAGAGCGAACGTATTTGTCGTTGTCGATTGAGTGACTGAAGTTGTTTGCCAAAGTTATCTTGTGTTTGTGTTGTTCACCTACAAACCTTTCTATTACATAGATGCCACTTTCACAAGGTCTGAAATAGCTGGGGGATCCATTCTCCAGGATGCTGGTCTTGAAGGTATTCACAGCAGGTTTGTGAGCTCCCCTGAGGCAGACCTACAATTACCCATCCTAAATCAAGGCGTCACGCATAGGGAGCATTATGTGACCTACATTGTGGCTGAGAACATTGTGAGTGCGGATGATGTCCCTACCAAGTAGCAGGAGGATTTCGGCTGAGGGGTCAAGTGGTAGAATTGTAGCAGCTACAGCTTTTAGATGAGGATGGTAGCTTGCAGCCTCTGGTGTAGGAATTTCATTCCTGTTGCTAGGAATTAGATTGCACTCTGTGGGAGTAGGCAGTAGGAGGTGTACTTTGCTATCAGCTGACTCCATCATGAAGCCACTGGTCCTTCTTCCCGTGGTGTCTGTAGCGCCAGAGCATGTTCTGAGGGTATAGGGTGAGGTGTTCCCTTGAATGCTAAATATATCAAAGAATGCAGATCTTGCCAATGATAAGTTGCTCTGGTTGTCTAGCATCACATACATTTTGAGCAAACCAGCAGCATTAGTTTGATCTGCAGCGATTAGCACATTTTTAATTTACAGTTTGTTTCATGATTGTCACTCTCTGTGTGATTGAGACTTAAGAGACTGCAGCTTGTCCCTGTGAGCTGCATGGCTTCATCCAGGAAGTGGGAACAGGATCTTAATTGGCTGGTCCCACTCTCTGTACCATGGCAACAGCGATGTCCGGCAGATGGCGCAGACCAGCAGGGGGTGACCACACTACACGTGGCCGCAGAGAAGGGGGCGATAGAAGTGAGCTGGCTGCTACTGCAAGAGGCAGGACTCAACGGGCTCACCCCCTTGGACCTCTGCAGGCATGGAACCACGTTCAGGTGCGTCTGTGCCAGCTCCCAACGCCTGCGCTCAACGGCCAGTGTGGTAGTGGGTCTGTGAGTAATGAAAAAGTAAAAAGTCCATGCGGCAAGCCAAAATGTAAGGAAGGATTCATGATACCCCAATAACCCAATAGCCTTTCTCAAGCAAGTACTGGTACTGTGAGAATATAAAACCCAGAGAATGTTCATGGTTGTTAGCTTTGTAAGATGCTTTAATGTAGTATGTGCTTGGTGTTTAGAGTTAAACATTTACCTTTTGAGTACTTGAAATGAATTTCTGTGGGACAATGAAATGCATGTTAAATGATAACATAAACTGCGTATCATTTTTCAGATGGCAGCTCAATAAACAATGTAAATGCCGTAATTCAAGTTCACTCAGCTGAGTAAAAACATTCATCTTTTTCATGTGCAGGGCATATCCCTCCTGGCCTTTGTAACATCTGTGATTGTTTGCTTAACTAAATATTCTGGGTTTTTTTCCTGTTGCAGACATGAACAGCTTACCCAAATTCTCCACAAGTTAATCAATGAACCAATGGCTCAGAAACCCAAATATGGTAAATGTTTTATTATGAATATTGTTGTTATTATTATTTTGAATGATTCCACTCAGCTTTTAATTGACTGTATTTCAGACATTACTGTACACATACAGTACTGTGTCACAAGAGGTGGAGTGAAAGGTATTTGGGAGCAAAGAAGCATTTAAGGCTTAAAAATGTCATAAAAGTTGCCATTCTACAGTTTTCACACATTAAATATATTACATGGGGAGTTAAATCATACATATTAAGTAAGTAAGACTTAGACAATTTCTTTTGGCAAACAAATATTGATACAACCTTGGGACAGTTCCGGTGTTATTATATCTGATGTGGTCATAGCCCAAGAGACTCTCAGATTTCCCCAGGACCCAGGGAGAGAGATGAGGAGATGCAATTGCAAGTAAAGCAAATACGTTTTATTCACCAATGTGCAAACAGGGATAGCTGTTCAAAGACAAAACCAAATAACGCTCTGAAGACATAATCTCCTAACACCCATTATTATAGCAAAACATGGTGGAATCTTCCCACCCCTCCCTGCTGTGCCCTCCCTTCAATATCTGGCATGATGAATACATTTAAATACATTTATCATTCAGGTGCTGTTGGTCATCTAGCACCCCAAGCTACGACCATCCGTAGATTTCAACCAATTTCATACGCAGGCCGAAAGGGCCTACCACCTCCTAAACCCAACTCGTCTTAAGAGTGGCATGTGTGCACACCCCTCGGGTGAAGATGACCTCTTACCACATGGTTCATATTTCACATCAACGTTCTCAAAACACAGTCAGGCTCTGCCATTCACGATGCCTCTTCAAGGCCTGAAAAAGGTCAGGACAGAGTGTGTGTATATATAGTAAGTGTGGGTGAGAGCAGATTTACTCCTATGTGTGTGCATATACTCGATTAGTGTGGAATGTGCAGGTGTGTAGGAATTATATGAGTGTACAGAAATGTGCAAAACAAGAAAGGAATAAAAGAGAATCAAATCAACTTGAGGTAGTTAGTGTCCCATATCTAGGTATGTGCATGATTTCACATTACATGTGTCAGTAAATGTTTGTGCTTTCCAACTCCACCACATTCCCTCCTCTAGTTAAACAGATACATCAAATTATATTTATACTTTATTAAATCACCAGTTTGTACATTATCACCTAAAAATGAAAGACAGTAGCTTTAGCTTTTATCTGTATCTTCTTAACCTTTTTTAAATTGAAGACCTTTCTCCACTAAAAGGCATTTGGAGAACTACAGGATAGAATGTTATTAAGAGCTGGATTTTTTTTTTTATTGTGTCCTCCAACAGATGGGGGTGTTGTCCTTTCTTGGAACAAACATATGTAGTTGTGTGCTGGGTTAGAAGTGGGGAATTTTCTTTGCACTTTTGCAATAATTAGTAATATTGATTTGAGGTTAATCATTTTAGCATGTTTGTACCATTCAACGTATATAGGTTATATCTATCAGCCCTCAAACAGTACAGAACAAACATGTTTCCAAACATGGTGTATTAACTTGTTATTGTACTAGCATACTGGCACCATTCTATGCTTTGTATTTTTGGCAGAGAAAGGAATAAATTATTATTATTATTTTAATTAAATAAAAGGGAAAAGTAAGACATTACAGTTGAGAAATCATCTCAGTCAAGTCAAGATCCCACTGTTGTCTGACTATAGGGAGAGAGGATTAAGTTGAGGAAGCAATTCAGTAGTTGGCCCTTGGCATGCCATGCCAGGACTATAAGCCTTGCTCTTAAAGAAGCTTCCCACTAGTGTATTAGAAGGGAACTGCAGGAACTAATAAAATGTACTCAAAACTGAGCAGGACTGAATTAGAAAATACTTAGGAAAAAAATTCAAATTCTTGGAATTTTAAACTTCCCAGAGATTTGATGGAACAATGAAAATATTAGATAAATATATTTGTCTCTAACAGCAACAATTCCTTTCTCATGCCAAACACTGACAGCTTTGTCCTGGCAGAAGGGAGGAAATAGGCAATTGCTCTTGATGGTAGAATTTGAGGACTAGATTCTGAAGGCAAAGATGTTTCTTAAATTTCACCCAAATTGTGAGTGAATGTTTCACTGCAGGGTTATGTCTATTTTGGTTGTTTTCCAGGGGCAAGAAGGAGTGTTCGGAGCCCAGTAGAAATATAAGATATTTGGCAATCCCAGCTCTTTCATACTTCTAGATCTCTGTAGAAAACTCTTTCTAATCCGAGGAGGTTTCTCATGAAGCTTTTAAAAAGGAAATGGGGATCCCTTAAAAACCGTACAAAAAATATTGGGAAACTGTTGATCTTTAATGCAATCCTACCTTATAGAGATGGGGGAAGAGATGACAATCAAACAGTATCTTGTTTTTGCCTCAAGGAGTAACTTGTTATAATAGATTATTCTAAATTATCTACAGATGCCATCCTGTGTTGGAATAGATTTTTCAATTTCATCTGCATGCTTTCAAGTTGTCTATGCCCAGATGTTTACATTTGACGAATGCCAATTAGAATGGAAAACTCGATGTAGGAATTGGGTGATACATTGCTCGCCGCATGCAAAAGCGACTCTTGTGTGTGTCGGAGTTACAGTTGACAGATAGGCGAGTTCTGTCTGGGGGGAAGCGGTTTACCGTCTTTGTCACTGCTGGTCCCAGAGTTGCGACAGCGAACTCGTCATACCAGGGCGGGAGAGTTGAATTAGATGAGGGTACAATTGGGCAGAAATTGGGGGAAAATGGAATTTGAACTAAATATGTGAAAAAAATTAAAACAGTTTAAAATAGTAAATATTTGATTCACCAGTGGATAGAAACATTACAGAGTGCCTGGCAACCATGAGTTCAGTTAATTTAGTATGTAACTCTAAATGATCTCTGTCCTATTTGTGTCTGTATATGAGCCTACTTGGTGTTTGCCATAATTTTGCTGTCATTTTAAAAAACATTTTCGCATTGAGATGCATTCAAACATGCTTTGCTAAACCAATCGCGCACATTTGGGTACATTTTGTCCACACAAAGTTCATGGTAACGAATAACAATTCGATTACTTGGAGACTTGCGCATGGGCTACACGATATGACGTAATGTACATCGAGGCACTGTGGCCCCTGGCTAATTGGAATGAACTTGGGGGCATGGGGGGCTGAGTGGGAGGACATTCAGAGCGCAAGGGGGGGTGGCACCAGTTTGGCTTAAAAAAAGGGCTCAGACATTCCGCTTCCCCTATACTGCTCCTTTGATAGATGTGAGAAGCCTCTGTAAAGTCCTCGGAAACAAAGCCTGTGTTGGATTTTTTTGTGTGCCCGACTGAGGCATGATCCAGAAGTGTTTACTGGGGTGCCGAGTGGGGAAAGGGGGATTTGGGACGGCAGCTGGCACGCCCCCTATACACAGCCCTTGATTTATGAGAGAGGAGCGGTGGGCAAATTAATTATTCTGCAAATCTGCAGCAGGATTAAAGTTGTGCAGTTCGTTTTCATGCGGCGTGTAACTCCCCCCTGCGCAGGCCGAGCCGTCCCGCGCCGCCCATTAGCTGCTCCGCAGTGTCGCAGGCCGTATAGCGCGGCACGCGGCCAGAAGAGAGCTCGACTCTGTTCACTCCATCCTCCCTGCCTGTGGGCTAGGTCTGTTCTCAAAGTCTCACTGAGTTAAAGGCTGTGGTATCACCGCAGGTGATTGATTGATCCATTGGTATGGATTGATAACATTGGTAACATTACCAAATGGACTGGTAACATTACCACATTTGTGTATTTTGCATGTCTTTGGCTGTCTTTTGGCATGTATATTATAATATGGTTTTAGGGATGACAGAAAACTCAAGAAGCAGGCTGATTTGTAGCTAAGGTGATTCATTAAACCCCATCTGTAGAATGGGTTGCATAAAATGTCCACTTATATTTACAAATGGGGAAAACATTTCAAAAGTTGATATATCAAAAAGCACAAAGTTTATCGACAAAGCAATCAAAGTTAGTTTAGTTAGTAGTTCGTTTATTGTATACGCTGTGACTCAAAAGTTGCAGGAGGGGCTACTGTTTAATCTTTGTATATATTATAAGAAAGAAAGAAAGTTCATGTCAGATTTAAATAGTCTTGGCATGTTTTGTAATGTAAATATGGGAGTGAAAACATTTGGGTGGCCATATGCAGACCACATTGCTTCATGACCTCTGATGAAACCTACAAGCCATCATAATTCAGCATATTGATTATTGGAAACCAATCCCTACAAAAACTCTTTGTCAAAAGAACCTGAATGAACTTGAATCTGGCTTTCAATTTGTATCTACTGATATTTTCTGATGGCGGCACGGTGGTGCAGTGGATAGCGCTTGAACAGCAAGAAGGTCTCGGGTTCTAATCCAGGCCGGGGGGAGTTCAACATTGGGGGTTTGCATGTTCTCCCGTGTCCGCGTGGGTTTCCTCCGGGTACTCCGGTTTCTTCCCACAGTCCAAAGACATGCAGTTAGGCTATTGGAGAGTCTAAATTGCCCGTGGTATGGTGTGTGACAATTTTGTGCCCTGCGATGGATTGGCTGTCCAGGGTGTATTCCTGCCTCTCGCCCGGGATGCTGGGATCTCCAGCCCCCCGACCCTGACCAGGAATAAGCGGCTTAGATAATGGATGGATGGATGGATGGATGATATTTTCTGAGGTAACATATTTCAAACAGTGAATGATAATGCATTAAAGGATTTCATTTGAATTTTCATCAAGTTGAAATAATTAAAACATAATGCTGATGATAGTGGGAAAAGGCATGCTCTCTGATGCATAATCTTAATAATGTTTTTACTATGAGCTATGTTCTTACTAGCTCTTACTAGTTCTGTAGTGTGATACTGAACTGATGCGATTGTCTTATCACTCTGCATTCTTAAACCTTTTATTTTGGAGTTGAGCTTCAATAATATAGTGAAGTTAGGCGTCACGTGCACGTTTACGTCATGGATACTCGTGCCACCAGATGAATGCCTATTTCCCAGCGTTCCCTTCATGAGTGCGGGCCAACGTCTGGGTGGCATGACATTGTGGCCTACATTCAATATGCTCCTCTGCTTGCTTTAGAGTCAATGTGTTGAAGAATGGCTTTAAAAACCTTGTTCACACTATGTGGTCTCTGGCATTATGATTTGTAGGGCTCTCTCTCACTCTCTCTGTCTTTCTCTCTCTCTCTCTCTCTCTCAGGGATTTCTAGCACTGGTGGGGCTGCCATACTGTTAGGGGAGGGGCATGTATCTAAATCTCTCTGTTTGTCAGTAGAGGACAATGGAGGGGTCCCTAGGTCCCCCGCATGGGACCACAGAAGTGAGTGTGGCCTCATTGGTATTCCTCGCGGCTTTCCCAGCTGGGAATGACACATTTGTTGCAGATTTGAATGGAAGGTCGGGGCAGAGAAACAGAATGATCCGATCAGGAATGCCGCATTCTGTGACATTTTTTAAAGAGAAGTTTGAACTTAACAAATTCCTTTTTTTGTGCTGTAATTTCTATTCCACTGAGCCATTATTTGTCAAGTAAAATAATTTTCTCCATGGCAGCCTTAAATTCTGTTTGACGTTGCGAGCTTGACGTTGTCTAGCCAACACTGGGCTTGTGTTAGATAGATAGCTTGGTGGGTATTTCCTAAATGTCGCTAAAATAGACACTTAATATAGATCATATGCTGGCATGATTGATTAATTATGTGCTCAGGCATATGACAGGGGCTTGTTATTCATATTAACATGGGCTTCCTGAAATTATGTCCTTAACTAATTGAAAGCTTTTTAAAAATTGTATGTCACATGCACATGCGATGTGAAAGTCAAAGCTAGAGTTAATTTTATACATATTTATACTGTACATGTATGTGTATGGAAATGTTCTGTATTCATTTTAATCTCAAAAAAGGAATGGATGGGGCATTGTCATCCTGAAAGAGACCACTCCCATCAGGATAGAAATGCTTCACCATAGGATGATGGTGATCACTCAGAATGGCTTTGTATTTATTGGTGTTTACCTTGCTCTCTAAGGGGTTCAGTGGACCTAAAACATGCCAGGAAAATGCACCCCACACCATAACAAAGCCGCCAGAACCCGTCATTTACTCAAGTGTTTCCTTTATTTTGGTAGTTACCTGTATATTCGCCCAACTCTCCCTGACTGATCTGTAGACTCCTCCCTCCGTACTGCTATTTTTAACTTTTAATGAACAAGTCCAGTTGGCCTTCCTGCAGATCAGAGAACCAAGCTAAATTAAACCAAAATATAATTTGATATCAGCACAGTAACTAAAGCGTAACATGAAATCCCAGCACATTAACTTCCCATCCCCACTGCCCAGGCTCACACCAGTAATCAGGGTACGTGGCCAGTGATTGCTAGAACACCACACAAAATCACAAGAATGATGCTGAGAACAGGCCATTGAGCCTATCTGGGCTTATCATTTTTCCTGCTGTCTAGAGCCTATCCAGCATTGTGTCAAGCCTGCTCTCGAACACCCCAAGCGTCTCTGCTGCTGTGTTCTTTCTTTGTTGTTTTTACCATTAATGTTTTTTGTAAAAAAAAAAAAAGAAGGTTTTTAACCTGCATAAGAAACATTTAAAAGCAATAATAGACTTCCTGAGAAAGTCGTAACTGACCAGGGGAGACTCTCCATGTCATTGGAGATGCAGCAGCTATGTACACAGACATAAGCAAACACAGAAATCACACAGTTTGTAGCTGACATTGTGATTTTGTTTTGCTATTTCTTGGGTAAAAGTTTGGATTTCTACTGACCTCATATCGTATACAAAATACAACAAGGGCTAAAAACTGGCACAGAACACCTTTAAGCACTTTTCATATATTTCAAACACACTTTTATCAGTTTTAATTGTGTGTCAATACTTTTTACTATTTGAAGTCATTGTTGAATGTAACATTTTCTGATTAGATTAAAATGATCTTTTTCTGTTCGATATCTAAATAACATTTTAAAAACCCACAAGGGAGAAGACATGGGGGATTTATATTTGCATTTGCACGTGGCGAACAGGAATATCAAAAACAAGTCTGCGGTCCTCAGAATGTTGTTATTAGCATTTTGTTGAAGGGGTGGGGCTAGAGGTGGGGCTAGTCAGAAGCACAAGGACTGTCTGCTAGAGAGGGAGGGTCTGGGGGGGGCGTGGCCTGGTGTGTAAAATCACACCACAGCCATCAGGCCATACTCTCTATTCACAAAGATCTCAAGGGAGCAGAGCTGACATGCTTTACAGGCCCCCTTCCCTCGAACATGTGCATCACTGAACACTCAAATCTGGAGACACCGCAAGGAGCAGAGGGAGCTCTAGCCTTCAGCCAGCGTAAAGAAAAAGGCTTAGAGCACACCCTCTTGCTTTCTCCAGTCATCGGCCTTTTAAATTATTTACGGCAATCTGCATGTTTTATTTATTAAAAAAAGACATTCTCAAGAGCTGCTGTTCAACTTATTAAACGTTCATCGCTTTCGCGGGACTGACATCGGCTTTTTGGCCTCAGGAACAGAACAGGACAAAGAGTCGATTAGTCTGTTTGTTTACCTTCACTTGAACAATAGTTTCTACTGTGTAGTGTGAGATGCTGGGTTTGGGGTAAATCCTGGCCCCATGCCATCATTAGCATGGAACACAATAGGGGTTCTGTTGTCTGAAACTAGTACAAAATAAAGTGCCAATTTAATTGGCACTTACATTTACATTTTAGACACTCAGCAGACAATATTATCCAGAGTGACTTGCGATATCCGCATTTAAAATGCTAAGAATATCCCAGTTAGAGCCAGATCAGAAAAGCTACAATAAAATAGATGCCACCATTGAGGTGTGCACCACAACACCTAGAAAAACAGGGAGAGAAAAGTTTTTATACTTTTTTCACTTGTTTGAAATGTTTAATACTGTTTTCAGGATCTGATCTTGATGTTAAATATAAAAGCATTTTACTCCCTTACTCTCTTTTGTTTCAGTTTCCACCACACACAATTTTTCTGGATCAGGATATTGACATGAATTAAGCATACTTACTGTCAATGAAAATAATTAGTGCAGAAGGCAATGGACCGTTGAAGTCAGTTGAAGGTTTGGCGTTTATGATTTCAAAATCTTTACAGAAAACCATTGCATCTTAAGGAAATTAACCATTGTATTTTTGATTTCATTGTCTGTTTGTTTTACGACAGTGCGCTCATTTAACCTGCACTTCTAATTTTCCACAACCTTTATTTACAAGCACGTTATGAACAGATTAAATGAAACAGAACGGAGCAAAGTGCCCTGCTGTGACAGATTCAGCTGAGAGCATCATACAGTCTAGTGTGATTTAAATTTAGATTTAAATTTACGGCATTTAGCAGACGCTCTTATCCAGAGCAACTTACAAAAAGTGTGTTTAAACATGGTCAGATTGATCATGGTTAGTGCAAGAGATCAGTGTAGTAACACATCAAAATACATCATTGTTAGCAGCTGCACATCGTACCTGTAACATAGAGAAAGAAAAGTTGGCGTTTTGTTTAGTTCTTTCACATTTTTAAACATGTAAACAGTGGTGATAGCAGTAATTAATGTATAGAATCAGTGGTAGTGGAGTCTGAAGAGGTGAGTTTTTAGTCTCTTGCAGAAGATGGCTAGTGATTCCGTGGTCCTGGCAAAGTGTGGAAGATCATTCCACCACCTGGGGGTCAGAACAGAGAAGAGGCGAGACCGCGAGGAACGGCTGCTGGATGGGAGGACGGAACGGTCAGTTTGCCAGAGGAGGCAGGGCAGAGGGGTCTAGCTGTGGTGTAGAGTGTGATGAGTGTCTGGAGGTAGGAGGGAGCGGTTCCCCTTTTGGCCTGATATGCCAGCACCATCCATCCATCCATTGTCTAAGCCGCTGGTCATGAGTGTCTGGCATGGTTCCGGGAGGGGCAGGAATACACCCTGGACAGGTTCAATCCATCACAGGGCACACACACCATTTCACACACTCATACCTACGGGCAATGATAATTAGCCAGCACCAGTGATTTAAATTTGATTCTTGCTGTGAGCTGCTATCCACTGCACCACCGGAGCCAGTGATTTAAATTTGATTCGTGCTGCTATAGGGAGCCAGTGAAGTGTGGTGAGTAGTGGGAAATTGCCATCACTCAGGGGAAAACCAGACCGGAATAATGGCAATTTCCCCTGACCTGTCAGAGTATGAGCAGTGTTAATAATTAATAATAAATAATGAATAATGAATCATTCTCACAGCACATACTCTCAATAATCAAGTCCATTATCAAAACATTTTTTTTAGCAGAGACATTCAGATAAATATCAAATTCACACTGTTCACTCAGGCTTTTGTAAATCTTCAGAAGTGAGGACTTAGTGTGACTTCATAGTGGAAACAAATTAACTCCATCCATTACATTACATCATCAATGACAAAATCAGCAGGTCATACATTTGGGGATGAGTTTAACAGCTCAGAGCTCAGATTTCAATTGTTATGTTGCTAGTTATCTACTCCATTGCAAAACTTGTGAAATTACAATAGTCTGAGATTTTGTAAATGACCTGAAACTTTGTGGATTAGTAAAATAATGCTATTCAGTATGACAGATCATACCATCTCCAGTGGAAATAAAAACATGTGATTAAATGTGTACTCATTCAATTCTGTACTTGCAATCAGTGTTCAGCAAGTTATAATGTTAAGGGCCGCAGTGATACATCTAGTACCAGATACGATGCTCTTCTTTATTCACCCTCTTAATTATAATAACACATTTAAGCTTTTTAATCAACATTAGTTTCATAGTCACTGAAATAAAATGTTGTGTATGTGTGTGTTTCTCCATTTAAAAAAATGACAAGGGCAATCCACTTTAAGGTACGCATATTATTTTTTTCAGCACGTGGTCTGTGTAGTATTTGAAGTTCATTCATTAAAGAGCTCAACATCCATTATAAAGTTGTACTTTAAATGTTTATTAATTCATTAATACACATCTAAGTCAATTGCAAATAGGGTTAGGTTCCATAATGAAATCTGACATATATCTATTAACAACTTGTGAAAAGTACTTATTCAAAGTAAAATAGAATCCGTTTAATAATAAAATGCCCAGCAAAAAAGGCAGAGCAGTATTAGAGCAGTCTTTCTGCATTTTCCTGAATTATTACATTGCTTTTGTTGTTGACATTGCTTTCACTTTATACAAACCGTATTTATTTAGAAATGGAGACAACAACAAAAAACAGCCGCGAAGATAAGTGTTCATTAGCTTTTTTTAACCATCGATAAATTTAACAAAGAAAGAGCAGAATGATTGCCACCCTTCGGCGCAGTAGTTCTCCACCGGTGCCATTTCCATGTTTCCATCATTCACCTCCCTGAACCCGTCCCTCTCTTCCTCCGCGGGCTTCCTCTCCTTCTCGCCTCCCTCCCTTTCGGCCTCCTGCTTCTTGCTTCCCCCTTTGCTGTTCTCCCTCTCCTCCCCTCCCTCCTCCTCCCCGCTCTTCTCCGTCAGTCTCATGTGGGACTCGACGGGGGCCTTTTTGCAGACGCGGGTTTTCAGGACCTTCTCTCCGTCGCAGACGTTCCTCTTCTTCTTCAGCTTCCCCACCACCTGCTTCCAGTACTGGCTGGACCTGGCGCCGTAGCTCGGGCACAGGTCGGGCTGCCCCGCGTAGCGGCACCAGTACGACTGGTCGCCGTGGTTGCAGCTGATGAGGAGCGTGACCTCGGTCTCTCCCGACGTCTCCCAGGTGCACCGGTGGTTCTCTTTGCTGGTGAGCTCTCCGGAGCTGGGCACCGCCTTGTTTCTGCCCTTCCTGGCCGCTTGCTTCTCAGTCCCGCTCTCCTTCTTTCCTTCCATCCCCTGGAGACTGCAGAGGCAAAGGAGGAGCACCAGGGCACAGAGGAGCCTCATGGCGAGATTTGCTGCTTCTTAGGGGTGTGTTGTTGAGGTGCAGCCAAGCATCAGCAATGACTCCGGCACTAATCGAAATGGGACTCTCCGAATTCAAAAGACCTGGGAAAAGAGATGGAAAAGTAACACAAATCAAAACGGTATTACCGTAGGTGCACAAAAAAAATCAAAGATCCACATTGCATCTGTTCATTGGGGAGTGTTTTAGAAAAATGATGCTGTAATTAATCCTTAATAAAAGGAACACACAAAAACACATTTTTATTCTTTTGATAAGGTGTACTGCACAATTCTGTTTAATTCCTTCTACGCAACCTGCATTTGTGCATCCTCTTTGTCTTTGCTCTTTAAACCATCACAACTTTTAAAAGCATAATTCCCCCATTTTGCCATTTTCAAATCTGAATAGCTTTTATGTTTCTAGGAGGTTGTATGAGGAACGGAGAGCCAGGACAACATATGAAGGTTCGAAACTCAGAAGCTGCTTTGGTTGCAGAACTCCCTTCTCTGAGAAACACAGCCTAAACACAGAGCATGTGTCCGAAACAAAGACACCACTTTGAGTCTTTGGAACAAATGCTTTTTGAGTCTTTCACAAGGACTACCATTTTGTATTGTTTTCCCCATCAATACAGCTTTTGCCAAAGTAAAGTCAGTGGCTTGCAGTATGCATAGCTTTTTACAAAATGCAGCCAGTTGCAGTGCTTTGAGAGTTCTGTACTTACCATGTGGACAGCCAGGTCTCCGCTGCTGTGTGAGAGCGTGAGGCTGGAGACGTGGGGATAAGAGGGGGTGGGGGTGGGGGACAGCATGGTGTCAATGGGGGCTGCCCAGACCTCCCCAAAGCAATGCCCCTCCCAGATTCACCACAGCCCAAGACAGCATTATCTGAAAGGCATGACATGCAGTCCCTCCCCCTCAAAAAGAGACTCAAAGAGAGGCAGAGAGACTTCCCACAACTCCTTTAGAAAAGGCCTTCTGTCACACTAAGATGGCATTTTAGGTAAACATTCAGTTTGAATAACTTAAATGTCTTTTTTTTTGTCCCAAAACATTTCCCAACGTTGGTGTCTAATATTTGTCCAACGCTTCCCATCATTTTATGAACAAATGATAATGTTCACATTATTACATACAAATACATACAAATACATTGTTAAATAAAAGTTATAAAAGTATTTTATTTTATGTCTTCTTTACACACGTTGATTTAATCCCCACTTGGGAGAATAATGGCTGCAGGATGCATATGTTTAGTCCCCTAAACTACAGCTTTGGCTTGGGCTCATTGGCAACTTGTTCTTTTCCTGCATGTTTTTGTTTTGTTTATGATGCAATGTAAAATGTAATGTAAAATCACAAATGTAAAACATACTACTATCAGAGAAAGCCAGTCCTTCAGGCAAGAAACTTGGCCACATTTTAGAGTGAACTCCAGAGCTCAAACAGCAGTGCTGCCATCTATTTGCAACAAGTTAGTTTTAAGTAAGTCAATGAAGTAAGTTCTGCTTGACTGGCCGCCTGAGAGTCTCCACACACATCTCTGCCAGTGAAAGTGTCTCTCTCCACCCCAGCTGGCAGAGAAGAGCGTCCTTGTCGGTTCTGTGACCCGAGCAATTGCTCAGTCCTCCGGTGGTTCCAAAACCGGTTTGAACCCCCTCTCTCTCTCCTAGTGGGCCGACTCCATACAGAAAGAAGAAAAACTCCGTGTGGGAACTGTGCTAAGTGGGATTTGATTTAATCATATATACAATCAGATACATTCCTTTACCAATTTATCACTTGGTAAAGGAAAAAGTTCTATCTAGAAACATTTTTTAAAGATTCCCAATTTCCCCCAAAAAATTGGAATTCCAAATCACAACTGTAGGCCCTGTCCCATCACAGTAACATCCTCTATCAATTCAGGAAGGCTGAAAACTAGCACACCTGTCCTTCACTCTGTCAGTTGAGCTGTTGTAAATTTGGCAGGTAGGTAGGGACCTACAGTATATTAAATGTCTAAGAGGCCATATCAGACAGTTGGTTGCACTAAAGCAATTGATTTAAAATAATATTTAAAATAATTAATTAAGATCGCCCATATACTGAAACGGGTGATTTTTTGGTTGCCCTACAGCAATTGATTTTAAATAATATTTTCCAAAATTAATTATTTCCACTAAGAATAAAATCACACAAAATTTGGTTCACATCATCTATGGACTCACAGACTTATGGACTCTTTTTTTCTAAATTCCAAATTTTAGGCTAAACAACATGCCATATGCAAAATTGTAAAAACTGGAGCGTAGATATGATGGGTTATGCATGACAAATGTGCCAAGTTTTAATGCATCCCATTAATGTGTGAATACCATAAGCAAAAGGCAAAACAATAAGCAAAAATTCACACTTAAGCTGTCCCAATTCAGCCTCCCAGGGCACCCCCATAATTTATTAGTATAGTGCATTGTCATAAATATACGTATATGCATAAAATACAGGTACAATAATATAAGAATAAGAATACAACATTTTCTTAAAAACAGTTTACTGATGGCTAGCTAGGCATCAGTCACCTTTTTGTACACTAGTTTGCTCATCTACTCTGTTATTATTATTTTAGCTACCTGAAATTAATCATTAGAGTCTGGATATGCTTTTCTTTCTGAACGTGGAGATGCATCCTGTGCCATGCTAGTCTAAATGTTACATATTGGAGCTGGAATAACGATGGATAAAGTTCAAACCTAAATCAATAGATTAGAGTATTACCATTCAATGTTTTTAAGAAAGATTCACATATTCCTTTCCTTAACCAAGATCAAAGTTAAAGACAAGTTAAATCAGTTAACATTTTTTTCCACAAATATATATTTTTATGAATTAAATAATGCCCTCAGAAAAGATCCAGTATAACTCCAAAAACAAAACAAAATTTTGCTAACTAAAAATGATTTTCATTCATTATCTAACCTGTTTATTCCTGGTCAGGGTTGCTGGAGCCTATCCCAGCATGCATTGGGCAAGAGGCAGGAATACACCCTGGACAGGTCGCCAATCCATCGCAGGGCACATACACCATTCACTCACACACTCATAGCTACGGGCAATTTAGACTCTCCAATGAGCCTAACATGCATGTCTTTGGACTGTGAGAGTAAACTAGAGTACCCGGAGGAAACCCACGGACACGGGGAGAACATGTAAACTTCACATGGAAAGGCCCTGGCCGGGATTCTAACCAGGGACCTTCTTGCTGTGCAGCAACAGTGCTGTCTACTGCACCACCATGCCGCCCTAAAAATTATATTATCACTGAAAATATTTTAGTGTATGACTGATCCAGTTTGCTCCGGATAACATCGTAGTAGCAATGTCCAGACATCAATTATAAACTCACTTCAAGACTTGGGGTTCGAAGTTAAGGAATTAGCTTACAATTTGAATACTTTTCTTGCAATATCAATGTTATAAATTATACATGTATATATACTGTATTCATATATGATAAAAGTGAATTGACTTTGTTAGAAATAAAACCAAAAAAATAGCTGTCAGTCATATTTATGAGGACACGTTCAAGATGTTTGAGCTTATGGTGAAAATCCCAACTTTTCTATAACAATACAAGTTGTATTTTTATTTATTTATTTATTTAAACCTTTATTTAACCAGGAAGTCTCATTGAGATTAAAATCTCTTTTTCAAGAGAGACCTGGCCAAGGTAGCAGCAGTAGGCCTTCACAATAGTTACAGACAATACAACAGTCAACGGTACATACAACAATACACAGAGACGGCTATTCAGTCTGGAGGAAACATGGCATCTCAAAAACATTTACATTCCTCAGTTACAATGTCTTGTATGAGACTTTTAAAATCACCCAGAGGTATGAGATTAACTAACTTAATTAATTGCAGTGAATGTCCAATAATCAATATAATACTGTCATCTACGGCTAGAGGGGGCCATTGTGAAGGGTTTCGAACTGTACTGAATTCAGTGTTTAATATCCGGGTTAGATTCACAACAGTATTAGTTCTATGTAAGCAAACAAGGATGTAAACTTTATAGAGAATATAGTTCACGCAGGACCAAAACAGTGTTCATATGGTTTATTCACTTTACAGTACAATGTATTTACAGTACACGTTTTGACAGTGAAAGTAGTCATGATGTGAATACACTGTATAGCATATAATAATGGACTAATGGTGCGTTACAATGAGCACGTTCACACCAAAAAGGAGAAAGGAGTAAAATCTAATCATGATGAATGTTGCAGCTACGGCTCTTAACCAGCATTACTCAAATCTGGCCCACGAATCCAAATTTGGTACTGGTTTACTTTTCTCTCAGGTAGGTAACTGAACAATTAGTGCAATTGACCTGACTCCCAAGCAAAGGGAAAAACAGCAGTGCTCGGCCCACGAGGACCATGATTTGAGGAACCCTGCTCTAAACTGTTCTAATAAACACAATTCTGCGTTGCGACATGCTAAAGACTTTAAACCAGAAACAGCAAAATATTGAATACACACAATGTGCATTTTACTTCACAGAATAAAGTGTTTTTTTGTTGTTGTTTTATTGTTGTTGAGGTGTGCATGTAAAATGTAAGGCTTCCATAAGATAGACCACGAAACATACGCACATTTTGGATGATACAGAGTCATGAGGTGGTGACCAGTATTGCTGAACACTTCTAAAAAACATTACAAATAACAAACTTTCACAATCAGTTTATGGTTTGTGTATATAAAATGAGTGTGCCATACAAAGCATGATGACGAATAACCAACGGGTTGGAAAGGGAACGGCCCACATAAATAAATATAACACGTTATTCATTCATTTTAAATGTGTAGTTTTCAACCACAACAAGCTATGTACACATCTGAATGATTATACAGCCAACCAGGGCATCGACATCCAATATATTACTGACGAATGTATATGAATAGCATGTTACACGACAGACTGAAAAAAAGAATAATTCTGCAGTAACAACTTCAGCTACATTCGACAAAAAGGTTGGTAATATCCCAGGGTATGTACAGATTTAGGAAAAACTGCCTTTACCTAAGCAGCAAGGGGCTTGGAATAATAATAATATGCAACTGGAACTAGACACCCTCATATTCTTGGGTGATTTAAAATCTACTATACAAAACAGAGGAATGTCATATTTTTGTATTCTTAAGATGTCATGTTCTTATGAGTTTGAATAGTCTGTCTTTGTGGTTTAAAAAAAAAAGTTTTTATGAAATGTTGTATGTATGTGCTGATGCTATATTGGCCAGGTCTCTTGAAAAAGAGACTTTACATCAACAAGACTGTGTCACAAATGACAAATAAAGTTTGTGCTTGACCACACAACAATGTGGCAATTTTTTTCCTTTTTTTAAATGTGTTGTGTGCAATCTAAACCCAAGATCAATAAAGCCTGATATGTCTGATTATTATGATCTTGAATCCTTGATTTTTAATTCAATGAATTACATTCGAAAAGCACAATATAGAAGGGTGAATAAAGCTATGGGAGAGATACGGGCAGTGGCCAAAAAGGTGGAAACACTTGGGTAAATTAAGGGCACAAAGTATATTGAAAGCAGGTGCTTCCATGCAGGCCTTGTTACCTGAGTTAATTAAGCAATTAACATCCCAGCATGCTCAGGGTCATACACATGGGCTGGCCTGGTTGCCTATAATTATAGCTAGCAGGGTTAGAAGACCTCTGTGACTTTGAAAGAGAGGTGATTGTTGGGGCACGTTTGGCATGAGCTTCAGTGATAAAGACAGCTCAACTTGCTGATGTTTCTTGAGGAGCAAAGATAAATTCAGACAGTACACACTCAATGCTGGTTAAAAAACCGATATTGACTTCGTTAACTGGCTTTTCTCCAGTGAGAGGGAAACGCTACCAGTGTGGTCACACATCACGTGCAGGAGAAAGTCTAACTGTTCCCTGAGTGTCCGCTCTCTCTCTGTCTCTATCTCTCTCTTCTCTGACCCTCTTGGGGGGAGCAGGACCTTTGGGGACACCTACACCGCAAAGCCAGCCCCAAACCCGTGGCAGAATCCTGCCTGCCACACGGTTGCTCAGGGAGACGGGGCGGGTTCAATGGAACAGGGACTCCTTCCTGCAGTTTTCGGTTTTGCCATAGAAGGAAAAACCATGTGGAGGGGGTGTGGCTGCCCGGGTGAGGGCGGGGTCACTGTACTGGACTGTTGTCACCTGTGCCCGGCCCTCCACTACCACAGACCTCCAGCCTCTCAGGTACACATCCTGTAGACACAAAGTAACACTATAGTGTAAACACAAATACACTCACGTGCCTTAATGCTCTATAGCCATGGATGCAAACGCTGTGTTCACACTGACAATAAGGTATGCATTAAATCGACGCAAAGGTATGCGTTGTTGGTTTGATGTCAACCATGATCGCCGTGGCCAGCGTCGGACGTTGAAACCACTAGACCACGCGGGAGGCCCTTAATAAGTTTTGCTTTTTTTTTTTTTTTTACTCTATACCGTGAGGGACGACGATGAGCGTGTACCTCAGAGTGCCTGCTCGGCCCCTTCGCTCGGGTGTAAGCAGAGCGCCGTCTTCTCGTCCTTAGTGTGGGCGCCCTCTGTGGTGGGGAGCGCCCCGATCGAGATGCCCCGGCTGCGGCCGGTCAGTTTCTTTAGCTCGCTGGCGAAGGAGAGGCCTTTCCTCTTGTCATCGCGAGCAGCCTAACAATGGAAAGTGTTGTTAGACTCACCACACGACGGCAGAGAGATTGAAACAGAAGCGTCTGCGGGGATCTCTAAATCCAACCGAAAATAGTGTTTGAAATGGGTGAGTGCACTATTTTTGTCTGTTAAAAATGATCATCCCAAACAGTGATGTTAATGACTTCTAACAGATTTGCCCTAATTCCATCCGAATGTAGATGCATTTTTTTGGTGAGGCCTTTCAATGGTGTAATTTACAGGTACAGTTTGGAATTATGATTCTTATCAGAAAAAAATAGGGCACTCACCTATTTCAAGCGCAATTTTGACACTAGTTCCCACAACAACTCATTGACAAATGGATCGGAATCGCCACTGAAAGGCCTCAGAACCCTCTGTGTGCTGCGTTGGAGTGCCACATAGGCACATATGAATGGGGTGATTAACACAACAAAGCGCTCCATTTAATGGAGCGATTGTCGTCACATCGGATGCTAAATCGCACAGGGGAATGGTTCTGGTTCTGGTTCTGGTTCTGCGACAAGCCGCTCACCTGGGCCTGCTCCTTCCGCTTCAGAATGAAACGGCCCGCTCCTTTCCACTTGCTCTGCGCCCGTTGCACGTACTCGTGGTCAGAGAGAACGCGGTGGCACAGCTTGGCGGCGGCTTTCTTGTGTACCGTCTCCTTGACCGTTTCCTCAATCAGCACGTAATCGCTGGGCTTGGGGCTGCTGAAAATACTCAAGGGCTGCCTGGCTTTGCTCAGGGCCTGCAGGGGAGGGCATGCATTTCCAACAGCAGCAAATTACCATTCAAGTCAGGCATCAGCAGACGGCTTGTTTTAAGACCAATCTCTCTTACGCCACCATTAATACTGCATAGTACAGCTCATGTTTAACATGGTTTTTGCATTTGAATTCGTATCAGTATACCCCCTCATGCAAAGACGTATGCTCATAAAGTACATAGTAAAATATGCCATTAAAATAAGTCATATGCATTTTAATGCAGTATATGGTAAAATAGTTGGGATCCAATCTCCCAACTCTATATCATAACAAGGCACATTTCAAAGAACCATAGAACCTGGGTAACATAGGTAAAACTACATACTGAACATTTTCTAAAACGACATACTGTAGATACATACTGTACATACTGTACGGACTAATTACTGTATATAAATATGATTTTTTTTAAAGAAATGAAAAGCCCTGAGCACGACATTTCTGCACAAGCTCTACGAACCAATTTGTCTAATGGCTGCTTTTTGGCAGACTGCACAATAAGGACCAGAGTACCAGACTATGTTGCGTGGATAACCTTCGTCAGCGTGCTGCCCTCACCAGCTGGATGACGTCCTGGGTGGTGCTGTAGCGCAGGGTCTTGATGAGACAGATAGGCAGTGCTGGGGACACCTCGTGCACATGGATGAAGACCGTGTTCTCCACACCGCCACTCTGCTCCTCCTCCCCCTCCATCTCTCCGTTCTGCTCTTTCCAGCTCTGTCACAATTTACAATTCAATTTAGTGGCACCTAGAGTTATTTAAAAAAAACTAGGGAATGATTTTGCTTTTCAGACAATATAAAAAAAGTGTTATATTTTGTCATTTGTGAAACTTGTGAAATGCAGCATATGTTTTTAACTGTTCGGGCTGGTCACAGGAACCTGCGCGGCTGCTCAGTGCTTTGGACGTGGACGTACTTCCTCTTTGGTTTTGAGGCAGATTCTTCCCACATATCCTGCTTCTGGGAACCAGCCGCAGAGGACTTTAAGGACCTCCTCGTCTGGCCCAAGAGCCCGCTGGGGAGCCTGCCGCCCGATGTCGCTCTTCTCTCTGGACAAAGGCACCTTCTCCTCCATGAGGATGCAGTCAGAGCTGGAGGCCCCCGATTGAGACAGGATCTGGGGAAAAGAGGAAGAGCGTGCACAGTCACAACATCGCCACCTGCAGTACAGGAGGATCACAAACGTTGGCGCACTGCCTACATGCTGCCAAAAGGTCTGCCATGTCAGAACATCCAGTTCAGTCTTGTTGTGAAAAACATCAAAAACCACCATAGCATTTTATTTTCAATGTAAATGTATCCAACCAAGCAGATGGCTGGCAAGTTTTTTTCACCCAGGAAAGGTGTGCAGTTGGCCAAACCAAGCATACACACACTGAATGGCATTTAAAATGTACAGATACCTGGTGTGTCCACCCATATATGTATCCAAGGTTTTATTGAATAAATGGCACACCAAGGAATTGTTAATATAAGAATCCACTGCTCTGTCCTGTTTCCTCTCATGACCTGGCCACCAGGAGGTGCTGTGGACTCACTGTGGCTAGCAGCTGTCTGGCAGTGGTCTTCTCATTCACAGGCACCACAGTGAAGGGCTCTGGACCCGGAACTCCGTGAATGGTCATTTTATACTGAGCAGTGGCCCGCCGCTCCTCTGTACTGAAAAACTGAGAGCAGAAAAAAACTGTTGGAGGTTTGCAAATAAACAGTGCAAAAATGTTCTGTAGTCCATTTCCACTGACTACACAGAGATGGAAATATAATATTGTACATTGGGACAAGATTATGAATACACAGGTAGCTGTCAACATAAAGGAAACACTTGAATAAATGAAGGAGGCTTTGTTGTGGTGTGGGCTGCATTTCCCTGGCATGATTAGGCCCACTCAACCCCTTAGAGGGCAAGGTAAACACCAATATACACAAAGCCATTCTAAGGGATCACATTCTTCCTATGGTGAATACATTTCTATCCTGATGGGAGTAGTCTCTTCCAGGATGACAATCCACAGGGCATGAGTGGTCACTAAATGAGCATGAAAATGATGTAAACCATATGCCATGGCTGTCTCAGTCAGAAGATCTCAACCCAATTTAACACTTATGGGAGATTCTGGAGCAGCACCTTTTTCCGTTTTCCACCACCATCAACAAAACACCAAATGATGCAATATCTCATGGAAGAATTGTGTTGCATCCCTGAAATAGCGCTGCAGACACTTAAGAATCATAGAATCTATGCCAAGGTGAATTGAAGCTGTTCTTGCCGGCTCATGGTGGCCCAACACCCTATTAAGACACTTTATGTTGGTATTTCCTTTTTTGGGGGAGTTAACTGTAAGAGCTACTGAAGAAACTAGTACAAATATACACATTTAACTACTATAGTTTATACTAGTTATCACACTTCACGCTATGTAAAATATACTTCAAATGGCGACAGAGGGCATGTGACATGTCATTTGTAAGGTTTCTGGAGTGGTCTCGGAAGACTCACCACAGAAGCAGGGAGAACGGAGGCCTTGTCCTCTGTCCTCCGGCTGTATATGAACAGGCTGGAGACCTCCAAAGCATCGTTCTGCAGGCTCCTGAGCTGTAAGTGCCTGTACCCTGAAACAACACAAAACCAAATATGAAAAACTTCCTGTCTGTCTTCTGACCTCTTTACACGGTCATAGAATTCCAAGCCTTCAAAAGTGAATCTAATTATTACAGCTATCCAAAGATCAATAAGGTACAGAGATGGCTTCTTCTGGAAAAAGCTGAAAATGTCTGGCAGGAATCCCAGTCTGTCACTCTGTGAGTCTCATAGATGTCATGCCTAGCCCGGTGGTGGGAAGTGCCAGGCCAAAAGAACATTCGGGAACTAAGTTCGCAGTCCAAACAAGGAGCCCCCCGTGCCCTGCAGTGGCGGGGCTAGCGGCCGCGCGGGTCCGACGCTTGCCTGATTTGAGAGCTCTGAGGCGGACGATCCTCTGGGCCGTGACCTGCGAGCTGTTGCTCTCCACCACGGCGATGCGCAGGAACGCCAGGTCCTCCAGGTGGACGTGGAAGAGGAAGCGCTCGCTCCACATGGGGTTGAGGGCGTTGCGGTGGATAGGCTTGGTGCGGAAGTGGGCGCCGTCCGCCGGGGCGCCCAGCACGTCCACCTCCACGCACGGGCTGCACACGCCGCTGCCGGGACACACGTTCTGACCCGAAATGATCTGGAATGTAGGAGGCACGGTAAGTCGGCGTCCGTCTCGCCGTGCTGTCTCGCGCCGTTCGGATTACGATCCAAGTTAATGAAGAGCGACTAAACCCATAGCCAGAATCTGCTCCATGGCGCTGACCGGGCTCCGCTCAAGACTCTCTTACAAACAAAGGACGAATTGTCCTGGCTGGCAGTTACGACATCTCTGTGTCTAGACTGAGCTAGCTATATGCTTCCCACTCATTATACATCCAGCCTTATTTTATTGGACACATGCCTTAAGCAGTCAGCTAAGAACCTATTAAACACTAAAGAGACAGACACCTAAAGGCTGAAACATCCAAACAGAGTAGGTAGGAATACAATGCCATTATCCTGGACAGAGTGAACAAAGAGTAGGAAGATTGTCCTCATGATAAAGGGGAAAATGAGAGGGAGAGTGTTCACTCATTGTGTGTGTCTGTGTCTGTGTCTGTGTCTGTGTCTGTGTCTGTGTGTGTGTGTGTGTGTGTGTGTGTGTAAATCAGTGAGTGTTAGTGTGTGAAGGGGGGGATAAACTCATGCTGAGAGAAGGAGTTTACATTCATGGTGAAGGAGAGAGAGAGAGAAAGAGAGGGAGTGTGCACAGTCAAGTTGAAGGAGAGAGAGAGGGAGAAAGAGAGAGTGTGCACAGTCATGGTGAAGGACAGAGAAGCAGAGTGAAACAGCGTGCAGTCAGGGTAAAGCAGAGAGAGAGAGGGAGCAGGGGCACTCACAGTGAGGGAGAAGTGGACAGGGCTCATGCCCTCCATGTCACGTTCCAGGGGGTTGAAGTGCTGGTACAGGGGGCAGTTCCTGTCCCACAGCACTGGAGGCTTTAGCACATATCCACAGCCCCCGCCGGCTTCAAACATGGCGGTGTTCAGCTGCATGGACAGGTCTGTGGGACCAGAAGCAGATTTATTCATTTTAACGCTCCAATCGCCATTGGTCATTTTCTATGACACTGTTGAACACAGCACTCCCTGCGAGCTGTCTGTGGGCCTATCATTGGTCTCACAGGAACTGGTGAGTCTGGGATTGTATGGGCTTTTAAAAAAGGAATGAACTCACAGATTGCATTATTACATTTAAAATACTGATACGATAGTAGTGGCTCGTCCCGTAGATGCAGGCAGTGGGCTTGTGGGGGGGTCAATAGTTGGATTAATAGAGGGTACAATTAATAGAGGGACACCAATTTGGGAGAATAAGAGGGAAAAAATCGGAAACAAAAAATAAAAAATAAGTAATAATAATTCTCAATAGCAAGAAAGGACAAAAATGTGGGGCGAAAGTCTCATTGGTGCTAGAGACAGCCTGTCCTTGTTTTTGCGGTGCACGCTACTTAAAAGGCATCCTGTGACTGAGTGCCACTTGAATGAATGGGGAGCCGGAGTCTATTGCGCTATGAAACGTAAATGCTTCACCGTCCGTCTGGAAGTTCAGCGCCACCAGCTGTATGCCGTGGAGCCAGTACAGGAGCGGGCTGGGGTTGGTGGAGTCGATGCGCGTGGCCGCGGGGTAGGCGCGCAGCAGCTGGCCGGCGGTGTGCTGGATCAGCTTCTGCGAGTAGCGCCTGCAGAGCCGCTTGGCCGCGTTCTCGTTCACGGACGAGATGTGGTAGCACCTGGGCGTCCGGATGATGGCGCTCAGAGAGGCGCCGTGGCTGAGGACGGGCGGGGCCGGTTCCTCCCAATTCGCGCGCGTGGCTTCATACGCACCTGCGGTGGGGGGGTGGGGGGACAGGCCGGGGTGGTGCGTGAGCTGTCAATCGAAGCATTCAATTTACCTTTCACTGTTTGTCACTTCATAGAATAGAATAGAATAGAATATTCTTTATTTGCCATGTTACACAAGTTGCACACACGGTGACTGGAATTTGTTTCTTCGCATATCTCTCCTAAGAGAGGTCCGAATGCAGGGTCAGCCATAGTACTAAGCATTTCTTCAATAAAGCAACATGTTGGGCCTTACTTGTCAGCAAAAAGCTCCTGTGAATCTGTATACAGCCTTTACAGGGTTTAAAACTAACTTTTTAGCTTACCAGTCAATGGGTCTACTTATTCTTTAAAGTGTAATATGCCACATTGACTCTGCACCTTATGCCAAGATAAGATTTTAGAGTGTGTATGTTTGCTGTGAAAGAGTTTGATATCACAGTGTGAGGGTCACTCTACCTTTCCCTGGGGTGAGGGAGTTTGATATCACAGTGTGAGGGTGACTCTATACCTTTCCCTGGTGTGAGGGAGTTTGATATCACAGTGTGAGGGTGACTCTACCTTTCCCTGGGACACGGGATGGAGGTGTGCATTCCCCGGTGATGGTTTTGCCAAAGATAGACTTCCTGCACTTTTTGTCTTTTTCTGCACCTGATGAAGCCAGTGTGGAGAGACCTGTTTTACACACACACACACACACACACACACATATACACACATGCACACAGGCATGAGCGTGGGGCCAAGGCTGTAGGGCACACATTTTTCCATTCACTCATTTTTTTGCTTGACTGTTTTTGGTTCTTGGCCTTTTCCTTGGGAATTCGTCTGGGCTCAGCTGGGCACCTCACTTCTGAGGGACTCCGTGTTTATTGAATGAAAATAATTTAGACTAAATACATTCCAGCATATAGTACTGACAATCGAACGCTCACAAGGCATTTACAATAAACTTGTCCCCGAAGGGAAATTTGTCTGCAGCACTTGGCTGTAGCATTCATTGTCCAAGACAAATTTCCCTGTGGGGAGAAATTTCCCTTTGCTGCATTAGAAAGTACAGTATGAAATAAAAACACATGCCCATACACGTGACATAATATATATGACAAGAGACAAGATACACATGCACAGCATCACCTTCACAGTACACAGAGTGCATAGCACAACACATTCTGCAGTGTAATCTCACAAAATAAACCAATATGGCTCATATGAGTCTCCTAGCGCTACAAAAGTACAATGTATTAATAAAACGTATGTGAGTAAAAACAACGTGCAGACCTGGAAACTTGACAGCTTGGCAGTATATAATCAAATCGGAGAGTTCCTGCGCGATCTGCCGGCTCTCCTTCTTATTCTGTAGAACATGAAACTCCTCCCCCAGTTCCATATCGAATGTCTACATTGTAGGCACGCCAGAGGGAACAAGACATCAGACATCATCTGCTCACAAGGCCATTTCTTGGACAAAAAAATATGTGAAAGGTGGGTTTGTAAGTCACCTTTCCTTTACTTTGAGATGTGTGTTCAACTCTCTTGGTCCTCTTGGGCATTTCATCGCCGTATTCAAACTGACATTTGTCACCTGATGACTTCCCTTCTGGGCGGTCATCCAGCATATTATCTATATCAACACAGAGACTCAAAGTCAACGAGATCACCCATACACACATTCACATGCAAGAAAATCCATACAGCATTAAATAAAATGCAGGGACTTCATTCAGGCTTTCTAGGTTGGCTTTCAAACATACAAACGGGTGTGAATCAGTCATGGAGGTGTACAACTGTTTCTATTTTATGTCAATGGAAAAAAAAATCGACATTTCTGGTTCCTTGTTTTCCTATTTCAATGTGCCTTTGTTTGGATGTACAGTATCATGGTTTTTGGGGTGAGGAAGAACTGTCTAGTCCATCATTGACATAAAAATGAACAGCCTTTGAAGCCTTCACCACCGGGGTGCATGCTGAACTACAATTCCCAGACTGTCTCTGCTGTGACAGAAAGCATAACGGTGACCTCAGGAAGACAAAAACATCTGGGTGTTGGCACTGCTTCTTCCCTGCTTGCTACTGCCCACACCCCGCCACCCACCCCAGGCCGACCTGGGGACATCACTGATAAGAAGAAGTCCTCTCACAGGGGTATTTTAATAATCATGTTGCACAGACCTTTCAATTACAATGATGGTCAAATAATCAATCCAATATATACATTTAAATATGTCTTAATTAACTACATGCATTCATACATTTAGCACTTACATGCGTATATGCAATTCTATCCATTCATGTTCACTGTCAAACATGCATTTAATAATTAATATTTTTACAATACTGCATACAGCTACTACAATGTAAGCATTACATTGCTAAATATATGAAAGAGCCAATAATGAATATTTTTCATTATATTCAACTATTATATTATAATTATATATACCTAATTAAAGTACATTCGATACAGAAACTGAATAATGTTCACAGAGAAGTGAATGCATGTTTGCCTGTCAAGAGATGTAGCTTTAGAAGCATTCACTTACATTACATTACTTATATGCGTAAAACCATCATTACCAGGAATTAAAACTTGTCAATAATTCAAAGAAATCTGAGGTAGCTCCGTTTCATAAGCATGGCTGTACAGTGTTGGTACGGGAAGTCTTAATAGGCATGGGGGTTCATGTCAGAGGGCTTTCCCAGGAGAGCAGAGGAAATGTTTAACTTTTAGTTTTTGGAAAATGGGGGGAGGGAAGTGTGGGGGGGGGGCCTGAGAAACCAGATGTCTTTGTTTTTCCTGATGAGACTTTGCCACTGGCGAGGGTCAAGACATTTACAAAACACCGCACTGATGATGGGGACGGACTGTTTACACTACAGCTCCCCGTGTGTATTTATACTACAGCAAACATTACATTACCAAACTGCAATGAGCCTAGGTGAAGGCCCCCGATTCGGCCGCGTTCACCAGGGCTAAAATGTCCATGCGGCTTCAAACGCTGCGTCTCTGGGCCGCAGCAAGTTGACATAAGCCAGCTGTTTATTCGACCGTGGAATAAAAACGACAACCCATCCAATTGCGTCACAGATGTGATCATGCAGTGTGCTGTGATGCTTGATGGGGGGGGACACAAACACCATGAACTGACTGCAGGAGCAGGCCATGCGGTGCAGGTGGCCAACACACAGAGAGCTTTTAGCAGGGGGGGGGGTTACCTTCCTGGCCATAAGAAGCAGGAGAGGTGGTAAAGACGTCAGCTACGGGGGAAACGGTCAGAGATGGAGAAAGAGCATGAGGATGTACAAACACTGTGCAACCTCAGAGTGAAAAAACTGCCTCCACACAGCTTTTTTAACCATCAAGCAGGAGGAAGGGCTCCGCTTTGGACTTTAAAACTGTGTAGAGTAATTACCTCAAACATGTCCACTAAGTTTACCCTTGCTTTTGATCTGTGGTTAATAATATACCTAGCGTTTTCTTTGAGGAGAACTGAATCTTATGTGCATACCTATGCAACACATGTGTGGTTTCTTGGCCTTCCGGTCAATCTTCTACCTCTTTTTAATGCATTTTAATGGACCGCACTGCATTGCTATAAATCATTGCATCTACAGCAAATCTTTACTGACCTTAGCAAGGTCATAGCTTTAAAAAGATAGTGAAAGATTTCTGAAAGCACATAGCTCAGGAATATATTAAAAATGAGGTATAACCATCAAAAATATCCACAAAAACACAGAACACTACCCATATACAAAGATAGGGACATCTCTGTACACTGTAGCTTATCAAAAGCAGTGATTATTGCACAAGTAACCTGACTAAAATTCATTTCTTACATATTGTCACAGACCCTGTGCAGAGTGCTGCACTGTTATCTGATAGGAGCTTTATTTTGGCCATTACGTCAGTGTTCCAGAATTCACAGGGCTCACCAGCTAAAAACCTCTACCACACATCGCACAGCTCAATCAGTCTACACTGCGGACAGGACCGAACTTTGAAGGTTCAGTTCTACCCACCATCGGACAACGATTCGTAGTCATAATCATACTCGTCTTCCTCCTCTTCCTCTTCCTCATGGTGGTTGCCGTTGCTAGCCTGGGCCTGCATGTGCGCCAGTTGGTGTGCCTGTTAGGGATGGTAACAGAGGTGATCAGTGGGGTCTGCTACCTGTTGCTCAAGCAGAGTGTTACAAACTGCCTCCTTTACCCCTTAATATGTAGTGTCTGCAAAAATCTCCCTAGCTACAACTGTAGAATCTCCATAGCTACAACTGTAGAATCTCCATAGCTACAAATGTATAATCCCTTTAGCTATGACTGTAGAATCTTCATAGATACACCTGTAGAATCTCCTTAGCAACGACTGTAGAATCTCCATAGCTATGACTGTAGAATCGCCATAGCTACGATTGTAGAATCTCCCTAACTACGACTGTAGATTCTCCATAGCTACGACTATAGAGTCATACTAGCTACGACTGTAGATTCTCCATAGCTACGACTGTAGAATCTTCATAGATACGCCTGTAGGATCTTCATAGCTACAACTGTAGAATCTCTATAGCTATGACTGTACAATCTCCATACATTACATATTTATGCAGATTTTTGTTTAGCCATTTCTGATGGTCAATTTTGGAGCACTCTTGTTGACCCTTTGGGTTGCTGATGAGCAAACCTAACGTCGGCCAACTGATGTGAAAAAATTGCATAAGACCATCTTTGGGCCAACTGAGTCACATTTTCTTGGCTCCCGTTTCGACACTGAGCTAATGTCTTAAATATAATACTGTGATCATTCCTGGCCTTCTGTTTGAGGATGTCCACATGAGCCTGGTGCGCTTTCAGCTTCTTATTCTTCAGGAGAATCCTTCCTTTCAGCTGCAGCGGGGAGGGGAGGAGCGGCTCATCGGAGAAATCGCTCTCAAACAGGAACTTCGTCACCAGCTTTTCCCCAAAGACAGTCTTCAAAGATGAAAGGGAAAAAAAGGGGAGCCAATCTGTCAAATATCGGCATCTGTATACAAACTCTTAAGGACAAATGCATTGCTGATGAACACAACTGCATTATTATTATTATAAGGCAACCTTGTAAAAAACAAAACAAAAATATATTGAGCCAAAATGAATTACCTTGAAGATTTCTGCCATTTTACGTTGCTGGGGCAACGAGCAGTGATTTTCAATTGAAATAATAACGGGCATTTGGGAAGTCACAAAAGCAGAGCGGTTCACTGCCTCCACCACGTCCTGAGATAACATGTGGGAAAAATATTGAAAGAGTATTTTAGAATTTGCATCAACATCATGTTATTTTAGCAATAGCTGACGGTGCAAATGCAGGCCACATCAGTGGCACAGGCAGTAACCTTGAAAGGGACTCTAGTAGTAAGAGTGTGACCGTGGTAAATTAGGGGCATCCCGTCATCTCCGTCCCAGCAGTCCAGCTCCACGCTCCTGCAGCCCTGGAGGAGCACCTGGCTCAGGGAAACAAAAGCCCTCTTAATTACCATCTGAAATCAAACCGAGGGAGGGACCACAGACCTATGTGCATTAAGCAACTCCAACTCTCCAATAGCTCATGCCATTCAATAAAACACAACTGTAAAATGTGTTAGAGGTCACCAGGATTGACATAAATGAATACACAGAAAGGCTCTGGCTACTGTATGCTCTTCCTGGGAGCTGGAGAGGCTGTGCTGGATATTTGGGCTTTAAACACAGGTCTCTTCTGATCACTGAGAGTAGCAATGCTGAATATCTTGACTGAAATGCAGGTTTTACCTGACTGCAGAGACCATCTGAGCTGAGTGTTTGGGCCGAAATGCAACCAGACCACCAGACCACAGAGAGCGGCTGTACTGAACGCTTTGGCTGAATTGCACATCTCACCTCACGATAGAGAGTGTCTGTGCTGAGTATTTCGACTGAAACGTGAGTCTCACCTGACTATAAAGCTCCACAGAGGACTCCCCTTTGAGCTGGTGACCCGTGAGGTAGGTGTTGTGGGAAGACTGAATATAATAGTAAGATAAAGGGTACTGCAGGTCCTCCAGGTTCACCTCGGACTCCATTTTAGATGCAAAGTTGTCCTTGTCCATCATAAACCTGGATGGAAGGAAATAGAATGCAGTCCGAATTTCGATTTTGTGTTGAAAATGTTTGACACTGTCTGTCATTTTGATTAAGAAGTTGATTCACTAGACTGCAATCAATTCATCAGGGGTTAACTGAGTGTAATATATCATGAGCGAGAACTCAAACCATAACTATAAAAGAAAGTTTGAGGCTAAACTTTAATAGTCTTGAGAAAGCTGTAGTAGCTGTAGTAATAGTAGTAGTAGTAGTTTTTGAGCTTAACAGAATAGTAGTTGTTGTACTTATAATTGTAGTAGTACCCTAGTAGTGGTAGTAGTAACAGCAGTAGCAGTGTTAGTAGTAGTAGTAGTACTACTACTACTATTACTACTAACACTGCTACTGCTGTTACTACTACCACTACTAGGGTACTACTACAATTCAGTTTTGCAATGACATTCAGGATTTAGCATAGACAGGGTTTAGCATCCTCCCGTCCAAAACCTTATGAGGTGTTTGTCTCTCTGTCTATCTAATACTACATCAACAAACCAATACCGATAAGACCAAAACAACAATAACTGCTACTACTACAACTACTACTATTAACGTACTTCCACCAGGACAGCAACTACTACTAAAAATGATACTACTACTACTACCACTCTGCTACTGCTGTTACTACTACCACTGCTAGACTACTACTAAGATTATAAGTGCAACTCATACTATTCTATTATAACTTCTAAAACTAATACTACTATTACTATAGCTACTACAATGTTTGTTTAGGACAAAACTGAATGGAATATCTCGCACCCACCTAGCAAATCCTTCAAATGACATCCAGCCCATCTGGCGCATACTCACACATGGTTCAAATTTCTGAAATTCACCAAACAAACATAACTTATTCATGTAAAGTAATGTAACATACAAACATTTCCTTTATTATCTACAGTCTGTTACAATATATTTTTAAGACTGGGATATTATTGACACAATAAAACATAAGTATCATGGCCAGGACACTAATTAGTGTCAAAATACTTTATAAATGAAAACAAATACTTAGCTGTACAAGAGTTCTAATGGAGTCCAGCTTATACTGTATTATGGCTTTTGTCTGAAGGAAATTTTTTAAATTTTTATATTGCAGCTCCAGTACCTGAATGATACTGAGGATCTCGTCGTAGGTGTGGTGCTCCCCCTGGCAGTTGACCAGGAAGTCATTGAGCTGCAGGATGGCCACGCCCAGCACCCCAAGAGAGGAGTTCTCCACACCAGTGCCATTGGTCACGATGCTTGCTGCTGCAATGGCATCCGAGATCTGCCTCTGGTTGTCAGATATCAGCTGCCGAGTCCGGATGGAGAGGCCCAGGTCTGAGCCGTTACGCGTCAGGAGATCTGGTGACAAAAAAAACAAGTCCGTCCACAGATCCAAAACCTGTCCATAGTCCATTGAACACTTGCCCATCAACCCAAAGCCTTCCCGGCTCAGGAAATATCTAACTTCACATTAATGTGAATTCATGCCGAGTTTGAGCACTGTACTGCTAACCGAGCAGGCTGTAGTAGGGTTCATTTCTGAATCTGTGTGACACACTGAAACACAAAAGACAGAGAGGGACAGGGACACACCAAGATCGGGCTGCAGTCCTGTGATTCTGTCATCAATTCTGAGGTTGGTGTAGAGTGGGGCAGGGTCCTGGGCGGATCGACAGCAGGGCACAGCAAAGGCTTCGAAAAGCTCTTTCAGGTCCTTCCGACTTCGTATGCTACGGGATTTAAAATAGAAAGGTTGAAATGGAGTTAAATATGACACTTTGCATTGAGCTATGTACATTTATGGAGTTTAAGGGCTGTTGGGAAATTGTTCCAGCCATGCGAATATTCATACTATATTATGGATAAAAACGATAACACATCAGAACAATATCAAACATATCTAAATTAATAAATATTGTGACTAACTGTAAGAGTGCTGTGCAAATGAAAAACTGTTTTTTTATGGAAGATTACAATAGTTAAATAAATAAGAAAAAAACCTTTTTAAGTTTTACGTAATGTTACATATGGTAGGTTGCCTGTTAAGCCACACCAACAGGGTACATCTCTGTACAAGGGTATATTCTACAGCTTTGGAGTCTGGCAAGTTACCTGAAGGATTTAAAAAGCTCCACAAATTCAGTGAAGCTCATGGGGGTGTCTGAGACCATGAGGTTTTGAAAGCTCTTGAGGGCGCCCTTCCCACGGTTATACCAGGTCCGTCTGCTCCAGTACACGGGGAAATAAGAGCAGAACACAACACACTAATATCACTGTGGCTAAAGTTGGGATATCAGCTAACACAAAATGCTGATATCACTGTCACTAAATTGAGAGAGCAGCTAACACAACACACCAATATTACTATCACTAAGGTAGAGATAGCAGCTAACACAACACACAGATATGATCGTCATTAGGATATAATGAGCAGCTAACACAACACAGTGATATCACTGTTGCTAAGATACAGACAGCGACTAAAACAACATGCTGATATCACTGTCGCTGAGATACAGCCAGATATCAAATCCTTCTCTCCAGTGGTAGAGTCCCTTTAACTATAAACAGAGTGTATATGGGTTTGAACAGCTAATGGCAGTTTCAGAAAAATTCAATTCATTTCACAATAAAAAATATTTCACCTGATAGCTGATTTTGTACAATTAAATCATGAGAACTGTGTATGAATACAACATGGTTTGCTTATTGTATCAAATTTGTTTCTTCGGTATGGCGTACTGGCAGTATTTATAATAATGGTGCAGCACATCTGACACGAACTCAGAATATTTATAACCCTACTTATTTCTCCTTTCTCTCTTCCCTTCATTTGATTTCTCTTGATGGCAAACAACAGGTTGATTCAGGTGTGATTCCTCACCCCATATGGCCCTTGGTAGTGGAAGAGAGGATGGGAGAGGAGTGTGGCTGGGCAGGGGAGGAAGGGATGGGGGAGGAGTGTGGCTGGACAGTGCCCGAGGAGGAGGGAGGGGAGCCGGAGATGTTAGCGGGCGAGGATTTACTGATGGATGGAGAGAAGGACCCCGGGGACCCAATGGACCCACAATCATCTACAGAGAAAAACATCAGTGTGAGACCAGGAGCAACTCAGCTCATATTGCATTTTTAATAGTTGTGTTATATTCATATATTCATATTCATATCATTAGTATTATTAGTATTGAGGTCAAATATTGGGGACAAAAAATTGGTGCTATTTTTTTGTAATGTTAGCATTGTGTATTTAGTATCCAATGGCAAGCTTATTTGTTACCAAGCACTTAGTTGCTGAAATTAACCTCCATGGTCTCAGTCAAACTCAGACAAGCCCAGGAAACCAATGCCACACATTTATATACAGTAAACTCGATTAGCCACTGCTCATTAAATGATGAAAAGATACTTCTGGTAGTGGTGACAAGCATGTCTACGTTTAGCATGGTTTAAGGGTGATGTGTAATTCTCCCCATTAATGCAGCTTACTGACTGTTTTGCCAAGATAGCCATTCTTGACATTCTGTGAGAGCCTCAGGTGATGTGTGACAGAGGAATGCTGGCCTACCGATCTCCTCCTGATCCGCGCTGTCGCCTGAGCCACGCCTCCCTCCCGCTTCTTTGCAGCTTTTCGTCTTCCGCGACACCATCTCGTCATCGGTGGCGTCCCCGCTATCGCCCTGTGTGAGCCACATGGAATAACCCGAGAGTCAGGGGCATTGCCATGTCACCAAAGGACAGGAACAGAAACCACTTCTCACCATAAACAGCAGCACAGGAACAGAAACAGAAACTGCTTCTCGCCCTCACCAGCAGGACGGGAACATAAACAGAAAGTGGTTCTCACCCTTGCCAGCATCTTCTTTTTCTTGGTAGCATTATTGGCCAGTGGGCCACTCTTCTGAGTGCTTTGTTTCTCTGCGTTTGCACTCCCCGTGTTCCAGCGCCTTCCGCCAAACAGCTCTATGGCCTGGGCCAGGGTTGGCCCCTCATACCTGCCATCCTCCTGTGAGGGAAACCAGACTAAAATATCAGCCTTGCTTTAGGACTGGCACTATATCAAGTGTCTGTGTCAGAAACACAAGCTAGGGCTGTAGCAACATGGCGGAAATTCTAAGAACAAAGCCTTCCTACCAGCTAAGTACAAATCTTAACTACTGCATGTGAACACACTAAATCCGAACTGGTGCATGTGAACACAAAAATAATCTTAATTACTGAATGTGGACACAGTCATTTGAATTACCTGATAGAGGCTGACATATTGCTTTCTCAGCCACTGAAGCCTCTGATCGGGAAACCTCTTCATTTTCCTGATGGCGGTGATGAGATCCCCCAAGCCGTCGTACAGCATGCGGGCTGTGTGCTTGGGGGCCACAAAGTGCAGGAGCTTGTTGTCAGTGGTGTGTAGGCCATACAGCAGGGTGACAACGCTCTCCTCCCGGTTCAGGCCGGACAGTTTGTTCTGCAGATACACTGTGTGGATGTCCACTCCAGGGTGGCCCAGGAACACCGCCTTCGCTATGGACAGGTCCAGAAAGCCATCCGTCAGCCCGTTCAGCACAGCCTGCCCAAACGCCTGGGGCCTGCAGTACGTGAATTCAGGGCCACTGCCCACAACCCCGTTCTTCGCCTTGGTGTTGGAGGGGCAGCAACTCGGGAGCTTGGCCCAGGACAGGAAGCAGTTGTCCGGCTGCAGGCGAAGGAGGCAGCGGGCCGTCTGGTGGGAGTCCTGGTCGTAGTGGATGACAGTCGCCCCCTGCAGGATGAACTGATGGACGTCGGCCCGGATGGAGAGCACATACCAGGGGATGAGCTCCGTCCCGTGAGCGAAGGCCTTCTGTGACTCCTCCAGCCCCTGGAACTCCACCTCTTTGGGCAGTTCTGGCGGATCCCCTTCCGAGTCCGAGAGATCCACCGCTGTGAGTCTGATCACCAGAGGGAAAAGGAGTCAAGTCGAGCACATTCACACTGGCCCTGTCTGTCCAACTCTAGTGCAATTTTGCCATTTTTGTGCTACATTGTTGTAGATATTTACACAACATCCTTGCTGATTTCTCACACACACAAAAAAATCCCAGAAATTCTAAGTGGCATATTTGTATTTAAAATACAAAAAAGTTTATTTTTTATAGTTATGATATACAAGGGGGTAATTAGATTACTTAAAATACCAGTCCTCAGATTAGATTCAGATTCAGATTCATAACAGAAATTAGAAGCCGCAAGTGACTGTAGAATTATCTAGCTAGAGTTCAATTCTGGCGTCACTGAGGTAAAGTTTTCAGGCCCCAATTATTTCCACCAAATATACTTGATAGCAGGGCCAGTGTTATGGCAACGTGGGTGTGGGTACAAAGAATATCTAATTTGGCAAGCTTACTTATGCTGTCAAAAATGTAGCCTAAGTCCCACAGCGCTTGAATTGTGTTTCATTGCACCGGAAAAAAAATCAGTGTACCATAGGGGGAATCAGCAAAACAACTATACCTTTTAAGGACAGAAACAGCAGATATGTTCAGTGACCTGACACCCCCTCCCACCCAAGACACACACACACGCACACACACTCACTCAACTCGTTATGAAATATGAGCATTAACATGAAATGATCTGTGAGCACACTGTCACTGTTACTCTTCTCAATGCGCTATGACTCAGCACTCTGTCCTAACACAGAATCTAATTATGCCACAGAGGAAACAAAAAGTGAGTGCATGTCGATCGTTGTCACTTCATGAACTGATATCGAGCCCACTGCAGGCTCCGAATGCGTTCTCAGTCTTGTACCGCTCGCGGAAAGTGCTAGTCGCCCTCCAGCCAAATGAGTCAGATTTCTGGCACAGACACACCTCTTCAAACCTCCATCTGACTCTCCGCTCTCCCAGCACTAAAAAGGATTTGCTGAACTCTGCTGGTACACTGTGACCGCTGTTATCGCACTGTTACTATCAGCCTGTTTTGCATTTCATCCTCTGCACTATGACACTTATCCGTGACAACATGTTTATTGTAGCACTGGGCAACAGATTATTCCTGTACCTACGCTGCTGTTCCTTTAGCCTTCATATATGCGCTAACCTGAGAGACGCTACATATAAGAGCATCTGCTGAATTAATACAGGTCAATGAAGAAATGTGAATGTTTTGTACGTCTAGTCACACCTAGTTTATGTTGCCATTTCATTCTGGGTAGCTTCCTCAACATTTTTTTCCAAACTAGTAGCATACCACATTGGCAGGACATAGGATTGATAACTATGATGTCAGCCATATGACAAATCCAACCATCATCGTGAAGTAAAAATAAAAGCATTAGAGAAGCTGAAAAATGCACTTGAAGCTTTTGCTCATAGCTGATGTTCATGTTTGGGTTATGTGCCAGTGTCTTAAGTTAACAGGTCATGGTACCAGATTCCCAAGGTCATTCAGCAAAGACAGAGTGTATGGACTAATGAGGAGCAGTAAGAGAAGAAATGTATAGTACTGCTATATGCAATTCCCTGTAACTGCACTTTGCAGTTCATAGTTCCTACACCACACCCCCTTAATGAATATTGCAATGATGCCTCAAATTCTAATGTTTCCGTTCAGGGAGACAGAACTTTCAAAGTTAAGAATACGGAACCGAATACGGAGTATCTGGTGGGTCTACGGAATCTGCCGGGGCTTCGCATGTGACTTACTGGTTCCTGTTCCTGTCTTTGAAGGAGTTTTTGTGACAAGCACTCCCTTCAGTGACGCTGTCGTCCCCCTCCTCGGGCTCCAGGCTGCGGTTACAGCTGCGTATGATCTGCAGGATGCTGCTGACTGTGGCCTCCTTCTCAGAACTCCTCAGGCCGCCTCGCCCTGCCCGTTGAACAAAGCGCTCTTGGCCGCTGTAGTCCGTGACAAACTGAGGAGGACACAAGCGTCAGTTACGCACAGGCTTTACGGGAGCCGAAAGGGACGGCGCCACTTGTTGTGTTACCTCAACTAAGTGCTCCCGGGGGAGTAGGCTGATGAGGCTGGCGGTTCCATCCAGGGCATCGCCAAGCTCCTTCAGGAAGACGCCGCAGAATGGCACCACCTTGCAGCCGGGAATGTGGAGGGCACGGTTCAACACCCTCTTGTAGTCAGAGGTGGACTCATGTTGCGCCATGGCATCCTTCAGACTGCGCATGGTCTCAATGTCCGACTGGTCCATGAACTGCCACATCTTCAGCACCTTGCGAGACCTGGCCGATATAAGTGCCAACCAAGTCACTCTCCGCCTCACCTCTCTTCAAATACAAGATCTTCAAATACATGACCACAATTTCATCGCTTCTGGTGGACATGCAGGGTTAGCGTGAGTGCGTAGTGTTTACAGCTGAGTGAATGAAAGAAGTACGATGCGTTTGGCCACTGGAAACCAGATTAAATTCCTGCTTTAACCTTACACCGCCTGAGTTATTACATAACCCAAAAGTCCAACTATTGTGACTTGCATGAAATATCACATTCAGACTTGTCTAAGTGTCTGGCAGAAGATATGGAGGGTTAAAGTGGCTGCGCTATAGTGTAGCATTTTTTTCCCTTTTACATGGAGTCATTGTACGCCCTGTTGCCTACCTGAGCCCTGCCAATAACTCCATCACAGCATTGTAGTTGCCCATGTTCCAGCAGCTCCTAGCAACATGGACCAGGTGGGAGAAGACCTCTCGCTTCTCATCCATGGAGCCAGCAGTCAGGATTAGCCAGGTAACCCAAGAGCTCACCTGTAGACAGTACACAGACCCAAGATTAATGCTCAGCCACAACAGGCATTAATGCTAATGCTGTATCACATTAATTAGAACCTCCATTGAAAAAAAGCCATTAACTAAAAATGCAGAGGATACTAAATTAAGAATACCTCTCTTTTGGTTCCTGTTTCAGAATTGCTTACTTTTTTGATAGTTGCATTTACAAAATGCAAACCAAGGCGGAGGCCTACACCATGGGGCAATGCACTATGGGATTGCTGTCTCTCCCTGTTCAAGGGGGCGTTGACCATTCCCGTTCTCTATAATCAAGGGCGGTTTTAATGGTAGTTCATTTGACATTAATGCTGTAATGTATTCACATTAAGAAAGACCGGTTCTCTCCCCGTCATGCAAAAAGATGGAAGCAGCTCAGTACAGTCAGTGCTGAGACAGTCATGGCTGAAGTTCATGGCCTGTTGTTGAATGGTGACTCTAGAACACATTGCATGGTGATTCTAGAGCACATTTTGAAATTAGCTAGCTAGCTCGTGCAGTCCTTCAATTAACATTTATCTGAATTGTCACATTTAAGGCATTATATTGGCATTACATTAGCATTACAATGGGACATTTTCTATATGCCATTCACTGTATAAGGGGATTTTGTTACATGCAATTTTAGTCAGTACAGTAATGTCACATTTCCAAAGTGTTACAGTGTTGTTTGGATGTTCGCTCCTAGGGATGAGTAAATGCGTTCATGCATGCAGTGTGTTTGGAACAAAATATGACAGCATATAGTGACTGACAGGTGTAATAGGAATACCTAAGCTGTCTGAGCCTATAAGTACCTGCTCCCTGACATTTTTAAATGGGAACCAAACAAGAGTTATTCTTCATTTAGCATTCTCCTAGGTTGATATGATTTTATTCTACTCTTTATGTACACAACCCACAGATGTCTGGGTTACGGGTACAGGAAGCGAAGCTGTGGTCACAATGCTGTCTTAGTACGATTAGAAATTTCACCCCCATTCCGTAACATGACTATTTGAAAGCATACTGTACAGTGACATTGAACCTGATTTCTTAACTGACTTTTGGAAAAACATTCCCACATGCTTCAAGCAAATTGAACATGTCATTTATTTGAAGGGAAATCTGACGGAAAACTAATTAAATATTTTGCATAGGAGCTTTCATTATTTTCACGCACTATGTAAACACATTCTTTCACAAAAAAAACCAAACTGACTTTTGTTACATTGTTTTCTCATGTAATAAACTCTGCCAGTGTAGGGAATTTATTAGGATTTGTGCCAGCTATTGTGTTTGAAATGTGCATCAAAGAAAAACGTTTTGCTTCCATAAATGCAGCTAAAGAAAAAAATTATTTCCTGAAAAAGTTAATTTTATACAACAACACTATGTGCTGATGATGGTGATGGAAACATTAAATCACTATCCTGAAACATTAAAAGAGGATAGACTGAAACATTCGCGTTACACAGAAACAATTAGGTTACATGTGCAGTTCCAAAAGTTCCACAGTGCCCCAAAGGTTTGGTCCAGCACATTGTGACCAAGGCAGTTCAACTCATGTTGTCCCTGTGGTATTCTGTAATGCCTACCCCTGACTCCACGGTTACGGAATGGCCAGAATGTCAGAGCCTATCTAGGAAAACACTTCCCAGATATCCATTCACAATTTACGCAAGACAACCAAAACTCCCCAGGAGGAAACTCCAGTGACAGCAAGAAGAAGCCAAACGTACAGTGTGTTGACAGTATTTCACATTATTTTCCATATTTAAGCATGAGGACGTGCTGGTAGGCTGAACATACTGCAGTTGAGTTTACATCTACTCTTCTGGATGCAAGCAACTCACATGGGACAATATGTGCCTGAGTATTACCCAAAAGTATTCACATGGCATCGTTACACATCACTCAACGTGTTTCAGACAGATTCTTATTCATAAATAAACATGTTTGACACAAGATGATGAGCAGTCAGTCAGATGCTTCCTGAGTTCAAATCAATCAATCAATCTGCAAGACATTTTAAAAAGCATTAAAAAAAATTAAAAACATAATCACCAGTTGTTAGTAATTATTACTACATACTTATTAAATAGCAGGTAATTAGCATACAGTAAAATAAAGTGCTACCAAATTATCTTTAAATTCCAAACCCCCTATTAAATGTAATGGCATGTTCAGCCTTTCGTAGTGCTTAAATCTCTTTGCTGCCAAGAAATAATAGGGTTTTGGCCAGTGGTAAGGGTTGCCATGTTTAAAATACATTGCCGTGTTTAAAATATCATGTCAGGGTGATGTTAATGAAGCCACACTTCAAACGCTTATGTACCTCCAGCCCTCCCTCTTACACAATTCATGAAGGTATAAATTATGAGCGGCGCATTTAGAAATACCAAAATGCTGCCAAATTTAAATGCCAGCCCTGATCATAACACCTCTGTTTTCTTAGAAAGGACTTTGTTGAGTCAATTAAATGCATTTAATTGGACTATGGGTGCAAAAAATGAATATAAATTAAAATAAATATTATAGCAAATACTAATCTGTATTATAATTATACACATCGGTAGAAGCTTTAAAATGTATTCTGCACATTTTGGTTTACATACTTTACCATGTAATGACTTACATTCTCGTATGTGTGATTTTCATACTAATACTCACTTAGGCAAGAAATTGGCCTAAATTGTTTTCAAAGAAGGAGAGTTTCATGGCAAGTTTCCCCATACCTCAAGAGAGAACAAATTCTCTGGCCAATCAGGTGTCTGCAGTCTGCCTGCGCCAGCTCTGTATAAAGTGCAGTGTTCTGGCACAGTGGCTGCGCAGCTCAGCTGACGGACTGCAGATCGAAAAGAGAGCAGAGCTTTGGGGCCGAGCACGCGCTTGTCTCTGCTCTCCCAAATAGACAAAGAATGTTGGAACAATGCGCGGAGCTTACAAATATGATTGGACATCCCAAATTAGGGAAGAAAACAGGGCCAATAAATAAATAAATAAATAAATAAAACTGTCTTAATCTGTATGGTTTGACAATACCCATCCGTAAGGCCCTATCTGTGCAATGTTTGCCAGAAGAGTAACGTGGCTTAAGCAAGGCCAATAAAAGCAGTTTCCCCTTGTAAAAGCCAAAAATATTGAGCAGAGCACAAAAGCATGAAGGCCATTGGACATTTTTATAGCACATACATATGCAGCTGCTGTCCAACTACTGCCTAAAACAATTGCTGCCGTGACGCAATGTTATAAAGATTTCGCAATATAATGGTATTTATATCAAACTGAATAGTGTAGAGTGTATAGTTTGAAATAGTGTCATTGTTTTAGCTACAAACTCTAGTTTAACCTCTTTAACTGTCACCGCCCCATCGGCGGGCCAGCTACATCATATAATACGGAATTCATTTTCGGTTTGGGGCTGGCAATTCTTAAATTGTTCAGCAGTAGATTAGCAGCTCGGAACTGACATAAAACATTTCAGGGGTTTTTAGCACAACTCCCCTAGGGCTTGTACTAAAATACTAGCGTTTGTGCTAAATCTCCCAAAAAAGATGATAAATGCACATCACACCTCGTTGAAACGTGTGACCAGATCCTCCACGGTGTTGTGGTGAGTGCTGCGTGTGGACGTGGCTGGGGCGGACAGGGAGGCCTTTAAGTGTGGGTGGTGTCCGTGGCTATCGGGGGTGTTCAGGTCCTGGGTGAGGAAGCAGAGGTAGTCGAGGGGAAAGACCCGGCGGTACAGCCGCTGCTCCTGCTCCGTCAGGATGCTGGCAATCTCCTCAGGGAACTGGATCAGGTGCCGCAAGCCGGCTAGCTCCTTGTTGATGCCCGTCAAATTGGTGGCCGGTATGCCGGGACCTGCCATGGTGCTGCACAGCCGCCGTTCTGGGGAGCAGAGAGACATAAGAACATAAGAACACATAAGAATACATAATGACGAGAACAGGCCATTCGGCCCATCTAGGCTAGTCATGTCCTAATCTAAAGAGCATCTAGTACTGCATCTAGCCTGGACTTGAATAGCCCAAGTGTTTCTGCCTCTACTACCCGACCTGGCAAGCTGTTCCAGGCATTGACAATTCTCTGTGTAAAGAAAAACTTCCTAATATATTTGCCTTTAACTCATTTCCACCTGTGGCCTCTTGTTCTGCTGACCCCACTTATCTTAAAAAATCTTTGGTAATTCACTTTGTTAATGCCTTTTAGGAATTTAAAAACCTCAATCAAATCCCCCCTAAGTCAGATCGAGCACTGTTAGCCATTAAACTTCTGACAGGATTTCCACGGACACACAACTACCTCTGTGACAAAGAGAGGGAAAGCCTGTTAGTCACTACGGCAGAAGCTGTGCTCCCAACTACCTAGAAACGTCCTACTTATGCAAACTATATTGGGAATTTAGCACTGCAAAGTGATATCTGAGTTCCTTCCCCATGGATATCAACTGACTGTACATGCATCAATGGCTTACCACAAAAGGCACTTGGACTGTTATGTTGGTATGGGGAAGAATGTACAGTCCATTAATAAAATGTATACTGTATTGAGGGCAATCAAGAAAAATAAGCTTCTGGAGTTTGTTAAACGGCATTGGAACTCCAATTGGAACCATGTGTTATGGTCAGATGAGACCAAAATTGAGCTTTTTGGCTTTTTACTCCAGTGGTGGATTTGGTGTCAGAAGTGTGGTGTTGAAAATAACCTACAGCTACAGTGAAATATGGTGGTGGATTTTGTTGTTAGGGTGTTGTTTTGGCTCTAATGGTCCTGGGGCTCTTGTTAAGGTCAATGCAATCATGAGCTCATTTTGATGATATTTTGGCCAAAAACCTGGTTCCCTCTGCTGAGCTGAAACTTAGCCACAAATGGATCTTTCAGCTAGACAACAATCCCAAGCATACCTACAAATGAACCAAATGGTTAACTGACCACAACATTGCGGTTTAGCAAAGGCCATCTCAGTCTTCAGACTTAACCCTAATTGAAAATTTGAGGTTTGAATTTAAGAGGGCAGTACACAAGCACAGGCCAAAGGATCTGAAGCGCTTTGAAAGATTCCGTATGGAGGAATGGTCAAAGATCCGCTCAATATGTTCATATATCTCATAAAACACTAGAGAAGAGGACTTAGTAGTTTTATCCTTGCGAGCGGGGGGTGCACAAAGTACTGAAAACAGGGGTGTGACACATCTTTTTTGGGAAAAATATTACTTGTTAAACAAAATATTTTTCCCTGAGCAATTGAATTATAAAAAAATATCATTTTTAGCACAGCACATTATCTGTATTGGATCATTTTCAGCCAACAAAGTAGATAATTATAAGCTATGACCATCTGTGCTATGTTTGCGAAAATGAAGGATTTATATAGATTTTTACATCCCGTATAAACCATTTTAATGAGATGCTGTCTATATTATTTACAAGCCACACTGCATCAATAAACAGATTTACGAGTTTCTGAGCAATACAACATGGATGACTGCTGAATGTTTAGGAATCTAAATATGAAGTGGTGAGAATATTACACTGTAAGGCAGTGACATGGTTGTGAGGAAAGTAAAACCAAATTCCGATGGTTACTTCCTGATAATAAAAGGGCTTGTTAATCATATCATTATTATGTAGGGCTTGTAAACAGTGTAGTTTACAAAGAACCAAATGTGCCGTGACAACTTTACAGAGAGTCACTATCCACAGGCATGGACCAAGACATCAATCCCAGCCCAAGTGAAAATGCGACACAATTACATAATATGAAAGTTTTCTATGTACAGCACGCAGTTCCATTAAGTTTAAATATCCTTCACTCTTTAACAGTTTCACAGAATTGAACGAAAGACACCACAAACAATATCCAAAGGCCAGGAGCCAGATATAAAACTAGGATCTAAGTATAGTCATATTTAAACATGACAGAGAGTGAACACATTATTCCCTTGATAGTGGTTTGTGGCTCTTGGCATCTGTTGAATGCTTGCGGAAGATCTCAAAACACATTTAGCATGTCTTTTTTTCCTTACCCGTTACTGTGAAGGTGACAAGAAATTTGTCACTCAATAGTGCCATTTATGTTCACCTTAAGGGCGTACATTCTATAAATGTTCAGACGGATTGCACTTAAAAATGTTGTGTAACTCGCGTTCACCAATTGTCCTGGATCTCTTCCTCTTGGCCAAATCTAGAGGCTCCATAGCCTTTTAGAGAAAGAACTGTCAAAATGACCGCTTTGGAGAAAATAGTTTCAAATTAAGGGCGCAATACATTGTACCCATGTGAATGTTGTCATACATTAAGACCTTTTGAAAACTTAGTTGAAAACATTTTAGATTTTCATTGTGTATGCATCATAACCACCACATCCCTCACTCATTACCCCCAACCCCCTTCATAATTCCCAAGAAGCAGCTGAATTGAAAAGAGAAAGAAAGGGAGCCGTAGATCTTACTGTATCTTACAGTGCATCTTGAACATCACTTACCACAAAGCACTGACCTGCCATGTTAGGATGTGATAAAAATATGTGTTTAAAATACTTTACTGCATTTATCAAACTCAGCAAATGTAAGGAAACTAATTCCAATAGACTGGAATGTCATGGAACGCAAGGCATACTGGTAAAAACAATATGGCAACTAAACTGTAAAATACAAAAAATACTTTTAGCTAGAGAGTTAACAAGATGTTTTATAGATTAGAACAAGCTGTGCATAAATATGGACTTATATCCAATTATTTTTGTATAGTTATTGAAGCAGCACAGCATCAAAGTTTTTTCCCCCACAGAACAGCGTGATAACCCTGCATCACTAGACTAGCAAGAGAAGGTCAACACACTAAAGCCAGATTCCCTACAACGTCAGTCACTCCTTCCTCCCACAAATCCCTAAAACTGTCGTCTACCTCCGGTAAGCTATCAGAGAAGCGTGTGCTTACTGGTCAGCCAGTAATCCATCTGTCCAGTGTGATCCGTTTGGGAGACGAGCAGGTGTCCGCGCTTCAGGCTCTGCCACTGATCCGCTCTTGTCCACATTTAGGAGGTAAGAGTGGAGCCGTGTGCTCGCAGGGCTGAGTCTGGCTCGCTCAGTGTGAGCACTGCCGCCTGCCAGATCCCCCTGCACCTCCAGGTTAGGTTATCCACGGATGAAAGGAACAGAGAGTGCCTTTCCACAGAAACGTTCACTCCTCGCTATAAGGGCCAGGCAGAGTTCACTGGCTCAAAAGTGCCCGAGGAGCAGATCTTAGATGTCTGCTTTAATTTTCACTGGATGCTGTTCATTAGATGCTTATGAGTGATTAGCAAAATGCAGGATATCAAAAATCCCTGTTCAATGCTGTTCATTTTCAACTAATTACATTTAGTATTTAGTGTTTGTGTATTAATCTTTTAACCTTTTTCGTGAAGTACCCTGATATGTCCATGCAAAGAAATGTAAGCAATCCAGAAGATTTCTGAAGAGTGCCAAGCTATATGAACTGAGATGCCCCCTACAGAGCACATGCTAAAGGAATCATGCTAACGTGATTCATGCGAAATTAAAATCATGCTAAGCATGCTAAAGGAAGGCTTCTGTTCCAGGGGTTCTCAAACTCTGCCCTGGGAACCCCTATGTGTGCTGGGCGGCTGTGTAGTGTAATGGTTAGGGAGCTGGGCTTGTAACTCAGAGGTTGCTGTGTAGGTGGGGGCACTGGTTAGGGAGCTGGCTGTATAAATGGATTGTATGTAAAGAAATGTCAATTGTAACTCAGAGGTTGCTGGTTTGATTTCCATTCAGGTTGCAACCCCAGGACAAGTCAGTCAGATCAACTCATGCTTGAATTTTACATTCCAAATGATTCCTTTAGAAAGAGGTTACATTCCTAATTTGTCTTTTCATTCTAGACTGACAGGTGAAATCAGTGGGGTCTTTGGTCACCGAAACGGAATGTTAAAAAAATATTTTGTATATTAATTTTTTCATTCAGCGACTGCCCATCTCACAATGCTGTGTATACAGGTGAAGATTAATTACTGCGTTAAGGACAAGGCACATTTAATAGAGGCCTCAGTTTGTATATGCAATTAACCTGCTGTATGACAAAAACCTGCTCCAAATATTAAAATAAAGATATGATCCATCTTATATTGGAGCAAAAATATGATCCCAATAATGTTCCCATTCTATTAATAATAAGATTAAAGTTTGACCTACTTTACATAAGTAAAGCTCTACAAGACATAAGAATTTGCACCTCTCGTGAGATCATTTCATATGAATGAAGAAAAATACAGTGAGCATTATTCACAGAAACAGTCAATATTGAATATCAAAACAATTTCTCTTATTTAGCCTTGAGACTTTACCGTTTTTGGCACACGCGGAGGGTATGTTAGGAGTAGACAATAGCTACATTAGTATCAGTCAGTAGTAGTACAGCAATCAGTATACTGTTAGTGACTGGCAAAATGTGTTGTCGAGAAACACGCGTGGCAGACGATGTCTGTGCACTGCTAAAAACCTAAAGGAGTGTGTGTCACCGCTGAAGTGTCCTCAGAACATAGCCATGTTAAACACACATCTCCTTCCTCACCAGACTGGTAAACAAAACTGTCTATGCAAAGTATGCACAGTATGTTAAGTGACCCAAGACCCTTAATCCAGGGGACCTTCATTGAGCCTGACAGTACAGGGCTCCAGACTGCCACCAATTTGGTCGACCAAAATATGCGACCAAAAATGTTTGCAGTACAGTAAAAAAAAAAAAAAGTGAAAATTTCCTCTGCGTGACAAACACAACAAGGGGCCTGTGCAAGGGCCTACTCTAACCTAATGGACAAACGGTGCAGTTTTTGTTAAAGTGCATTTTTACTGTTGCTTTGTCACCAAGCACTGGACAGAGTATGATTCCTAGAGCGAACCAAAAAACTGAAAACCCAAAGCCTACCTGAGGAAAAACTGGAACATGATTCCCTGACTCCAGGGAAAGTCACATGACACCTGGAGGCAGTAGACTTGTGTTTTTAAAATAAATATAAACAATATAAATGTAATATGTGTCAAAATATATACGTTTATATCGCTACTTCCATATGACCTAAATTATTCTATATACTTTAAACATCTTATACCATTCAAGCCATTTTATTTTAAAAATATGTATATATTCTACAATATGTGCACAAAAGTTGTAGTCAACAGCATATTTCTATTTGTAAGTAATTGCTTTTTTGTAATATCCAACCTTCTCATATTTATATTATTTCTTGGTTTGATGTTTCCATTGAAACTGAAACTACGGGGTTGTTTATCCCGTGCAACATTTTTCAGACTTGTACTTGTCACTTATCCCACTCATTTATGTGCACCATTAGCACACTGACTTTGGGGAATTCGTCTTTTCTGGGTTAGACTTGGAGAGATGACTTTTAATAGACACATCTCCTCTTACGTAAGTGGATAAAACCGAAGAGACGGCAAAGTGGATCAGCTGGCAAAACATAAATGAATGGCTGACTGCACATGCAGATTGTGTGATTTTAATACATTTATGCTTATTGTAGACAATAATCGGTTAGGATATCTTTGAACTTGTATTTGTTACAGAACCCCTCCATTATAGTATTCACGAGTAGGAATGAGCGAACGGATTGTTTCTTTTAAAAACAGAAATGGGAGAAGCTTCCTATGGCCTGACCGATCGGCAACCAAACGGTACCTCCGGTCGTGCGCTGTTGGTGATTTAATTCAAGCGGAATGACCGATGTGTCAGACAGCGTGTCTCTGTGCTACCGAGTGGCTGTGTAAATAAGAGGGGGCAGCGGGACCAGGGCACGGCTCAGAGGGGGAGAGCGGGACATGAGAGAGACGAGACCCACTCGCCGCAAGCTATATTAAAGGCCTCTTCTCACAGGGGTCACCGCGGGAACAAGGCAGGACGTGTGGGAAAATGGCTCCGCGGTCCACTTGGGACTAAATTAAAGACCGTAATGGAAAGCTACTGCAGCCTCATCATTCATCTGTTGGCCTAAATGCAGCTGCAGCATGTCGTCTGCTGTGCTGTAACAGCCAGATGATGCGAAAGAGATGCTAACCTGTGTACCTTGGCATGGCGAAAGCCCAGATGATCAATCTGTCCTTTCTAAGACAGGGCCATGTTTAACATCCAAGTCTTTGCACCGGGTTTGGATCAGTGTTGGCTGGATCAGTGGCCAAGTTTGTATGCGTCAACTGTTCCTTTGCCATTTAGATTGACCTTACAGAGACAACCATTATACTGAACAAACATACTTTGATGAAAAGACGCATGTTTTCATATTTCATATTTCATATATATATTTTGCTCTTCCTCGTCGCGGACAACTACATCAGTTTCCTACTGAGAACAGCGCTTTTCTCAGTTGGAAACGGATACGCATGGATGTCAGTTTAGTTTAGTTTTGCCACATGATACCGTTCAATTATGTACTCCATTGTATTGTAGTGAAAGTGAGACTCATAATGTGCTCTTCACCATGATGCTCGTTATTCATCAGACATGACAAAATTGTCAGTTCACTATGGCAAAGGTATTAAAGGGGGAAAAGTTGACGATCTGGCCATAATGCTTCCTGGGGCTCATCGCAGCGATCACCCGGACCTGCCGATTCTCCCTCCAAAACATCCGGAGAATTCGCCCATTCCTGACCCAAGAGGCCTCACAACTCCTGGTAATCACGTCTGGACTACTGCATTTCCTTGCTGGCAGCCTTACCTGTGCCATCAAGCCACTGCAACTAGGGCAGAATGCTGCCGCACACCTTGTTTTCAGCCAACCCAAGTTCACGCATATCAGTCCACTACTCATCACACTGCACTGGCTCCCTATAGCAGCACGTATCAAATTTCAATCACTGGTGCTGGCATATCAGGCCACTAGGTGAACCACTCCCTCCTACCTCCAGACACTCATCACACTCTACACCACAGCTAGAGCCCTCCGCTCCGCCTCCTCTGGTAAACTGTCTGGTCCGTACCTTCGGGGCGCCCGGCAGCTGTTCCTCGCAGTCTCACCTCTTCTCTGTCCTGGCCCTCCGGTTGTGGAATGATCTTCCACACTCGGTCAGGACCGCAGAATCACTGGCTCTTCAGACTCCACTACCACTGACTCTATACATCAATTAACTGCCATCACCACTGTTTACATGTTCAAAAATGTAATAAAAAAAACATGTTTAACCTTACCATGATTAATCTTGTTTAAATGCACTTTTTGTAAGTCGCTCTGGATAAGAGCATCTGCAAAATGCTGTATATGTAAATAATGAACCAAACCCTCACTACACCCACAGATTGTTTGTTCTTCTCAGACCAACCTCTTACAACTGTGCCACAGGTGTGCTACCGTCTCCTGTCGCGAAGCTCCCGGAATACACAATAATGCGCCTTTGTCTAGGCTTATCGCTGTCTGCGCATTGTGCTTTGACAACTAAACCAGAGCCCTCTATTGTCAAATGTAAATGTAGGTGATGGAGGATTAGGTTCGCCTTACTGTACGTGTGATGGAGAAGGGTATCGCGCCCCCACCTTTCAGCATGGCCCTTCCTGTGGGTATCACAGAGACGCTGGGCAGGACACTGCAGGCTCCAATGGACACCGTGGCCTCCAGGAGCACTCCCGTGATGTGCGCCGAGATGGCGGTCCTCTGCAGGGAGGCGCGGTAGCTACGCGGCTCAGAGCAGGAGCATGGCTGCGTTCGCCCCCCGCAGCACGAGGCTCGGCCCTGCCGCACAGAGGAGGCCAGGATCTTCTTGGAGGGATGGAGCAGATCCTCCGGATCGGCCGCTCCCTCCCAGACCGTCAGCGCAGAGAAGACCTGTGGCGACAAGAGCGATCGTGTTAGCAGCCGCAGCGCGTAGACGGTCGCAACCTACCAGAAATGGAGGAAGATATAATCAGAGCTGGTCAGGGCTCTGCAGGGATGTAACCAGGAAATAGACTAACAGAGTGCCCTACTTTAGTCTCCGCCCACCATGTTACCGTGGTAACACGCGAGGTGAAAATGCTCCTCAGGTCACAGACGAGATGCGTGCATCACTCAAGGTAGATATCCTGCACTTGTTAAGCACATTACACCAACTGATATTTGTTAAACAAACGTGGTTATGGAAGTGCGGTGAAGGTTCGTGCTCCAGCAGCTTAGAGAAGAGCTGCTGCCTTACATGAACACTATTCAGAAAGGAAGGCGAGGAGCGACACTATTTAAAAAGACTTGAGTTTATTTCAAAAAGCTTAAAAACATTTTACGCTTTGGTCAACGTGACCTTCATCGCACATGGTAGGCATTTCAAGTACATGTCTATACAGTATATAGGAAACTACACTCATTCGCACGCGCGCAACACAGCTGTTGTCAATAAAGGTCCTCACAAGAAAATGTTTTTTTCTTGATTTAGTTCTGTAGGGGACAGTGAACCCAATTTGTGGATCCAGTACACTTCTTTTTTAAGTCTAAAATTGTGTTTATCCCTATGTGGGCGTGTCCCTATGTTGGTGTGACTTTCTCGATCCCAAAGTTGTGCGCTCAAAATAGTGGATCGCAATCTGACTAGATCGGTCACCATGACGGATGGCACTACGGTTGGCTTGCAGATTCTCGTGCGTAGCTCGTGTGAGGTTTCACCAACGTAGAGTAAGCCACATGGGCATTGGAAGGCATATATAGCATTGCTGATTGCAACTACTAAGCCCACTGATGAGGGTGAGAGAAAGATAAAAAAGTTTTTCGTGAAGGGGCATTGTGCGCAGCTTACACATTTTCCTGGGGGCAGGTCAGTCACAGCAGGTGTGTGGGTCCTTTTGGGGGTTACATTGGCATGGCCCAAGGAGGTTTTAAAACCTTTAATGCAGATAAACTAAGGCAGAGGAACCCCCTCAAAGAGCCCCCCCAACCTTTTCCTTAGTCCACCTCTCTAACAATACCCGCATCCTCGCACAAACAACACCAAGGGCACTCGGTTCGGTTCTGGTTGTGTGAAGTGTCTATTTTTCATCGAGAAACTGGGTTGGAAAACAGAATTACTTCATTTTTTGAGGAGATTTGCCTTGTTCATTTAGGCTACTTTAACAGTTTTCTTTTCCCTTGACTGCCTGCGAAATTAAGTCACTGAAATGAAGTGACTGAGAGGTGTTGATTAATGAAACTATTGGATTTAATTTTGAGGTAACAATTGTAATTTTCCCTGGTAAACCTCTGGTTAGAATGGAAAGACTCACTCACTCAGAGCGTGTCTTTACAAACCCTTGGCTTTTTAACAGTTGTATTAAACCTACAAAATTCTGTTTTAAGTGAAAGGAAATGGTTGGCAGGGCCTGAAAAAGAACATTTACACAAGCACCTTGACCATTATCTTGACCTATAGGCTGACAAGGCTTCCAACACGAAATGCTTTGATACCTGCTATGGAACTGCAACTATGTTGGTCTACTTCAAACAATATACTCACCACTGGGCAGGCTGCTGAGGATTCAATCAAACTTTCTCTTTGAATCAACAACCAAATTGATTATTGTCAGAAATACGGTGTGTGTGGTGATGCAGTGGAGTGCGGTGGAGTGCGGTGGAGTGACCATGCAGCATAATGCACTGGCTTCTGATCTGCCCTGTGCCTTTGTGTCATTAAAATATGGCCCCAAATATTTAGCAAACGTTTATTCCTTCCTTTGTCTTATGTGCAAGACTGCTCACTTGTATTGATTTTGTTCAGTTCAGAGGAGATGATTCTACTGAGATAGTAGCAGGAAACATATAGTTCAGCCAGTATAAACAGACACAAAATTCTCCCAAACTAAATGTTCACATGGTCCTGAAAGAGGAGGCAAGCAACGGAGGGCAGGGAAATGTCAACATGTTGGACAGGGAGGTACTGAGAATGGTTCAGTTTGCAGAGGCATCACGTAACACCACAGAAGATAAAAATGCTGATGGGAATTTTCCCCTAGGCATTCACTTTGAACGACAGCAAAAAACAACAAAACAAAGACCAACTAAAAACAAATTTTACTGCTGGATGTCACAAAGCAAAGACAGAAAAAGTTTGCTTTCATCACTAACTGATCTGAACTGGTCCACTTGTGCAATTTCTAATGTGGATGGTACCTCTCCCCACATCTTTGGTTCTACCGTCATTCCAGCACAAGCAGAACCTTGACTCATAACTGAACACAACGTCTGTGTTTGGTAGAGAATGTCTCTATGACCTTTTGCTACTGCTAATGCTACCATCAATGTCTTTTTTGTTTACATTTTTTGGAGCAACAGTGGTGGAGGAAGCGGTGGAGACCTTACACTAAAACACACCTCAGCTTGTCCAATTTTTTGTTCTATGGCAGGAGGGAAAAGTGTGACCCTTTAAAAACCTTACCTGCCGAATGCTAGCTAGCTGCCGTTGTACTGACATAGCCAAACGAAATGAGGTGATATTTTAGAAACTAAATACAGTAAAAATGTCAACAAGCCTCTGGAATTTTTACCAAACAACTCCAACAGTATCGTGGTCAGCAAAATAGTTTGGTGTAAATCGCCTCCATTCCAGCCAAAGCCCTGTTGGCTTCTTACCCGGTTACATACTGAGTAGCACATCATAAGAAGCTGCAATTGCTGAGAAGTTAATTCTTCCTACTTTTGTTGCATCGTTATCAACAGTGCTTGGTGAAGCAAGTGCGGAACAAATCAAGTCTGTCACTTTATCAAGCAACATAACAGCTAGATGCACCAGTGATTTGTTGGAAGATTTAGAAAAACAGCTGGTTGACAAGCTTCGTACACAATAAATTAGGATGTTTTGTAAACCCATTTTGAACAACAGATGGCAAACGTTTTAAGATCACGACACATTTTTGCAACCATGATCTAAAGTGGCACAAATGTGTTGAGATGTGCACCGATGGAGCACGGGCGATGGCAGGCAGACGCGACAGACTTCAGGCTATGATGAGATGAAAAGAACTGGACACACTGCATGATCTACAGAGATGCACTAGCTCTCTAGAGTCTCTAGAGTCCTGAGCTTAATGATGTGCTTTGCCCATTTATAACACAAAATGTTTAAAGGTTAGCACATGTTTGTTTAAAAACATGAATAATTATAAACATACTTGCAAGCCCATCACAAGCAAGGTTTATTTAATTTCTTTCTGCTTTAAAAGTTGAGTTCATGCCTCCCGCGTGGTCCAGTGGTTACAATGTTGGGTCTGGCCGGGAGCGCCACCGGGGGCGGCGATTGGCTGTCCGCCCCAGGGAGGGGGGAGGGAAGCCGACATGAGATTCGCTGCGCATAAGAGTGGCCCTGCAGTATACTGGGTTACGGTTGATACTTGGGCGAGTGCCGTCTCGGAAGAGGCGTCAGGTCACGTGTCGCTACTGGCTGCAGGACTACGGCAGCAAACTCACGTATAAATGTAAATATTTCTGTTTGTTTAAATGATTAGTAATTAGCTTTTTTCAATATTTATTTTAATGTATTATTTATTAATGTAAGACAATGGGCTATAAGAGTTCGATTTAATACACCTTCTGAAATTCACAGCTAGATCTTCTTAATTTTCTCCTCCTCACCAGACATGGGTGGCCTTCACAGAGAGCGGGATGGATGACGTGTCTTGTGCTTAGCAGCCCCCATTTCTCATGCCTGCTGATGTACACTGTACACAACACGCTTTATCAGGGCTTCAACTGGCATGCCATGGCCTACGTCTGCATGTGGCAGTGTTTAACTAACACTGCAGGCAGATAATGCTACAAGATTTTTATCTTGAGATGCAAAAGATTCATTCTCGGAAATAGCCTCACCTAGCACCTGCAATTATGTATAACAAAATAATAAAATCATAATAATAACTTATATGAAGTGCTATAATATGCTAGAAACTACATCGTAGATAGTACAAAATATAAAATGGAAATACTTTTTGCAGTGCATCTTATTTATGTTGAATAGTGTAATATTTGGCGAATAGTCACTCTCTGAGGATCGACTTGTGTGTGTCCACAGTGTGTAAAGGACAGGCTGTTCTTGCGTTCTTTAAAATTCACAATCGTCAACATGTGTATCTAGTTAGAGTACCTAATGAATTAGTTTCCGTTTTTTGCTGCACATACAAGCCGCACAACAAGTCAAAAGCCTTACAACTCTGATTCACAACAGTTTCTTTCTCTTGATTGCACGGTTAGTCTTTGTATATGGTGGGTAACAGTAAATAATTAATGGGACATACTCTCCCATGAGAGGTGCCAGAGCCTCGACTCTGGATGCAAGTATCTGCCCCCCAAAAAATACTAGTATCCGGCACAAAAAACGCCCTTTTTGCAGCAAGCAAAGACATGTCACCCCAGGAGGCAACTCCAGAGTCCAGTCATACAGCCTCAACTACATCAAATATTACCAGGATGTGTATTCAAAATTAATGTTCATATCCTTCACACTCCTGAACTATTCAGATCCTTTAAAGGAGAGATATATATTTAGTCCACCTAACCTTGAACATAACCTTGAACAGTTACTGCCGGGCCTCAAACCTGTGGTTATAAAACTGCATATCACTACATGATAGTGAGGATATAATACATTTAAAAATATATATACTGTATCTAACATAATTTTAGAACATCAAACACTTTTGTTGTGTATACCCAAGCTGACCTTGGGCAGCCACAGCCCACAGCTACCGCAGCCCTACCAGTGTCCAGCACATAGCTGCTTCAGGCTCCAGGTCCTTACAGAGCAATAAAATAAAGCTTCTTTTTTTTACTACTAAATTATTTAGGTTCCCATCCAAACCGCTCAACCTCATAGGCTTTGTCGCATGCTTAGATCGGGCCCCGAAAACAACGAGGTTGCCTGTTTACTTAGCACAATTGCAATAACCTAATTAAGGAGAGAACGTGCCTCGAATACAGAGGCATGAACGTTTTTCCCTCCGCGCACACGTAGTCCTCGCTCTCTTCAAATATGTCCATTGTAAACTGGGCCCAGAGGGCCTTATTTACAATACGAAGTGCAATAGTTCTCACGGGACAGCCTTTTGTAAAATGCGGCCGAGTTCGTCTTTAATCATCGAGCAGTGCGCGCTGCATGTCTCACTGTCTGGACTGTTTCAGGTCTGACTAAATATTTTGCTTCTGAGCCATCTGCATCCTCTTACCCAGAACACGGTGGCCGGAGCTTATCGAGTATCAATTCAATTTGTTTAGACAGCGCGATACCTGAATGCCTCTCCTGCTGCACAGCTTTATCAAAACGTAAAGACAGGTATGTAAAATGGCGTCTTCAAGAACCATGAGAACGAATCAAGGGAGTAAAACGGAGTAGCGGGAAGCTAAAGGCAAACACGGTTCTGTTACCGTGCCGATGGACACTCACGAAAGTGAAATGCTTCATGTAATGTCTACTGTGTTCTTTTGAAAATAATATGTATGCCCATTTTTTGGGAATGTATTGAAAGGCATGTAGAATGGCCCTAATTAAGTGGACAATATTTGAATTTCTTCTCCATGCTTCTCAGCTTTCTGAAATGCCCTTTCTGAAACAGCTTCATCTCCCTACAAGCAGAGGTAGAGCTAATCAGACACATTGTGGTCCTATCAGCTTTCATCTTTTGATGTATACTGAATGAGTGTTTCCCAGTTGCTTTGCTCTATTCCTGGCACTCATTTTCACCATATTATTTATTATTTTTCTGCTCGGCCTAGTATTTACCCTACAGTGTTACAGCACTATAGCGTATTCTCATTGATGAGGTATTCATATTAAATTAATATTATTACTACCCCTCTTATTAAAGGGACATTTTGGCAAATATAATATTTTTGTTCCTGTACTGTTCCCTTTTGAACTTCATAATGTTTTATTGCTGCCAATTTAGTTTTTCTGCTTTCTGTTGTTGAAAACGTATTGAAAAATACATTATGAATGTAAAAACAAATATTCTACCTACAAATTGAATAAAAAAGGAAGTACCAGTGGTGGGTGTGTCTAAACATAATGGAAATATAGGCCTGGATTTTGCAGTTGAGCAGTCTTAGTTTTCGATTGCCAGTGCAAGTAACTTATCGTAACAGTGGTGACCTCCACCACCTTTTACAGTTGTCATATCAGCCAAATTAATCAAATGTCTTCACCATGTTTACAGATTGACAGACAGACACACAGAGACACTGCTCCACCTGTTGGTGGCAAAGGTAACAACAACAATAACTACCAACAAGACAGACCACTACAACCAATTGCAGCAGGAACAACCAGCACAACAAATAAACAAACAAACCACAAGAACAGAAAACAACAAGAACCATCACAAAACAACAATACATAAACAAACAAACCACAACAGCAGCCAACTATAAACAAACAGACCACAATTAGAACAAACAACAACCAAACAAACCACAACAACCACAGTCAACAAACTACTACCACAACTACAAGAACCAGCAAACAAATCACAATACCAAAATAAAACCACAACAAACAACAACCAGAACAAAGTACAACCATGACAAACAAACAAGAAGAACCAACAATAAACAAAGAACCCACAACAACAAACAGGCCACAACATACATTTGATTTGAATGACTACAGATATGATTTGATTTCAGTTTCCAATTAGGAATACATGTTCAATTATTTTACAAAATTAAAAACTCATTTTAAAATAACACATTCCACATCTTACATTTCCAGACTTAGAATTAACTCACAATTAACTGCTTGACTCACAATTAACTGGCAGGTTTTGCCATCATCAATGAACTTGCCAAACTGTGTTTTGAATGGGAAGAAACAACACTTGTATTTTCACGAATCTTCATTGAATCCAGGCCTTCAGTTTAGTCTTACATTTATTAACCCTGGTGAAACACATCAGTGTATATTTTGTGCTTCACATGAAGAGAATCGAGTTCCTTATAACACAGGCACAGGCATAAATGTGCACACACACACACCAAGCCCATTTGAAGAATAAAAATTCCTCCAAAATAATTTCCAATTTGAAAATTATTGAAAAATAAAATGTGTTTAGAATCACCTATATGTGTTTAGAAGAAAGGGCCTCTCAAATGCTGTATAGCTGAATTTTCTAAGCACAGCCTTCCAATGAGGGCTTGGTTTGTGCCTTAAAAAGACGATCTGGTTCACTCAAGCACACAACGTCTAAGCCAGGAGCTCAAATGCATTCTCACAGAACAGTACACTCACTTGTCTATAACAGACATGAGGTTGTTAACTTAGGCCCTGGATGGCCACACAGCACCACGATGAATGCTTTCAGCAAAAGTAAGAATGAGCTGCTCACTACTTACAGCAATGCAAATTTGCTGATATATCCAATAGAGCTCAACCTTATTGTTATTATTATATTTCCAATACCTGAACATTAACTTCTACATCCTCTCAGAAATCCTCTACATTTTCTAAATCAATTTCAAAATGAACAGTCAAAGAAATTAACACAATTTAACTTAAAATCACACAAAGAATGAACAGAAAGTACAACCAAATGAAGTGTATACAAGCATAAATTATGGGCGCCATGAATGCCGATAGCAGTACAGTTTTCAATTGCAAATACCGGCCACTATATCGATGGAGCTGACTGATTGGCCAGGCTCTAATGTCCACTGTAAACAAATGTCTCTCCCTACCTGGGCAGGCAGTGTGGTACAATGGTTAGGGAACTGGGCTTGTAACTCAAAGGTTGCAGGTTCAATCCCCAGGTTGGACACTGCCGTTGTACCCTTGAGCAAGGTACTTAACCCGAATTGCTTCAGTAAAATATACAGCTGTATAAATGGATTATAAATAAATGTAATCTGTATGTTACTCTGGATAAGAGCGTCTGCTAAATGCCTGTAATGTAATGTAATGGGCCGCAGCAGCAGTGTCTCTGTAGCGAGTGCAGAGGGGACCAATCCCCTGAGATGGCCCAACAGCCCTGCAGGCTTCAGGGAGGTGTGCTCCGTGCCAGATCACAATACCCTGCAGAGATGTTTCCCAGCACCCCCACATGCTACTGGGACTTTCTGTGTTAGTACACCCTCTCTATGCACAGATTCTGTGTGCACAGGTTACGGTATTTTATGTGCACTGTGTAGTGCATTTTGTGCGCTCAGATTATGGTTTTTTTATGTGCACAGTGTAGTGCATTCTGTGTGCACAGGTTTTGGAATTGTATGTGCACAGGTTTATGCATTCTGCATGCCCAGTGTAGTGCATTCTGTGTGCACAGTCTAGTGCATTCTGTGCACACAGGTTTGTGTGCACAGTAGTGACTTTGTGCACATTTAAGGCAAGAGGAAGCATTGTATGAGGGTGTAAGGGAAGGATCTTGTTTTGCTGCACATGTGAGGTGGACAAAAAAAGGCCTGAACAAAATAAAAGATGAAGGGACTTGTAATATTTGAATCTTACAGACTAAAACCATAGCACTGCATGTGCACCCCCAACTCAAAGCTAAGGCAAGGGGAACAAGCTTTTGCTCTGTGAGTGATTGTTCTCTTTATCATCTGTTCAACCGCGCATACCAGCTTTCTTTTTCAAATCATTGTGATGCACCACCGGTCCTTGGTTTCTTTCATTTTGTATTAATAGCTGCATAGTAAAGACGTACTGTACAAGAAATGTTCAATATTCATCCATTATCTAAGCCGCTTATTCCTGGTCAGGGTCGCGGGGGGGGGGGCTGGAGCCTATCCCAGCATGCGTTCCGGGCGAGAGGCAGGAATACACCCTGGACAGGTCACCAATCCATCGCAGGGCACACACACCATTCACTCACACACTCATACCTACGGGCAATTTAGACTCTCCAATTAGCCTAACGTGCATGTCTTTGGACTGTGGGAGGAAACCAACTGGAGAACATGCAAACTCCGCACAGAAAGGCCCCCGCCTGGTAACCCGAGACCTTCTTGCTGTGAGACGACAGCGCTATCCACTGCACCACCGTGCCGCCTTCCAATATTAATCTAAAACAATTAAGTATGCTGTCTCATACTGTACATGAACGGCTGTTCAGGTGGTACTGGCATCAATCATCTTTAACGTAGTTTGCATCTGGACATTTGTGCATTGATAAAAATGGAGAAAATAAACTGTTTACCTTAATCATTTCTGTTTGAGGAGCGCTAGTAGAGCCAGGGTATGTATCCAACATTAATATTCATATTCACACTCATAAGCCTGCCTGAGTAGGAAGGTGGACACTGAAGTTGAACACTTTCTCCAGGGTCCATTTTCACAGCTCATCATAAGCAAACTAAAGGTTGTTTTTCAGAACGCATCTCCAGAAGCCATTTAAGCACCAGGGGACACACACCAAACACTTACATCTCCAACCAGCGTTCTTCAACTACTTTTTCATGGCGACAAGAATATATATATATACTTTTTTGTTTTTAATGGTGCATACAGTCCAAACATAAAATGAGCTATTTATAAAACAGTGTATGAATAAGTAGCATGTACATATTTCCTGTTTCTCAATGATCGAAGAGGCAAGAGTAAGTCCACAGCGGGCCACATTTGGCCCCGGGCCACCAGATGAACAGCCCCATCTTAGACTATGCCATCTGCAATACCATCTGCACTTGTGTTATACAGTGGACAATAATTAAATATATATAGTGTGCCGGTGCATTCATCGTGGTGCTGTGTAGACATGATCAAAGTGTTTCGTTTGGTACTATGGAAGGAAACCTGCACAACGATGTCACAGCACGCGCTGTAGCTCTCCTTGGACCCTCAGAATTCTAATGGGATTGCGGTCACTGGGGGGTGCCTGAGCACAGAGCTCCACATTCAGTCTTATTTTATTTCAGTGGTTAACACAGTATATCCGCACATACAAAGGCAGGTGTACGTACACTCACACACACACACACACACACACACACACACACACACACACACACACACACACACACAAATATAGCCTACATACTGACAGACACACACACACACACACTCACACATGCATACACATACACATACACACACAAACACACTCACACAGAAATATAGCCTATATACTGACACACACACACACACACACACACATGCATACACATACACATACACACACAAACACACTCACACATAGCCTATATACTGACACGCACACTTACACATGCATGCATTCATGCACACACTGAAAAAAGTGTGTGAATGGCGTGACATCAGTTCATTCTCTCTCATAATTCTGGCATTTATTGAATTGGGGTAATTTGCACATCATCAATCAAACCTAATGTTTGGAATGTTTAGTGTCCAGTGCTGTCTGTATTACACAAGCAGAAATAAACATACAGTAAAATAAGCATAAAATGAAATAACCATACGACATACATCTGTCATTCTTACATGCAGAAAATAAAAGCATACAGTAACTGCCATTCATTCACAAACATCACACTTAATACCCTGCCCTGATATCAGAAGAAGAGTGTGCGCACTACCATGTAATATATTTAACTTCCATACCAACAACCTAACAATAATAACATAATGACCGTTCGAAACAATAATTGGCAATACAAAACAGGTCTACTTACTGTGGCTTGGGTGACACTGTCAGGTGTTGTTCTAGACAATAGAATCCTTCATGAGTAATCAAATAGTGTCTTTTAAATTATCCCCATTCACAGCACTGGTTCCCAGCAGAAGGGAGAGAGCTGGGAAAGTTGAGGAGTGAGTCAGGGATCAGTAGACCCAGTTAAGAAGCACCCCCTTCCCCCCATCCCCTCACCCCCCACCCCATATTTGGTAATAAGTCATCATCACATCCATGCCAATAAGAGGCAATGGATGGGGTCTGAAATGATCGAAAGAGGAACAGTTCACTGCAGCTCTTGGACCAGCGCACACCAGACAACACAGCGTCAAGAAAATTAATTTGGAAGCGTTAGATAAAAAACATGACTTCAGTTCTCCTGAGTCTCCAGGGCTGTGACTACACCACGGAGCTATTTTAACACAACCGACACCCCTGCGGAGAGCGACGTCTAGTCCAGTCTTTCTCAAAATGTTCGATTGAGCCTTTATCTGGAGTTGACACTGTTCAATAAGTATGTGTTGTTAGTTCTGTTATAGATCTGAATTATTGGCCATGGCCTTTCTGGTGCGTCTTTCTGGTTCTTTTCTCGCGGTTCTGTAAGTATGGTGCTGACAATGTCACATATACTGAAAAATGAATGCATTCACTTTGGATAAAAGAGTTTGATAAATGACACATGTTATGTTATATAGTGTCTCCCCTGGCACATAATATCCCAGTGGCAGTGGAAATGGTATCACCTAAGAGCTGGCAGTTGACCCCACACATTGGCCTGCTCTGGCCACTGTTGTCATGACAGCCTCTTAGAGAGATCTTAAAGTATTACATTTTCTGCTGAAACAATCACATGTAACACACCAATACATCCAGTGTACAGTGAAACTGGGACAACAGTAACTCATTGCATTTTGAATTCTTGTTTTTTTTTACAGCATTTCGAAACTCTCTCATTTACCAGGCAGTTAATCCTTCTCGCATGTGTACCTTCTGCTCCTAGGAATATACACTGTATCTGAAAACAAGTGAGTTTACAGTGAAATCAGCTCATTTCTGCCTGCCTCTCATTAGAGTGCCCTGCTTCTGTGAGTTGACATTGACAGATCGACAGATTGAAGATCATTTTCATATTATGTCGATTGCTCCTCTACAGTTCATGGTGTTTTTTCCATAGTAATCTTCATATAGTACATTTCTGGGGCATAAAAATGTCATACCCCTGATCAATAGTGCCCCCTAGTGGCTTTTTGCTGAACAGATTTGCAGGATAAACACATTTTTTTAATTAATTTGTTTCAGATTTTCAGGGCTGTTTTTCTTCCTATTTGGTGGCCAATTGTACCCTCTACTGATTCAATTACCGTCCCCACGAGCTCGCCACCTGCAACTACGGGACCGGCCGCTACCCTGGGACCGGTAGTGATGAGGGCGAGTGAACCGCTTCCTTCGAGACACACCCCGCTGAGCCGTCGACTGTGAATACAATACACGCAGGGAAGCTTTCTGTACATGCGGTGAGCTCGTGCTGGCTTCCCTCCCCCTCCCCCTGGGGCAGACAGCCAATCAACGCCCCCGAGCGGGACTCCCCAGCCAGAGCCGGGCTGGTGCACCCGGGAAATCAAACCCCGGCTGCAGTGGCCAACCTGCACTCCAGGCAATTGCTTTCACCGGTTAAGCCACCTGCGCAGAAACAATACCTGACAAGACAAAAGAGGTCCACCAAACAATTGGTATTATTGCTGAGTACAGGCTTATGAGAATGTACCACTGGAAACAATGTAACAAACCGCACTGTGGTTGAAAATGTGAACAGTATTTACGAAGACAACCTATAAACTAAAAGTCAGGACTTTTATAAGGTATGCGAGTCAATATTAAGACAAATGCTGAACAGAACAAAGAGAAGTCAAAGAAAAATGCTGCCCTTATGTCTTCACATTCGAACTAAAGTAAATTCCTGCTCTGTGCAGGGTGGTTCTTCAAATGCAGCGTCCTCACTGCAGTGAACTGCTGCGTCTCGCACCCGGATCGATACGGTCACAGAATCACAAGAACAACACATACTGGTTGCATCTACCTTTCATCTCAGGCCCCTGACATCGCTGCTCTGCGACTTGTGTTCTGTTTTAAGAGAATTTGTTCATTTTTATTGGAATCTTAAAAAGCACCCCAAGTCATATCAATTTGAATACTCCTAGGAAGGACATCTTTATACTGGCATAACACTTCACCATTATGGAATTATGGAATGGAGTTATATGTATGGAGCGCATAATGCACGATCTATTCTTGCACGTTATGTGGATTGTCATTGTGAATTATTTGGACCATAATCCATTATGAATATATACAGGGACATGGCATTATAAATGTATTCTATGAGTCTGATACACTATGAAGGTGTTATAAATGCATGAATCTTTGTTATCACATACAGTACTTCAAACATAGTGATGTCGTAATGTTAAACAGCAGAGGTCAAATTTATCCATATGGGTACTCATATCACACAAAAAATGTTTGGACGTCCTAAATTCTGAAATGAAAAACGGACTAAAAACCAAAAACCAGAATGAGCGGCAGGTTTAATTTTGGAAACTACCGTCCCGGTTTCTCTTGAGCTGCTGTGATGTGTAGATGCAATACCCCCAATCTTCACTAGATGGGAGCAAAGGGCAACTAAATATGAGTTCTGCGTAAAAACAATGCATTTGTTTAATTGCATTAACGTTAAGAAAATAAAAGCCATATGGAGTTGTGTTTATTCAGATAAGCCACATTTTTGGGGCCAGGAAAGAGGACACGATTTTTCTCGAACAAAATCTGTGTGGTATGTAAAAGGAGGTAGTGATGTGAAATGGCAATATGTCATTCAGGCCAGCTCCATTTCACATTTCATTAGCAGTAACCATATTTGCTGTGTGTAAGTGTATGACTGACAGACATATGAAACGCATGTAAGTTTCATCACTGTTCCTTTTACCATGGCATCATGGTTATTCCATTATTCCCTAAATCATATCTTCACATATACAAATCATGTACTCTGTTTGCACGCTTCAAGATGATTACAACCACAAACCTTACAATAAACATATAAACCCACATGTCTCACAGAAAGTACACAAGCATTTCGGGGGCCTGAAGACTGTGGAAAGTATGCTTTGGATAAAATTGTCTGTAAAATGACATATGTTATGTTACTAGATTGTCTGTTGTGTTAACCCTCCCCCTCAAAGGCCATTATTCATGTTTTCACATGAATAGAAGTATGGTATTAGTCTGCTTATGTAGTTGGATTTCCTATTAATGAATGAATTTGACAGAGAAGGTATTTGAATCTGCATGTTTCTGAACAAACCAGAAAGGGTATAGAATACAGATGTGAGTCTTCACCTCCAGCAGCAGAGTGAGCACTTTCCCGATACAGCTGTGCAGCTGGCTGCTGCTCAACACAAGGAAATATAATGCCATTGGAATCCTGGTGATTTAAGAAGACATTTGACACGGCTGTGTTAGTTTGAATCTTCGATCCGTGAATACGACAATCCCCAATCTCTTCACTCATTTCCTCTTCAGATATTGAAATAATCTGATGGGCTTCCCTGTGTCCTAAGGGGCACAGAGGCTCCTGGTCTGCAGTGGATGGCAGTGGTCCCTGTGGTGGAAGTGGACCTGCTGGTGCAGAGGGAAGCCCCCAGGGCGCTCTCCCTCACCATTCAGCTCCGCGTGTCCTGGCCCACTCCCGCTTCAGCGGCTTTGGAAATAAACAGTACGCATGTGAGACTCCTCTCGATCAGTCAAGGGGATGAGCGATTATCTTTGATGACCATGGCTCTAGCGAGGGGCGTGGGTAATTCACTCGTGAACTCACCTGGGAACGGCAGACAATATACCCACAGTGCCCATCTGTCGGATGCTGTTTGGGTTCTATGGTGACAATGCAAGAACAGTAAAGTCCCAGTTTTGACAAGCCTATTGAAATCTAGCATTTTCATTGGCCGTTACTATTAGTAACCGACATGTAGGTTTGGAGTTTTGCACAAATTGTCATGCCACAAAAGATCAATAAAACATAATTAATAGCAAACACATTGAGCGATGCCAACAGTGATAACAGCCCCTAAATGAGGCTTATTCTTCCGTGCAAAATTGGCAGCCAGCGTACGCAATCTGTGCTGCTGAGCAGTGTTCCAGCGGAGTGGTCGCTGCATTTCCTCACTCATTATTCACAGAAGTGCTGCATTGTGGATTTTTTCCCGCTTTTCTGAACAACAGAAAAACAAATTCAGCACTTTCGCACAACGGCCGAGCAAGTCCAGAACAAAACCTGTGCGCAAGAGAATTCTGGAGTTTCGTGGTCAGTCACCATGCCGAAACAAACTGAGTGCACAACCGTGACTGCCGTTAATACCAGGAATGTCACCAATTCGCTGCAGAAAAGACTCAGGACAGTTCAGCATCCACTTCAACCTCTGGGTTTGCACAATAAAAACTGATAATAATCCAACACTACTATAAATGCAGGGCCCCAGACAGATGAGGGCCCACAAGTGTGCACATCCTGTTTGAAAAATGGGGGCCCCTATTTGATGTTGCCTACATAATGAGTACTTGTACTCTAGTTAAAGCTAGTGAACAACTACTAAACCAGTGTACAAGAAAAATACGTTTAATATCTGTGGGTGGGTACCAATGTAGAAAAGACAAACTTCTCCATAGTGTGCATATTTGCAAAGTTAAATATTTCAGGAGTAATGTTTTGGTCAATGACCTTCTCCAAAGGCTTATGATTATCAAAATCTTTTCGAAAATGTTTAAGATGTACAATTATAGGATTAAAATACCATGAAAATGAGTGTTCACACAAAGGCCTGTGAGCCAGCTGTGAATTAACTATGACGTACAAGTAAGATTTATTTTTAAAAAGGATGAGCATAAATAACTGAGTGAATCAATCGAACACATCTAGACTACAGTACGGCACCAAAACACAAACGTGGTTGCACGCAATGAAGCAAATGTTATATTGTGCTATCATAAAACAGATAGTTCTGTTACTGGATGCTGATGCTGATACTTTATACAAAACAATAGGCCAAAATAAGGAGACACTGTATCCAGATGCACACAGTTGCCATTCCCTGTATATTGCTATTAAAATTAAACTAAATATTGGCTGTACATTTTACATTTACATTTTAAGCATTTAGCAGACGCTCTTATCCAGAGCAACTTACAAGATGTGAAGTCGCTATACAAATTTACTTTCAGATTACTAGAAGCTGAATAATATATCATAATATGAATTAGGTGCGGAGGTACTGAGATCATTTAACTGATTTGTTTTAACTGAATTTTATGATCTATGTGGGATCAAGTCTTCAAGGTAGCCATCTATATTTTTCCATGTCCAAATTGTTATGTATTTTCAGAGGGTAACTGCAAATAGTATTTTTCTGTGGCAAATGTGGTGTTTTCTTCATGGTCCTCCACAGCGCTATGGCTGAAAGTCAAGCAGTTTTTATACGCACTGCATGGAGGTATATGAAGGTACATCTTTACTTTGTCATGCCTCGCTGAGCCGGACTGTAGTCAAGGCCTCTGCATTTCAGGAAAATGGAAACATGGAAACAGGAAACGACCTTGAAAAGTTTCAGTGTAGTCTGGGGCTCTCTGAGAAATCGGGGTTAAGAGAGAGAGGCTGGGACAGGGCTGGTCCTGTAATTCTGGTAAATCACTGACATGTTTTCCAGCAGGAATGCCAGACTTCTGCTGCAGGCATCCCTGCTTTTCGACACAAGATCATGAACGCAGGAAAATATCACGTCATCCTTGCTCCTAACAGTTTTAAAAGGCAAGAAAAGGGATCTTTGAGCAAATAAAAGGGAATCGGTATTCCGGAAATCTGCATTGTTAGGGCAATTGAGTTTGTGTGTGATTGTGTGTCCAACTAAACACGTTCAATAGAAACTGAAATATCAGTCCAAGGGAAAACTTCAGACTCAAAAACATAACTTTATGCTTCGAATCGACGATCCGATACATAACACACAGTCCTGATTATATAAAGAACAGCCATTTTTATAGGCAGGCACCCAAGACACTTTTCCCAGTGAGGTGCACTTCCTGTAGCACTAAACAAAATACCTCCCTCAGGAAACTGGGGATATCACTTTCAGTCTCAAGATTTAGCTGGCAATGAACAGAGGGGCACACTTTATGGCGTAATTATGTAAACTAGCATTCAGAATAACACTGCACTGTAGGTGACAGCTCAAACAGAAGCTGCTTTCATGCAGGGGCAGACCATCTGGATGAGAAATGAGTACCCTACCTCCAAATATTTGGCCCCGGGGTACTGTAAGAGGAGCCTGCAGTCGTGCAAGGTGGCGGTCCCAGCCGGTGGCCTGCGCGTGCTGGACGGACGGCTTTGCCTCGCGCGCGCGTGGCGCCTCTTCCAGAGGGCTTCCCCCGCTTTCCCCGTTCCCATGTGACCCGAAGGCAGGCTCCTCACGATCGCTCTGGTCCCGGCGCAAACCGATTTCTTCACCTCTCTGTTGTCCTTGTAATACCGCCTGACCAGCAGCGTGGATCGCTCTTTCTTATTCCGAACAAACTCGGCCTCGGGCAGCCTGCCGCCGTTGTTCTCGAGGCCCGAAGACGGTTTTAACGGAGCTCCGCCTTGGACGGGGCGCTTGCAGAAGTCATCGAGGGAGCTGTTTTCTTGGCACCTCCCGTTGGGCTTCTCCAAGCACGAGCGTCCATCTTTAAGGCGACGGCCGCGCCTCATGTCGCTTTGCACAAACGTTGTCATGTCCCACGCGAGCGGGCAGCAGAAGTTGTCCCTAGGGCCAGGCGGATATGGCAGAGGCTGCCGGCGCTGATCAGCACAAGCGGTTGGCACGGACACGCAGAGCGCAGCGTCATTCCCCTGCACCCCACCATCCGAGGCCACCTGACACTGGGAAATCTCCGCCAATGCCACTGTGACTAATTTCTGATCGGGACGAAGCGCTTCTGTTCTCGGCTCCTCCCTGTTCCAAAGCAAGGTTCTGGAAGAGTCCAGCTTGCGATGAGCCGGGCGCGGTTTCGTGGGATCGGGCGCGGAGGGCGTGTGCTGGCGGCTGCAGCTCCCTGTCCCCTCTCCCTGTGCGAGGACGCAGTGATCTTGGCCGTCGGCATTCACGGCGGGACTCCACGTGGACCCGGTGTCCAGAAATTCCTCCGCCCCGCGGTTATTGGACGTTCCCGCCCCGGAGGCGAGTTCCAAATGTCCAAGCCCGGCCCTGTGGTGCGGCCGGCCAGCCGCCGCTGAGGGACGGCGTGGGTCTGGAGGCTCCTGTGCTGGGCTGGCACTCCGGCTCCAAGGTGAGCTGTGGTCTGCAGCGCTGTGCTTCTACTCCCGGCCGGTGAAACGGGGACCGCAGGCGCCTCCTCCTCCGAGGCCGTAGCGGGAGGTGAAACAGCGCGGTTCCTCCGGCTGTCCTCAAACACCTTCATGTCCCGGAGCGTTAGGAGAGGCCGGATGATGGGAAACACACCTTCGTACGTCCCTGTGGCTATCAGGCTGGTACGTTCCCATAAAGAACGGACAGTGGCGTCGTGCTCCGGTGCTGTGGCTAACGTCCGTCTGTCAGGAGAGAGGCTGCAGTCCTCTGAGAGGAACGTTTGGGGCTTACGCATCAATGCACGCGGGCCACTCTGCTGCACCGGTACTGGAGCGCTCCAGACCCTTCTTCACTCCCCCTGACATATTCTCCTTCCAAGGCACTCAGGAAACTGCAGAAGAAAGATGGTGGAAATCTCACATTAGCATAGATGTCATATACTACCAACTGGACGGTACGCCCAATGTGAAACCTTTGCATCTAGTCCCTGTTTTCTGACAAATGACACATATAATGCACATACAGTCAAACAGCATTCATACACCCCCAAAAACATGCAATTGATATTCTAGACAAAATAACTCAAAGTAATAATGAGCACAGGCTGGACACTTCAGGGTTACTAAAATCTGGCCCACGAATCCAAATTCGGAGAAATGGGAAAATATTTTTTATAGTTTTACTAGAGAGAGAAGGTAGCTGTGGACATCCATAAGTCAATGAACAAGAAATTGATATGCATATCAAACCTACAGTGCTTACGTTATAATGGAGATTAAATATAGTCTACATGTATTGTAGTATTTGCATCTTTTAATGTACATCAAAAGCTGGTTGAAATTTATTTTGGAGGGGGGTTCCAATGACTAAAATCTGTTAAATTTGTATATCAGTGAAATAATTTACTCCTGAATATGCAGCATGGTATATTGAGAGTTTTGCCGGTTTAGTCAGGCAGAATTGGCCCCGGATGAATATAAAGGAAAAAATTACATTTCCAGGATTAAAACATTTCTTCCAGTAAATGACCACAAAATAAAGTGAAAACAAATGAAAGAGCCGACAAAATAGAGAATGGTAAAAATGTTTAAAACTTCTGTGTGATGTAAACAATCCAGATGGCTCATTTTGACACCTCCCTGAGTCCCTCCATGCTGCACTGAAGGGGTTAACACCAAGAGGAATTGTGATTTGAAAACATGCGATACACCCTGACTTATGGGAATAACAATAACAATGATTGATTCCTCATGGTACTCTCTTTGCTTTGGTTCTCAGGACTCCAAATGACTCTCAGCAAACAGGTTTGATCGCGCCAGTCGTAACACGTCTAATAAAACTGTAACACACCTGATGCAACCGTCTCAGCGGATTGTGCGAGACAAATCTCCCAACGTGTGTGTAACCAAAGCTCACTGAACCACCAATCTCAATTCACCGAAGCTGGACCATGTTAACCATGTCAGCATGAGCGTGCTACAGCGAGCAACGTTCTACTGCTAACCACACTAGCGGCAATAACCATTGAAAGATGCAACCAAGCGCAACGTTGCTGGAAAGTAATAACACAGAAAATGAGAAATGACAAGCAAAACTTACTTGAATGAGAAAGTCAGCTTCGGTTGGGTTGGGTTCTCCGGTAATAGGCGTGTTGTATTAAAATTACTTTTGAAGATCCTTTTAGCTTGCTCTGCCCTCTGGTCTGCAGGACTGTGAAAAGTACGGGGAAGGAGAGGCATATTAATGACCTTTGTTTGGGGGCTGGGCTCAGTCACGGAGCCAGACTCCCTCTGGAACAGTTCCTACAGAGCACAACTGCAGCTGAAGCCAGCTCTGAGGTTTTAACTGTGGTTGAACTATGTACACTCATATCATATTTCAACTGGAAACAGTTCCATTCAGTAATACATTTACTGTACAGTTGAGAGGCTCATGAAATGAAATAATGGCATAACACTGCATGTAGGTTATCAAGTATCTATCAATATGGAGTTTCTATTGCCTTCAGTTACTTCCTCTTGGCTTATCTAAGAATTCACTTACTGAGTATCAATTTTCAGATTTATGATTTGTGTTTTGTGAGGACAGTCAGATTTGAAAGCTGAAAAATGTTTTCTCAGGTTATTGGAACCAGCGTGAAAACAGCGATTATTTTTTACAACACAAATGATCCATATATAACCCGCAAATGAAGCTTTTCTTGGGGGTTGTTGAGGTGTATTCCAATGGCAATAAAGCTCATTTTGAAAACAGATCCTCAAATTGTAATTAATTATATTCTTTATTATAACAGCAGGACTTTCTAATTGCTTTACCGAACATGTGTAGTTGTTGTCAACCTAAATGGGTGCATCTCTTATCAGCTAACTTCACAGGACTCCACATTTATCTTACATTTTAGACATTTAGCAGACACTCATCCGGAGCGACTTAGAACAAGTGCATTTAAAAATGGCAAGAACAATCACTGCTAGTGCAAGAGATCAGTACAGTAACAATACTGAGCCTAGATGGGCCAAATACAGAGCCTAGATGAGCCTAGATGGGCCAAATACTGAGCCTAGATGAGCCTAGATGAGTCTAGATGGGCCAAATATAGAACCTGGATGAGTCTAGATGGGCCGAATATAGTACCTAGATGGGCCAAATGGCCTACTCTCATCATTATGTATTCTTATGTTCTTAAGAATATATAATGACATTACTGAGCCTAAGAGATCAATTCAACCCCAAAACTGCTCCTTTAATTCAGCAAAACAACACATGCTTAGTTTTTCAGCAAAACAACACAACTGAACAAGGGTTTTCATAACCCACAACAAGTGACTCTTTCCATCATCCCAAGGTACAAGATCCTGGGATCATCTCATCTCATGCAAGTCCAGGTGTTAACAAGACGTTAAGCGGATATCACTGTAACCACCCCCAACATGTTCAATGTCCTGTAGGAAAACAGTGATGTCATCACGGCTTGCCATCTACCATCCACCTCTCCTCGTGTACACGGCGCATTATAGTATTGCCTGATGAGGTTTTATTTTTTGAGCAGTTTCACTGCTCATAAATCACTAGGATTCTGTAGATTGAAGTCTTATCGTGTAAAAGTTTCCTAGGGGAGAACCCACAGCCCCACTTTTGGGGAGGGGATCATCTCCCCCAATATAGTGATGGCCCTGCTTGTATTCCTTTGTTTTCTGTGCCTGTGATCACCAGATTGCCTATGGGTACTTCCTGCTGCTTCATTGGGGTTTGTGTTTTTGCAACCCTAAGCACAATGACACTTTTTCCTGTTACAGAACAAGCACAGAGATGCACGTCCATTAATCAAAGTCTTCATATGGGTGAGGAAGCATCTAATGAGGCTCTTAAAAGCTGAAAAATACACTACAACAAGCTGCCTGGAATGGGACCATGGCAAATAATAAGTACAGTATTAAATGATCTTCCACTTCCCTAAAATGTATTTGTCCTAGTGTAGCGGATGAACTCTGGTACGGTTCGAAACTCGCTGCAGGGCACAACCAGCAACCGTTACACTAGTGGCTATTAACCGGACAATTATCAATACTATACTAATACTATAAATACTAATTCTTTATAAAGGAGAGAAAGGTGCATTAGCCCGATGCCTGCAACTACGCGACCAGCCGCTACCCTGGGAGTCTGGACCGGCAGTGACAAAGGCGCCGAACTGCCTCCTTTGAGACAGAACTCGCTGAGCTCTCGACTGTGATTCCAATACGCACAGGGAAGCTTTCTGTGCATGAGGCGAGCTGCTGCCGGCTTCCCTCCCCCTCCCCTGGGGCGGACAGCCAATCGCCACCTTCGAACGGGACTCCGGCCAGAGCCAAGCTGGTGCAGCCGGGGATAGAACCCAGGCTGCAGGGGGCAACGTTCCTTTAGGACAATGGGGGTCCCCAAAGAATATTTCGCTTAGGGCTCCAAAAAGGCTAAGCAAAACGGGTCTGATTTTGTCAGATATTTTTCTTCACTCTGCAACTCACATCACTAGCTACATGTCTCTAGCAACTGAACTAGTTAGCAAGCTAGGTGACTAATAGGTTAATTACAACCTCCGCACCTAATCAGTTTAGTTGAACTAGGATAATACACATGTTTATTCATTTTAAACAGCTTGTTGCCCCTCTCTCCACTTGCCTTAAGTCTCATACAGAACACAGTATATTGTTTCATGTGATTTAAAAAAAGTATAATACAATACACGATGCATAATGGCACACATGCCAGTACATGTACATACAAACACACACACACACACACACACAGAGTAATTAGTAGCTACATGTACACAATCAAACTTGTTTACATACACGTATAATCAAATTCAATGTATAGTTACAAATAATTCATCATGAACACAGGATCACTCTTATATAGTAGCTGTAGCCAATGATTTATAAATATTAACAGCGAACTTTCTTGTACAAAACACTAGGCTATCTCTATGCAAACCAGTATGTTGCAGTGTATTTCAGGCTGAAATATTTGCAAGCTTGTATCACGAGTGTCAGAAGGGGGCAGATTTTTCCAAGTTTAATATCTAACTTTTTGACATTTTTCGATAAATTCACCAGACAGCAAGGAGTGAAGTATTAGAAAAAGATGATTTTAAAAAATGTAAACGAATTACGTCGAGTTTCTACAGATTGGCATAATTCTACATTATGGCTGAATTTCACTTACCAAACACATACATTAAATGTCGAGAGCATTGTGACAAGCAGTGCAGCTCATCCAGGTGTATGCTATATCCACGGAAGGACAAATAAAAGCCTAAACTCGGCTACAGATTGTAGATCTTTTCACACTCAGTCAAAAGAATTCAGCGGAGAGGTCCACTATGAAGCAACACAGCGAATGGGAGGTCCAGTCACATTATGTGAGCCCTGGACAATAGCGGTACTCAAGTAAGTAGATAAGCGCTGAAAGCGGTTACCGTTGGTGTGTCACACGATTGGAATGTCTGATCCAGCCATGTTTCAAAGGCCTTTAAAGCTACTGGGCGTACACTCATTATTTGGTAGAATATTTTCTCTGTCGTTTACGAAGCCAGCCAGCCATACATAAGGTGCATTTATACACCGTTTGACAATTGCTGTATTTTCCTTGAAAACAGTGACACAGTTAAATTGCTTCAAAGGTCATCCACGTCACTTTATTACCGACCGCCAGCAACGTTACTGAGAAGGTCCAACGTATTGAGAAATAAACATCTTCGTAATTTACATTGAATGCATTCAGTGTAAAAAAAATGCATTCACTGTTGTGCTTTGAATGGAAATATTGAACGAACTATATCTGAAATATGTTTTACATATGAATAAAGAGCATTTTAAAACATGTTCAGAGGAATGGCAGTTAACAAATATATTTAAAAAACTGCCAGACATAATGAAATCAATTCCAATACAAGGATACTTTTATTAAACTGGTAGCTTATTCATTGGGGTAAATATGAATAAGGTTGTTAATGGATGGATGGATGGATGGATTTTAGTTTTATTCATTGGGGTAAATATGAAGGTTGTTACAAAAGGGTTTTAGTTTTAAGGCTTAGCGTTTGGCAGTAAAACTGAATTTCAGCTGCAAGAAGAGGCACAGCAACCTATAGTCCACAATAAATCAATAGCCCATTGATAAAAAGACAGAAGATGGAAATCCAGGCTTTCCATTGGCAAAGTCAATGGAATTCACTCCTGAAAGGTAAGAAACATTAAAACAGTGTGAAACCCTATCTTTATTTTGTGTAGTAGTATCAATGAAACTAATTTTCCTGGAATGCCTAATTGAACGATTTTTTCCTGCATACTGTAAATGTTATGGCTGCTGAAAACCGCCTGCTGTGGCTAGTAGCTGAGTAGGTTACTGACCAGATGTAGGCCACAGTATGCTTTTCCCAGAGATTTATGGGTTTCCAGTTTCCACGACATGTCATTTCTATGCGGAAAACCACAACCCAGCTTTTTCCAATTAGAAAATAAGCACTGGTTGGGCAGAAGGTGTTGAAATAGTAACATGTGTCGTAATATCGTGAGATTCAGAAGCTTACATCACTGGTTGTATAATCTTCAGTCTCTCCACCTACTTTTTTCCCATTAGTTCATGTCAAATGTGTGCTTAAATGAATTTAACTGTATTTTCACCTCTGTTAATGTTATACACTAGTTCTTATCATTCCGTATTTGTATAAAAAGTACTGTCAATTATTATTTTTAACCTTATATTCAGCATATTTTTTAGATCTTTATAATTGTAGACTCTGTGGAAATGCCTCAAACTTAAGGTCCCAATAGAAGTAATATTTGAATTATCCACATTCAAATAATGGTACATATCATTCTTCACAAATTACAGTAATAGAACACAATTCAAATGTGACTGCTGTGAGCTAAAACAAGAAGCAGTATTAGGAGACAAATAGGAGTGATGTATTTCATGGCAACTGTCACCCCCTGCTGGACTAAAAAAATCACTACACTTTTTACGCCAAAAAAAAGTCTGAATTGTCAGCTGTCTTCAGCCCAACATACAAAAAGAGCATTAAAGCAGGCGATTCATCTACTGATAGTAATGCAATTGTCCTAATCACTATCATAAAATCATGTGTGATCTTCATAGACTTTCCTATTGTTTTGTATGAATATTAAATTAATTAAAATTCCAATGTTCAGTACACTGCTGTATTGGTGGGGCCAAGTTGGGATGATTTCCCTGTAAAGTGTTTACAATATTTAAGATGTTGTTTATTTGTGGGTTCAGGTTAGATTTCAGTGATATATAAATATTTTGAGGTGAAATGGATGCATTTCATTCAATTGTGTTCCTGGTCCTGGAGGGCCGCAGGGTATGCTGGGTTCACCGAAAACTCTCGTTACTAGCGCTGCTGATAAGAAAGTGTCTGCTCGACTTTCCCAGTGTGTTGTAGTTTTAGAAAGTGGTCTGCTGAAAAAAGGAAGGTAGAACTTGATGCTGCTTTGTGGCTGCGGACAGCATCAACACCGTCGGGCTCAGCGTATGCAGAAGGTACAGAAGCCAGCGAAACTCCATCGATGTTGCTATGCAGTCTGAGCATGTTGCTGTTGTCACTGCCCTCCTCGGACCAGTTAAACTACGGGTGGCTGGTGGCCGTTGCTCCTGGCATTACACCAGACCTGTAGGACAGCAAGAAGAATAACATTCCAGAAGATATGAGGCTAAAGCCGATCCCCTGATGAAGCAGCTCACAGCTGGAGCTTTACAGAATTGCAACACATCCATGTATGCCTCTTACACCCCTCAGCAAAAATACCCATGCTTACGGCCTGAGCCACAGTTTAATGGGCTTTGGGCCGCCATAGTGACACACCAGGATTTGACGAGAGAATCCAGGAAATAGCTGTTAGCAGACAGGCTGCTTTTATAAAAAGAATGCTGAATCAGTTCAGCTGGATCAACACCATATGCTCCAGCCTCAAAGTGCTGCAACCCTTGCATCTTCCCAAGCAGCTCGCACACCTTTCATTCGCCTGATATTTTAAAGGACAGAGGTGCATTCAGTGTAAATGGAGCCTGGGATATCCACCATTGCTGTTGCCAGGCTGTTCCACCTCTGCGATACTCTGTGAAATCCTTCAGTTGGGCACCGTCAGCCACAGGACATTTTCCTTGATGGATTCCTCCCTGCCATCTGGCAATATTCATGACAGAAGCATTGTCCTCACCCCCTGAACCATTTTTCTTCAGAGGAATAGTTCGTATTTCAAATGTTGTTAGTCCTTAACCCTTTGAGGAGGACTGTCACACCATGATGTTTATTCTATCTAGAACAGTGGTCTCAAACTCAGTGCCACGGAGGGCCATGTGTATGCTGGTTTTTACTGCAGCCTCCGCTTTTGATTTGATAATTAGTTCCATTATTTGCTAAATTATCATGTTGGCTTGCACACAATGTATATAAAGTATATAAGTATAGAAAGTGAAATTAAATATTTTTGTTATCTAAATAATCATTGTTGAGTATATTCTGTGCTTTAACTTCAAGAATGCACAGAGGTGCATGCATATGGCTAAATGAGTAGTTGAGCCAATTAAGGCAGCAGTAATTGGTTGGAATGAAAACCTGCAGACACATGGCCCTTTGTGGCACTGAGTTTGAGACCACTGATCTAGAACATGCCGTAACATTCTAGTTGATTCTAATTGATGACGTCATAAAGGACGGCTAATGGCATCCTCTAAAAACTGTACAATTCCAGAATAGAACACTGTGAATTAGAAGTAGAACTCTCAAAAGATGCACCCATGATAGGGTTAAGAGACACATATGAGCATTCATCACATATGAGCAGGAACATCCATGAGTCATCCATTCAGTTAGTTAAGATCAGTGGCACGTGACAGAAACTGACCACTAGCTTATATTTTCATACTATGGTTATGCAACTGTCCCTCAAACAGGACCCACTTACAGATATAAAGTTTCTGATCGGAGTGAATACCTGGACCAACCACTCACATCGGGGACAACACAATTTAATTTGAACAATTTGTTAATACTCTAGAAGGCTATGTATCAATAACAATCTCCACATAACACGTGACACAATGTAAAGGAGCAAACATTTTAAGAGGGAAAACTTAAGGAATTTCAGTATGCAGGTACCTGTATGACCCACTTAAAGAACACGGACCAGTCCTAATGCCATGGGTTAGGAAACAGCCATTATGTCACTGCCCTTTTGTAGTTGAGCTACCGAGTGTGAAAACTGCTCGGCTGCAAAATGCGCACAAAGGAAGCAGTATCCTTCCTCCATGGGGTGGATGTTGCAGCTGCTCAAGATCATCCTGCTGTTGGCTCAGCATTGTGTCTAATGAGAGTTGCCAGATGCTCGTATTTTTCTGCTCCAAAACATTTATTAAAATCCCCCATCTTTAGAGGTGTATATAATATATGTATATATATAAATTATATATATATATATTTTATATATAATATATACATACAACACCTGTGTGGTAGCACCTGCTTTCACCCTAATTTACCCAAGTATTTCCACCTTTTTGGCCACTGCCTGTCTATCTCTTTCTCACTGAGAAATCTCCCAAAGCGAGTTGAAATGTTTGGCTAGCTGCAGTAGCTGATGGTCTGTAACTGAGCTTTTCATACATTTTTTAATAACAAACTTTCTAAGACCTAAGAACTGCTGTATGTAGTTTAGTATACTTGGGGCCCTGAGGAAATCATTTTTTATTCTTAAGCAGTGGTAGGCTGTAAATTCAAATGGTACTGTGCATATTTCAAAATAATACATTATTATTATTGTATTATAACATTATTATTATACATTGTTCTGAAGAAAGACACAGCGGCTTCATTAGTATTTTTTATTACTACTATACAGTTCATACAAACAAGCAACAATAAAAATCCAAGTTGCCAAGAATTATTATTCTACGCAACAACATCTAAGTTTGCATTGCAACATGTCAGTTTTACAAATATGAATTTAAAATGGTAACAACCTCCTTATCAAATAATTCTCCTATTGGCGTGGTCCCTCGTATTTACAAAAGCTTTAATTTATAAATAATTTTGCGTACAACTGGAAAGACAGAAAATGTAAACATTTTATTTGGCAGATTTATTTCCTCTTCCAAACAGGTTAATAAATATATTAAAAAGTACATTTTGTTTATTTTCACTCAGCAAAAGATGCAACCGCAAAGATATGTATAATTGCGGAGGATATGAATGGCTTTCGTTTGAAGGAGAACAAAAAAAAGGTATTCAAAAGCACTAGATGGCGATTTAAGATGGACAATTCTAGCAAGGCATTCATGTGGATGGATTATTAGTTGGCTTGATCATGCATATAATCCGACAGTAAGTCTGCCTCGTCGCAGGGCCGTCCGCCCCGCCGCTCTCTCCGCAATGCCTCGTGTCAATCTATTGATTACTCAAGTCAATTATAAGGTGTTCGTAAATCTGAGTCTTCCCTTTGAAGCTCGAAGCCAGCAGAAACTCACGGTTGTCAATGGAGACGGGGGAAAATGCTCTCGGGGCCTGGATGTTCAGCTCCTGGAAGTGGACGAACTGGCCCTTTTTGCCGTCCCAGCGGTACACCTGAGTGAAGGAGTAGTCGCTGCCCAGCACGGCGTACTGCCAGCTGTTGACGGCGAAGGGCTTGGAAGACCATGGACCCGCGCGAGGGCATCGTCTGCAGCTCGCTGAACATGGAGCCGTCCCACTTCATCACCTTGGAGTCTCCGATGAAGCGCGTCAGGCAGATGAACAGGTCGGCCTTGACCTTGAAGTGCTTGACGGCGTACACGTCCTCCATCTCCGGGATGTCGGTGCGCCGGTCGAACTGCTTCTGGCCCTTGTTCCACTGGTAGACGACGGGCCGCTGCGAGCTGCTGGACAGAATCAGGTGGGGCTTGCTGCCGATCTCCAGGTACTCCACGTCGGTGTCGCGGTACCACGGATGGAGGGACTGGTGGGAGTAGAAGCCGTTGCCGTTCCACTTGTACACCGTCGTGGAGCCCGCCTTGGAGCTGTCGGCTATGATGAAGAAGTGCTCGCCGTCGATGTAGAAGGTCTCCACGTCGTTGGGCTTCCTGATCTTCAGGATGTCGATGTCCTGGATCTTGATGAATTTGTTGGCCGAGGTGTCTCGCTTGAAAATGTGAGAGCCGCCAAAGAGCTGGGCCACAATGACGAAGAGCTGCTTATCAATGACCATTGGTTTGCAAATGACTGTCGAAGTGCCTGTACAAATGTGGGGAATGCGTACATTTTTAGTATCAATGGAAATGTACCTATGGAAAAATGCCTCAGAATTTCACTTTATTCTTATGAAACAACACTCTAGATTGTAGTTTCTAACAATACCTAAAAGATAAGAATGCAAGGCAGTCTTGGTTTCAGCAAGTTCACCTTCTTGGTTTCAGAAAAACACCAATCTTTGAATAATTTCACACTTCATTTCAGGAAAGCAGGTATTCAAGATATCCACTTTCTATTACACAGAGGACAGTAATATGGCAAATTCAAAGTTAACAATGAACAATTTGTAGTGCTTTGACTTTCTATAAACATGTGCAGTGTATCAATGATTTTAAAAGAAATAAAAAAACTAAAGCTTAAAACTTTTCAATGCATTTTAAAAGCAAAACAACTAAAACCAAAATAATCATTACTAATAGTTTTCTGACATTTCACTTGATTGCAGACAATCAAACAGTATTCATACTTATAGGCTGGATGTGTGCAGATGCTTTTTTCCCAAAAAAGTACTCACTGTCAATGTTGTCATAGTTTCTGAAAACCATTTCAACATGATCCCACTCCAGGAAGCTGCACTTCCCGATGAAGGGTTGGGCAAACACAACATACTCATCGCTAGCGAAGGAAAAGGATTCCACTGAAATGGACTCAAACGCCAGCGACTGGTATGAAGCAAACTCTGTAAAACAAGATCAGAAATCGTGCCAATGAATCCAAACGAGCAGGAGTTAGATCAGCCTCATCTGACATCCGTTAGTCTGACATGCTGAACCGTTTAGACTCCGGTCTGTAATCTACAAGAGTACTAACACACAGTGTTATTTTAGATAAATATTTTTCAAATGTTTCTTTAAATCTCCCCCAGCCAAACAAAGACAAGACAAGTAAAGACATTTCTGATTAAGATTAATATACGTAAACTGAATAAAACAAAACAAAAATACACTTAAATATTGTTCTCAACCATGCAGATACTCTCAATTAATTCCGTTTTTTATTTTATTTTACATTCTTTCTTGTGATTTGGAATGCCAAATTGTGGTCGTGCTCATTGCTTCAACCTCCTCTGTCAGTTCAAGAGAGTGCAGACAGGCATATGCTCCCTTCCGAAACATGTGATGCTGCTTCTTTTCACTCTGCAGTCCACCAGTTAAACTCGCACAGATGGAGTCTGAGGAGGACAATTCACATGCAACTTGTGAAGGCAGACTGTGGGTGCCCAATTGACCAGAGGGTGGCGCTGGTGTGCGATGAAACAACTACGTTCTCGGGGTCTGAAATACGTCCACTGTGGGCAATGCTAAGGGCAGTTCTGGCAAGGTCTGAATTCGATACCAGACTGTGAATTTAGTCGGTTTTAGATTAGATTAGATTAAGTTTGATATTTATACATCGTTACAAAAAAAGAAGCGCATTGTTAAAAAGAAATGCTCAAAATGTAAAAAATGAGAGAAGACATACATTATATACATAACATAACATAACATAACATAAAAGTGCAATTAAAATGACACCATCCTGCGAGGTATACATCCGACCCCCCTGACTCCCCATATCTTCCCCCGTGCTTGTTAAGAAGGCAGATGGAGTGCGGGATGATCTTCGGCCTGTTCAGCTTGCACCGTGGGAGTCTGAACCGCCTTCTCGATGCTAGCAGCTCAAACTCTGGGTGGAGTTTTTAATGGGGAAAGAACTATTCTGAGCACCAAAAATACTTTGTTGGTGCTTAGTGACAATGGTCATATTTTAAGTGTGATTACTTCATTTCATCTCTTTATGAGATGGTAAAAACCAGGAAACCATATTGGGTCCTTATTCACAACTTTGTAACCAGATACATTAGAGATGAGACAACGCAGACTTAGTACTGAAAAGCATTTGCTTCAAAACCAAAATGCATCATTGGTGTTGTCACCTGTTGTTATGCAGTCGAAAGACTGTGGTACAAGGTCGTTGATTTTCTTCCCTTGATAAAGTGGGGGGCTGCTGCAGTACATCTGGTCCACGGTTGCATTTGTGTGATACATCCAGTCGACCAGCCACTTCAATTTGCAGTCACAGTTAAAGATGTTACCTCGAAGATCCCTATGAAAACAAAACACATACTGTACATAAATGGATATCCTAAATAAACTCCCAAGTAAGAATAGAATAGAACAGAATATAAAACTGTATTGCCCTCGAGAGGGAATTTGTCTCACACATATGAAGATCTGGCCAAAAAAAACCCAGCACATAATAAAATGTACATAGCACGTATAACCCACACATTTACAAAATGTACACGTACACAGTACACAGATGCATGCATGCAGGTCGACACAAAGGGGGATGTCTCAGTCCATCATTTTTGCTTCATGTTTAGCATGCTAATTGGGACAAATGAGGTTGCAAGTCTTTTTTGTTTTTGATCGAGGGAGCAGGTAGTGGGAAATATAGCTGGAAGGGATAAGCACTGAGAAAACTTGGATGTATGAGACATGTATACATCTGTTTATTTTGCTGTGTCAGCTTTACTCACACATTTATTGCTGAATGCATTACCGTATAAGGAAGTGATGCATAGCTCACACAAGTAATTGTGTGCAATGTTTGCATGGATAATTTACATTGCTGTGCATTACCAAGGACATACGGATTCAATTAACTTTAAGAAAAAAATAAGTATTAATCAATTCTGATTCATTTTAAATGGTACAAACACACCAGTAAGCATGTCTAATTCTAAAGCATATAATTGATAGAATATGTCAATAGAAAAAAAGGTTTTTAAAAAGGGAATATATTTTTTCCATTTTGCTGAAGGCAGTTTAATAATGTTGATTATACACATGAGGAAATTAAAGGAAAATGGCACAAATACCTACACTTTTGTTAGAGCTTCCATGCCCTTAAAAACATCTTTGGGTAGGGTCTGAAGATTATTATTGGCCAGGCTCCTAGTGAAAGCAAAAAAACACAATTTAACATTTATTAGTTTCCCAAAAGGGCTCTTCAGTCCAAGCACAAACAGGAAAAGCCTTATGCAATATGCTGTTATTAAGCATGGAGATATTGAGATATCAATTTGATCTGCTGTTTATTTCTGTTCATCTTGATCTTGTCTCTTAAGATAGTTAACAAACAGAATTATCCCTAAATAAATAGCAAACAATTATAAAAAACAACAATTGTCATTTCTATTCTAATTTCCTTTTCCAAAATTAAATCTAAAAATGGTAGCATTCTGTATCTGGAAAGTAACACTTCCTTCAATTTGTCATGGAAAGGCCAAACTACTTCAAACTACTTGGCCAAGCTGGACTTAATTTGCATGCACTCGTGTAAGGTCACAGCACAGTGTGTTCAATATCATATTGTGAATCTCGGATACAATTTGTACCGCAAAAAGCCAAAACAACACACTCAAGCCTGAAGCCTGAAAATTGAGTGAAAATTCCTTTTACCATGATGTGAACCATTAGCAGTGTGGTCAAGCCGATGTCTAAAAAGACGATCTATCAACCGCTAAACTGTTGTCAGGAAAACAGTACCCTAGAGGTTTGGAATGAGAGTAGTCTCAGGTCACAGAGCAGCATTTCTTTTTCAGCTCTGCCTTCATAGTTACAGCATTATTAGTTATATTCAGTAGATTCAAGTTACTCTTTCCTGTTAACAAAGTTTGCTTACTGTTAAAGCCACAAGAATGAACTTCTGAAATGCATATTTTTAATTTTCTCTTATGCTTTTTCCTATTTTCTCCCAATTTGGAACACCCACTTGCTGCAATTCAGGAGGGCGTATTGCAGCAGCGTGGCGGCAGTGTAGTATAATGGTTAGGGAACTGGGTTTGTAACATTAAGGTTGCAGGTTCAATCCCCAGGTCGGACACTGCCGTTGTAGCCTTGAGCAAGGTACTTAACCTGAATTGCTTCAGTTAATATCCAGCTGTACAAATGGATTGTATGTAAAGATGTAAACTGTAAGTCGCTCTGGATAAGAGCGTCTGCTAAATGCCTGTAATGTAATGTATAATGTAATGCGTAGAGCATGCGCTCTCCGTCAAGACATGTGATGTCAGCCGCCACTTCTTTTCACAGCGCAGTCTGTGCAAAAGTCGGAGGGAGACTCATGTCTGCGCGTGTGCTATCTACCCCTTTGAAAAGAGCATGACATGTCCATTGTATTTAGATAATCAACACTGCGTAAAAAGAGAGAGAGAGAAAAAAACTCCTTCCTGTGCTTTTTACTGGTGGATTGTGGGCCCCTGATTGACCAGCGGGGAGTCGCTAGTGTGTGACGAGACACGGACAAACCGATCGATTGATTCCCTCCCTCCCTGGGTGACGTTACTGCCAATTAGTTACTGGCCACAGTCTGGATTCGATACCAGACCATGACGCTCACCCACACACTAGAACAGGGTGAGCCACCCAGCAGCCTCTAAGAATGCACATTTTTTCACAGTAAGATCTGGATTTTTTCTCTGATACTTCATCACGGGAGCAGCAGTGGTCCGTTTTGTGACTGTTGACAGGTCATTGCACGGCTTTCCGATATTTGAAGTCAACAAATGCAAATGTTTCCCCTAACTTGCCTTTGTCCTATCTGCAGTAAATAAAGTGCTGTTATACCCTGTTTTAATTTTGTTAAAGATGATTGCAAAGATAACATTTTCTGCACACATTACTGCTCTCTGTACAGTTTTAATGTCATTGCTGATTTTAATACCATTACTAACACAAGATATTTAAGAAAACTGAAAAGCTTAATTCAATGGGAATTTTGTCTCATTTAAAAACAATCTTGAGCACATCAGAGACAATATGGTCACAGCTGCCTGTCATCATTACTATGCACTTAATGTTTCTGAATACAAACATATTTTTCCATATCCATGGGTTGACACAAAATGACCAGTGGTATATCTGAAAGATGAGTTTTTTTTTTTTTTACTTTCTCAGAAATCCATTTTCAGGCAACCATACTTCTTTGAAACCAACAGAGCCACTCTTTATTCACATGTCCTTCTATTCATAGGAACCGCATGTGCTATCTACCACTTTGAAAAGAGCATGACATGTCCATTGTATTTCGATAATGCATAAAGAGGGAGAAAAAATGATACTTACAAGTGTAATAGAGATTTTAGCCCCCGAAAAGCATAAGGTGATATCGACTTGATTTTGTTATTTTCAATAAACCTGTGAGAGACAATACATACAAAATTACAACTAAAGAAAACTTTTTCCAATACAGAATGTGTATAGCGATGAGTGCAACTTACAGATATTCCATGTGGGGAAGTCCAAGGAAAGCATCTTCATTTATAGAATCAAAAGAGTTGGCTGTAAACAAACTATGAAAAGGAGAATGTTAACAAAGTAAACAACTGAAAGTAGATTAAGTACAAAAGCTGTGTCTTTTTCAAATGAAAAACAGATGTGAAAGCCGTGAGCCAAACACATTCCAGCAGTAAAGAACTCAATCACAGCACCGAAACCATAACAATGCTAAGGAAGTTATTCAGGGTTATAAACAATCAGTTAAAACTGTAATCAGAAGGCGAGCCCGACTCCAAGCGTGCACTACAACAGACTGTTCCTGAAAAAAATACCTTATATTTTACTTTGAGTTTGGTTGATGCCACTCAACCAGAGCATACAAAGAACTGCAAATATGTTCAAATAATAATGTTCCTAATGCATAATCAAGCATTCCGGTTCAGAGGTTAGCAGTCAATGCTTGTTAACCAAAAAATAATTCCCTTCTTTGTTAAACCGCTTTTGTCGGCCGAACATTGAAGGTCAAACCTGGCTAAGGAATTTGCGACTTTGTTGACATGTTCTCCGTTGTATTTGTCCATCTCTTCTGAGACTCATTTCAGCATATCTCCAAAGTGCATATTATGAGTTATGACAGCTTCATCTATGCATGACATTCCAAGAGAGATTTGGCAAATGTTTTTTTTTCCCCAATGCCCAGTGAGGAAAAAGAACACAGGTCTGCACTCCTCATTAAAACAAGGACAAAAACTAAAATACTTCTTGCCAGAATAAAATATTCAGATAGCTCAGGGGAGGGCAGAAAAAAAGAAAGCAGCTAAATGTTTGGTTTATTGTTTTTCCTAACAGAATTGTAAATCACTGTGTTCCTTTTCTTTTCCCCAGTGGAATTTTGTAAAGTTTTTCACACCCCACAAATTCTCGATTCTCAGTGGTGTGGTGGTGTTCCCTTGCCACATACTTCAGTGTTGTGCCATGTGAGCAGATAGAAAATACAGAAATATGTTATACTTTTGAGCTTAATATAATGAAATTAATTAGATTATTATATGTATGACCTACACTTTTTCAAGACATCAAACTGTCATGTTTCAGTGAAAACGTGTAAATGTGAAAACCTCCGGTGTGAAAACATGATGAAAATTTGATTTAAAAATTATATTAGGGGGAAAAGAAGATGCATCTGTTTAAAACAACATGGGCTTCTGCTGATGAATCTCGTGTGATATTCACACATTACACAGCTCAATGTATTAACACATTTTAAGATAATTAATAATGCATCCTTCCTAATAACACAATACAGATGCACAGTTAACTGAAACTAAACATTTAGTCATTTGCAATGTGTCTATTCTCTGTATGGTAATAGTTTACTTAATAAATACAGCCAATTGCAAACTTGAGGTCAATTAAAAATAAAAGTGACAGGTCAGTGTAGCATTGACTGAATCTCTTTTTAGGTTAAGTATTATTTCTAGAATTTGCAAATGTGTTTCTGTATAAACTAGTGCAAATGAAAACAGGGAAATATTGCTACATCAAAATGAACAATAATGTCTATATCGTGCATAATCTAAACTGTGAGGCATGTTTCGCACGCATTGCAAATCTATACCCTCTTCTAGCACAATGTCTGACATATCTGAGAATATGATTCCAGGGGTAAATGTTTTCTCAAACCACATCGATTTGTTTTGTGATTTATCCATGTGATCTTAGCCAAACCCTATAGGAGCGTCAGGAAGTCTCGTATTTGTAGGGAGCTTCTGGCGCTGCACGCTGTATGGCAATAATTGGAACTTAATTTGTTATAGTCAATAAAACCCAATTCACGAATCGAATCAATGTGGGGCTTGTATGCGGTACATGGGAATATGAGGATAGGCTGCTAATTGACTAGATTTCCCACTGTCTTCTGTAAAACAACGAAATGAACGTTCGTATTTTAAGATGCAGAGAACACTTATCCGACTGCAGCGACAACATGCCCTTTTCGGTTACTGCATTGGTACGTATTGGAAACGCCCTTTCTACATTCTAAATAAATATTAGAGCCAGCTTCAATTGTACATCGCCGTAGGTAAGTTCAGAAAATGTGCTACCCTGAGCCCAAACCGTTGTCCATTTAAAACATGGCGATCATCACTTACTATCACGAAGCGTAATGGTACAATATAAAATGTATAAACGAATAAAACCTCACAGCAGATGCAGGGCGGGTGAGTGAATGAAGCTTCTTCCAGGAATTTCGCTGAATCCAGACTTCACAAAAGATCTTGAAAAGAGGAAAGTACCATTACACTGAGTCAGACTACCGTATTAAGGAATACATGTATGTGAACAAAACTGCATCCGTTCAGCACGCCATTCTCTACGGTGTTGTATTGAAATATGAACTAATAGAACAATTCACATTGAACATGAAAACGGCTTGTCTTCAAATGGCAGGATAACTACAATGCGGAACATAAATACGTATGTGCACGGTGTCCATGTCTTCCTCCTTTTGTTTGAAAAGCTGCGAACGTGTCATGCGTATCCGTGAACACTTACAATGAAGCAACATCGGAAGGAAAGATGCGAGGAATCGATCGTGTGTTTTCACACAGGGCATTGTCTTTGGTGCACGTACAAGACGTGGGGCATCGAGGTGGCTTCGCTCTCTTACTCTCAACTAGAAGCAGAACGGAAGAAATCCACAGCAAGAAAGTGCATCTTTTGAAGATTCTGTTAGCATATCCCATACTTTCGACCCCCTCTGGTAACAACCAGCGCGTCGAATATTTCTGCACATGAACCAGATTCTCTGTTGTAAATTTATTTATTCGTTTCTCGGTGGCCAAACCAGCCTCTTCTTCAATCTTCACGTCTATATTAGCTTCTCTCGTTGCCGTGGAAGTGACTGCAACTGAGCTGTATTCCCTGAAACCCGGCGTTCATCCAAGCGATTCGTTCTGCGAGACGCTCTATTCCAGTGACTGGGTAGGATGATGAAGGGAGATTTAACGGAAACATACGAACCAATAATACCCAGGGAAAATACCAATTGGCACTGCATCAAAATTGTATTCCAGAGGATAATGGGCAGACCAGCTGGACAATACAATACTCCCAATGTTGAAAATACACACTCGTTGTAAGCACGATATTGTGACTCAAATTCCGGCCCAATACATCACTATACAACTCGAATCGACCCTATGACAAATTAATCAACGGCACACTGCAACTGGCTAGTCCCTTGAAAAAAAATGGAACCGTCTCTACCCGGGAGAACACTGCTCCCGTTTATTGGGTGGAGGATATGAGATGCGGCCTTCCCAATGATTATATTCTTGTGCTGAGGTAAGAACGAACCCCTGGAGCTTTATGGGACAGCTGAGGACAATGTGAGGAGATATGGGGGAGGTGATCAGCGGGATCTTATTTCAAACAGGCCCATTCAATATTATTAAAAATATTTTGTTGGAAACTGGTATTGTTCGTGGCAAATCTATAGCGGCGTGTCGCGAGGAACTGTCATCCTTAAACCATTATATGCTATTTGGATAAAGTTAATACCACAAATTTGGTGGAGAAAAAAAGTGCCGCATAGATACTTCGGTCTCCGCAGTAGGCAAAATACTATCATATATCCACAAAACACTTGTGAAAACAAGACCGTGGTTACAGTACTCGGCCAAGTTTTTCTTGGTTGCTAAGCACGCTGCGAATTGGCCAATTTTAACATGCAGATGGTGGTAAATGGTGAGTCTTTGTTGTGTCCAATAGGGGATCTGACCCAGCAGGCTTAATAACAGTGAAGTTCTGTCTTACTCTAAGACTGGAAAGGGTTCACCCCTGTTTTTTCCTCTGTAAAGAAACTGAATAAGCGCGCTGTTGTTTTGGCAGCAAGTGCAAATCCCTCTCTTTTTGTCAGGACCTCATTTATGAAAGACTGCTGGATAGTTGTCCTCTTGTCTTTTTTGCACAATATGAAAGAGCATCTCATTCACCACTCATGCCTTTTGAAAAGATGAGAAGTGGAAGACTTTTTGTTATCATATTAATATTCAATACTATATCCAATAAAGACGCTTTCATCCAGGGCAATTTACAGTGTATACACACATTTAAAATCAAAATAATAACTTTTTAAACAATTATGGTTTTGGGATTTGAAAAAACTAGCTTCAGCACATTAAATGTGGAAATAAAGGTGGAAAAAGTCTGATTTAATATGTTAAAGGGGCACTGTAAATATATATGGGCATTTGAAATTATTTCACTATCAAGTACACTTATGCAATTACTATCGAGTACTCCAGTACTCGCAACAAAAAAATCTAACGTGAGAATATCTAATGCACGCACACATTTAAATTAGCCAACCAAGAAAACAAGTGCAATTTGAAATTAATTGATTGAACAAGAGGCACAGGGAACATGCTGCATTTCAATTGATAACAGCATAAAAGGCTGCTAATGGTATCCTCAAAGAACTGTAAAATTCCAGAATAGAACTGTAATTATAGCCACGTGATAGTTTCCGCTTTACTTCCCCCCCAACTCTGAAAACGCACCTTCCTAAAAACAGTTTAAAAAATAGATCGTCCTAATTATATTAAAGCATTAGCATAATAAGTAACCTGTGAAGAGCCAGGCAGGGGATAGAACAGGGGGTTTTCAACGTTTTCTTTCCCAGGGCCCTCCTATTATATTTTTGCTTATTTTAAGTCGTTTTTTTGTTTGTTTGGGTTTTTTTGGTGTCGGCAGCTAGCGAGCCCAGCTTCCTTTGTCCCCACCGCTGGCGCCAGTGCAGTTAGTCTCTGAAGCCCAGGATGGTTCCCTTGACGCTGAATTGCTGCCCTAGGGCCACCGTGATGTTCACAAGCATAGTCTGGCTTGCCTGATGCGAGGGTGGCTTCTCCCTCCAGGTTGGTTGCCAGGTTGTCTGCCTGTAGCTCCTCCGTCCAGCCGCTGATCACTGCTGCCAGGTCCAGTTTTACCTGGAATACTTTCCCCGGTTCTGGTGCTGGCATCGCATCCCAGCTTGATGGCGGGACCCGGGCAGCTTCGCCATCGTCGCCGCCTTCCGTTCCTCGTTGCACAGCCTCCAACTCTTCCGGTCGCCCCCACTGCAGCCACTCATCTCCATGCTAGCTGGAGGACGTTGATACCGTGGCGGGACGCGCTACTCGCTGCCGGGCTCTCTGATGGGGAGCTTCACTCTCCACTGGGCCCCGGGTGGCCCTAGTCTATGTCATCTGATTACAGCAGTGGCACAGGGCATTTATCTCAAAATGACAGTTAGGCAGCTCACAATCTAATTTAATAATATATGTGTTTATTATACATCAGTAAAACAACTTATGTATCTGATATGAGTAACAATATGGGTAACAAACACAGAAGCATATTAACAAAAATGATTGTATCAATCACCAAGCCATGGCTAACGCTTTAGTTTACTGTAAGGTGGATACTGTGACTGTGGCAGGCAATGAATTAAAGGTCTACGGGGAATAGGCGTTTGCTTTGTTTCCACTAGAGGGTGACAGAATCACACAATTGTTGGGTCTTCAGTGGTGTCATGCAGAATTTATCAAAAGGTTTGATCTGTAAGTAAACTGCACATTTCAGATTTGGTTAAGGAGTGGACCAAGACTGGGAAAGAATGCATCTTCTTTGGAGCTATTACATGTAAATATTACTAATGGGATGAACATTGGGGTGATATACTTCCTGAGTCATGCCCATACTCAACAGTAATTGTAAGCATTACATTCTTTTTTTCCCATATTTTAGACATTTATCAGACATTATGCAGAGTGACTTACAAAAAGTGCATTTATACATGGTAAGATTAAACATGGTTAGTGCAAGAGATCAGTGTAGTAACACTGCAATAGACATGATTGTTGGCAGCTGCACACCTTACCTGTAACACAGGGGAATAAGGAAGGGAAGCTTTTGGAAGCTATAAGTACAACGTTATCATACCGTAAGTGAGTTGGTGTTCCTGAGGGGTAATGTGACGGGTGATGACCCACTGCCCAGCACAAACTGAGCTCTTCTGTGGAAGGATTGCAACACGAATAATTGAAAGATCAAAAATCAGAAAAGAGGCTTATCTTTAAAACCAGATGCAAAAATTTCAGAGCGTGTTTACATGCACACATACACAAAATAATTGTGTGTGTGTTTCCGTGTGTGTGTGTGTGTGTGTGTGTGTGTGTGTGTGTGTGTGTGTGTGTGTGTGTGTGTGTGTGTGTGTGTGTGTGTGTGTGTGTGTGTGTGTGAAAGACATACAGGGATATATTATTTCACACAGATCTTATACTGTAAGCTCCTGGTCTGTGTTTAACACATTTTTTTACCAGTGTTCCATTCTTTTGAGTCTTTAAAAAAATTTTTCTCATATGTTAAGATGTTTATGATATGATGCGGATGAACAGTGTAACTTAAATAAAGATACAGAAAGAGCAGTATGAGCACATTAAAAAGCAGTCCATTTCTTTTACACAAAATACATACTCATGTGGTGTTTCTTGTGTTTTTTCCAAATGACCAAAGGACAAATTACTTTGGATGCTTTTGTTCTTCCTTACAAAATGCTTTGAAAACAGGCCAAAGTCAATCGGTCTGCACACAGTGTGCTGGAGAGAGTAAGAAATAACCATTTATGAACTAAATGTACAAACACCTGAAGCGCTGGTCTCAAAAAGTCTCTCCCATGTTCCTCGAGTCCAAATCTACTTAGGAGATCATAATGTGCTCATTCCAGAAGCACTTAAGTGCTTTCTCTGCACGCGAAAGTCACCTCAAAGTAAGACCCGCCCAGAGAGGAAACCGACCGGATTGTGACACTCTCGGACCAGGAGGGCTTATCCGCTGGCTGGCTCACACAGCACAGAACATCTTCAGTTGTGATCAGTATCTAATAACATGACATAACATGTGCCGTTTAGCAGACGCATTTATCCAAAGCGACAGTAGTGAATGCATACATTTTTCACGCATTGTCCTGATGGTGATCGAAACCCACAACCTAAGCGTCGTCAGCGCTATGCTCTACCTACTGAGCCACACAGAAACACTGTGTTCATAATCTAAGATTGATTGGTTAATTGATGTGGTGCGGTGTGATGTTGCTTTTGTTCCAAATGTATCGTTCAGCAAACCTGTGGGAACAAAATACAAACATATTACTCAGTATCCTGAGAATTTCAACTGTGCAAATACAGTATATTGTTCAATATCCTGTGGGGTGAAGCAGTGGTCCTGCTGTCCCTGTCTTGTTCTTAACCACCCCAGTTGACCTGTGATGGGGGCTTTCTGTGTCTGAATAGCTGGGTGAAGACACCATCTGTCAGGACGTATCTCCAGCAGATAACTTTATGGCTTAGCAGTGACGTTGCTGCTGATCCTGCGGTCTGAATGGACTGAAATGAGCTGCTAAATGCCTCAGGTCACCCAGATCCCTGCAGAGTCAGTCACCTGTCTCACTATAGCAGGGTGAGCCCCGCAGGAGCACAACACCAGGTGCATCGCCCCGCTCCCATTTGCTTGAATTGCAAGGGAACCCAGGCAAGAGACTGCAGATGAGTTGACTGAAAATTTTAACCTGGGGCAAGACCCGACAGTTTAATCAAACATGGTGGTGGCCCAACATCCTAAGTGATTTTACATCAATGTTTTGATTTCTTTGTTCACTACCTGTATAAGCAGTACACTAATTAGGAATTAATTGTTTTAGAACTGCTGTAATTAATGATAAATCCTTTCAAGGAAAGCTTATCTGTTTCTGCCGTTAAGTTACTTTTGGCATTTAGAAATACACCGATGACTTTGGGTGGGTGGATGTTTTTGCATAGTGTGAATAGGTGATTTGATTGCTAAAGAGGCAAACTAATATGTTACATAATTTAGTTGAATATATATCTGTTGTACTGGACAGTCACAGCATGTGAAGGAAGTACGTACAGAGAACTTAGCCTGAATTTTAGACTGTCCAGGGAACCACATGTCTGACTGCACCATGCAGTTAGTATAAAGACACTGTTTCCTACTGTGGATTAAAGTTCAGGCCATTCATCTGAATGCTAATAATTGATTAATTAGTTACATTACACTATCTGGCCCAAATACTCTGAGGCAAATATAAAGTCATTGGTCAGTGTTTAACAGAGATTGGGAATTAATCTCAGATTAAACATGTACTTCCCTGTGTTACAGGTATGATGTGCAGCTTCCAACAATAATGTCTATTGCAGTGTTACTACACTGATCTCTTGCACTAACCATGATTAATCTTA